>CP054669.1:11019795-11619795 GCA_013348765.1 Carpinus viminea | reverse complement strand
GTTGGTAGGTGGTAAATTTGCCCAACCCTAGGTACATGGCATTGATTAGCATAAAATTTAAGATCATGATGTCAAGTGATTGTAGCAAACTAATTGTAAATTGCTAAAATTGTTAGAGATATCTATCTAATCGACTCCTTGGTATTTTCGTGCAATCAAGTGTAACTCGTGGGACCATCTCCATATAAATAACTATCTAGTTTTCCATAAGATGCTCATATGCTTCTTGATAGATTTTTTTATTTTTATTTCATTTAATGCTTCTTAATAGATTAGTTTGAGTACAATTGTGATTGTATTTGCCTGCAGAATATTATTATTATTATTATTATTGTAGTATATTCCTAAAGAATGTGGGGTATCCTTGACAAGTTAGAAATTTTAGAAAATCTTCACTATTTAATTTTTTAACAGCATATATGTTGTAATTTTAACTACAGTATACAAACCGAATCCCTTGTTCTTGTTCACACAATGTTGCATAATTATAATGCCATTATATGTATGTCTCCGTTTATGTAATTATTAAAAATCAGTTGTAAACCAGTTATTAACAGTTTTCATAAATAATTTCATCATTTTTTTTCTTTAATATAAAATTTCAAGTTTTTTAATGCAAATGAGAAACAATGTTCATATTTCATAATATATTATTAATTCAAACAACTAAAGTAACTAATTAAGAAATTAAAGTATTTTTTACTTTTGCAAAAGTAAAAAAACACTTTGATTTAGAATCAGAATATAAACAAATAATACTTGGCAATTTTTTCGTTTATGTGACGAACCGTTATAAGAGGCCCATATGGGCCAGGCCGGTGCGGGCCCAACCCATCCAAATATCCCTCTAAATTCAAAATACTCCAAACGTCTTTTGTCACTTTTTTCAGTCTCTCTCCCGCTCTCGCACTCGCTCTCGCTCTCGCTCTGAGTCCGCTCCTGTTCTCGCTCCCGCTCTCGCTCTCGGTGAAATCGATCAGGGGCTCTGATTTGATCTGCTCTCAGCCTCTATCGTGTTTGATCTGCGCTCAGCCTCTCTCTCCGTCTCAGGTATGCTTTTCCGACAATTGAACTCGTATTTTATATGCTTAGTTTTTCTTCTTCTTCGAGATTTCTCTTCGCGAAATTTTTTACTTGCTTTAGGGTTTGGATCAAAACCCTAACCCTATGCCCTGTACGCCGTTAATGGTCAGCGATTGAACGTCAACGTCTTTTTTTTGATTTCCTGGGCGATTAAATTTCAACAAAAGTTTGATCTGATATTGGAAACCCTTGAAAGAAATTCAGATCTGGGGTTTGATTGGAATCCAGCGTAATGAAATCCTAATTTCGAAATTCCGAAAGATATAGGGCTTAGATTTGGAGACTGTGATTGAATTCTATGCTCTATTTTTAGGTTGTTCAATATTTTTGTGGATTACTAAAATACATTAGTGTCGTTGGAATTTCCAGATTTGATCAGATAAAGCATGGATGAGATTAATGTAGCTCACGCTCTGATCCAACTTGGTGGTTTAAACTCTGAACCAGAGTCTGGTCGCTACTGTTTCGGAGTTAAGTGGGGCGTCCGGAGAAGGAGAACGTGCAGTCTGGAATGCACTGCAGATGAGGCTTACGTGTCTGACACACTGCTCGAACTCCCTGCTTTGTTCTCTGAATTTGAGTTTTGCCGCACTTGTTTCAGTGTTAATTGGGGCATTCGGAGAAAGAGATCAAACCCACTTCGGAAACCTTTCAAAGCTATCCAGGTTTCTTCTTCACCGATTGAATCCCTATACTTTGATCTGAGTAAACTCATGTCTGCTCAAGCAAGAGTGAGAAGTTTATGATCTGCAGGGCCAAGAATTCTATTGCTGGCTATGGACCACGTGGTGCCGATATAAGGTTTAAGTGATCATTTTTAGGTTTTGTCTTTGTTTTCCTTTTGTTTCTTTCTTTCTTTTGGGTTTTTCATTTTGATTATTTTTTCTCTTAGAGTTTTTGTTTTTGTTTTTGTTTCTGATTTTTATTTTATTTCTGTTTCTTTTCTTTTCGTTTCTTTTTATCTTTTGGGCTTTCCTTTTTTCTTTTGTCTAAACAATGGTTATTTCCTTTTTAGAAGATTCATTCATTCATTTTAGATGACACTATGAATGATTTACACCCCCAAACAAATTTAGATTTTCATTTTTTTTTTCATTTCCTCTACAAAAATGAAAATTTGATTTTTCTTCTAAAATTTTGGCGACATGGCCGAGTGGTAAGGCGGGGGACATCAAATCCTCTTTCCCCAGTTCAAATCTGGGTGTCGTCTGATTAACAAAAAAATGATTCATTCTCTCCTTTTTAGGCTGCTTTTTTTTTTTTGGCTCTCTGTATATGCATATTTCATTTTGTATTGAGATTTTGGGCAATTTTATACTGGGGAGTTTAGGTTTTTGATATCTGACATATACTTCTAAAATTTTGGATTTGGAATTTGATTTCTGATACGTTTTTCAGTTCTTGAGTCTAATAAATTAATCTCAAGTATTTACAATGCATTATGGTTCATTAGTTTGAGTTGTATTCTGTTTGGTTGTTGAGATAGATGAGGGAAAGGGAAAAAGTGCGGATCTTTTGGGCTGTCTTGTATTTTTATTTTTTAGGGTTTTGTTGGTTGTTTTCTACTTTTTAGACCATTCTGATATGGTGAATTTTTAATTCATGTTTTTGCAACGGATCGCCATCTACTTCCAAGATTGGACATGGGTTTTATTCTGATTTTGATCACATCTAATACTGAATGCTCATTATGCCTATACTTACAACAATTTAATGTTTGGGAATTGTGAAGTTTTTTGAATTTCTGATTGAGAAAACATTGCGTAGAATGGACACTTCTGGCATATTTCTGTAGCTGGAGCTTAGGCAATATCTCTCTTAAGTCAAAAATGAAGAGAAGAGAAGGATGTGAGGCCTAGATATTTTTACTTTGTAAGGCAGCTTAGGCAAGCTACTCATACCTGATGAAAATTGTTGCATAAACTTTCTATTCCCAACTGATTACATTAATGTTATTGTCAACTGTATTGCTTTAAAATGCTGTATCCGGTGCATTTCTTAATATAGTTATATAACTTACAAGGTGCATGTGGGGTGGAAGTAGACTTCTAGCTTTTGCATTTATTTACATCTATATGATTTACAGGGTGCATCTATGGTGCATGATCCATATAATGTATTTCACTGTAAAATCCTTATGAAGTTTCTGAATTCATGTATTGTTCGCTTGTACTTAAATTATCTGGTTGTGCTATTTTTACCTGGACTAAAAGCAATCTCTGTAAAAACTTATAATTAGATCCATTCGTGCAAAACTTATAATTGTACCTTTTTTTTGATAAGAAAAACTTATAATCTTACCTGGATTGCTCTTGTATATGATTGCAAATAATGAGCATATAATATAAAACTTGATTGTGTTTTCCTTCCTTATTTTACATGTTTCCAGCTGTGCCTTTTCTGCAATAATTGAGATCATTGTAGACGCTACTAACAAGAGCGCTTCAGTGTCTAAAGATTAGATGCTTCCATGAATTTGTTAGGATTCTTTATAATAGAAGATGTTTGCTTACCATTCATATTTTTATAGGTATTTACTGTGGTACTGGAATAGAATTTATTGAACTAGGGCCTAGGGGTGGTGGAGTCCAAATAAGGTTTCTCTGTTTTACATCTCTTTCTGAAATTTGTTTTATGCTGAGTTTATTATGTTTCTAGATAGTATTTCTCTTCGATTATGTCTTTATAACTCTGTGTTATGCAGTATTCCTATGAGTACTTTTGTAATCTCACATTATCGCATTATGTTGGTGGTTTCTTTCTCATAAAACTTAGACTGGAAATTTTTTTTTTTTGATAAGTAGACTGGAAATTTTATGAGTCAAGGTTTTTTGAAACAAAGGAAAGCGTACCAAAACACCTGCAGCCCCATGGACTTCATGTTCATCATTGTGCATTTGTTGTGTTCTTCCTACACTCACTGTTTGGGCAAATATAATTTCTTGATTAGTCATATTTTGTAATACTTAATTATTCTCTCTTTTGCCAATGCAACAACTTCATATAGAGTAGAACCTAAAGTCAACAAAGACCAAAAAGACCAACAAATTCTGTATTTGCTTAGCAGTAACATACACATAATAGGAAAAGAATAGTACACTGCTTCCTGAAAGCACATAGACTTGTGTAATTCTCTATCAAATTTATGTTGATGACTGAAATCTATCTAATAGTTATTATTATGTTGGATCTTTATTATTTGTTATATTGTGAATAATTTCAGGAATCAATGTTGCTCAAAATTTTGAGTTATGGGTTCAATTTACAGAGCCATGAGTTATGATTAACTTATTTTTTTCATTTGCATGATCATATACAACAGTTGTTTTTGTCAAGAGTTGTTACTTAATTTTGTCTTTGTTTATTTTGACAACACAATTGCTTCTTTGGGATTACATTGTTTTAATTGTTATGTCGTTGATGCCTCAAGGTAAATTAATATTAGTTCTTTCTCTTAAAACTCAAGATTCAAGCCATTTATCACAACATCACTCAGGAGAAAATTATAAGATACAAATTAAAAGGTGGATTGGTTCTATTTTTTTAAGAAGAAAAAATTAAAGCAAATCCATTCATGCTGACATAAATGGTTCTTTTGCTGATTTGAATATTCTAATTCATTGTACATGCTTTTCTTTATTTATTATTTACTTTTTCTGTCTGAATTTTTATCCGTTGCTTTTGCTACATGAAAAAGAGGTAAATTTGAGACCTTTTATGAAGTTGCAAGAGGATCATAAATTAGTGATCCTATTATATATCATAGTTTACTATGATATATTACTATGATTAATTATGATTAAAAAATTTTAAAATAAAAAATTATAATGAAAAAGACCACACATAGCGCGGGTTATAAGCTTGTTTGATTAATTAGGGAATGGATTAGAGGTGATTCTTTTGAAATGGTAGAATACGTTGGGTTGGAAGATTTAAATTAATGCTGTAAAAGGGTGTCTGGGACTTTGAAATAGAAAACGACTCTTTGGATTATGAGGTACACAAATTTTCTAGGTGAAAAATATTGATCTAGGACCATACTACTGCATTTGAGCATATATTTAAGCATGCAGATAAGAGTAAGTAAAAAAATATTTAAAAGAAGAAAAAAGGGAACGACAAAAGGTTGCAATGGACTGGGGGATTGCAAGGCATTCAAGTTCATGTGAAATATGCGACAAGAAGCAAAATTAGAACAGTAGTTCATAAATTTTAGATGTCATGAAACATGGATAACTAACAGAAGTCCATTTATAGCTTGGTTTTTGTGTACAGCAGTGACAAATTCTCCATTTTTCATCATGTATTCTACGACCGATTCACGCTCGGGTGGTGTATTGTATTGTGATTGGTTGCATCTGTTGATTCACTCCTTCACAGCATTCGTCAATTGAGGGCGAGGTAAAGGGATATTCGATCACTGGCAAAGATGTCGATGCAGCTCATTATGCAAGTTTTGAATTCAAGGTGGGGATGAATGGATCAAAGAAGAAAAAAAGGTACGTTCCGACCAAAGACCGGATGTCCCTATTCCTGATTCGACAAAAGCAAAAGTGGATTCGCTAAGCATTCATGCATGAACTTATGACTTGATTTTGCCTAAGGCCATAACAGTTCAGCCAAGATTTTTGACACTCCGCTCACGTAGGTGAAAAATTTGTTAACCGTTTGGATTGACTAGCTTGATTGGCCAATTATTAATCCATGTAATCGGTCCATTGCAACTAAGCCAATTCCTAACTATTCTTTCTTATTATCTGTTTGATACATGATTGAGATGTTTCTGTACTGTTTTGCAGATAATAGTTCTATAGGACTCACTTGGGGTGCTCTAGATGATGTGCAACAAGAGAGCGCATTTCAAAGTGACTCATAAGCAGCAAAATTGATGGACCAACTGGGATTTCCAAAGGTTTGTTCCTGTCAGACCCTTCCACCTATGTGTCTGTGTTTCATTTTCTTGCAGGCAATTCCATAACAATGGTGATTAGCTTTCTATCTCTAAATGCTTTAATTTTTTAATTTTTTAATTTTTTATTTTGTCATTATTTACCAGTGTGTCTCCTTCCTTTTCCTCTATACACATGGATGCTTAGTTATCAGAAAGTGGGTAAAATGCAATGATTTATCTTGATTTCTCCATATCCCTATGTGATATATGCTTCTGATCCTTGACTTGGAAGTACCTCACTATAGTTTATTGATGCTCCAAATTCTTTAAGAAACAGAGTACAGTGATTTCAACATTACTTAATAGTGTCGGAACTGCCCAATAGTGTCTGTTGTCCACGTGGCTCAATGGACAGTAGTTGGTTTCTTAGTACAAAGGGGTTGAGGTTCCCTCTGGATCTGTTTTCCTTGGAGAAAGGGAGAGGACGAATGGCCATATAAGGTTTCATATTTTCATATTTAAGGCACAACTTCCTCGAACGGTGCTTTCCATTGGGTGGTTGGCCATATAAGTAGTTGCTTCCGATCTCAGCACCAAGAAATTCCGAGCGCATGCGCTTCCGATTGAAATTATTTTCTTTAGCACATACAAACTCAATACCTGTTTGGAGGTCTCAAGTTATATGTTTTTCTTAGAGTAACTCTTCAGACAAGGCATTACTCTTAAGTTATAGATATAAATAATCAATGAGCCATACTCAAACATATTCACTACATGAAAAATAATTGGGTAATTCTTGCATAGCTATAAGACCGCCTCTTATCATCAAAGACTGCCACTTTCAGCTCTCCCTTTTTTTTTTTTTGACCACTTCAAAAGTCTCTAAATGTATTAATTTCCTAATACACTTGGTTGATAAATGGACTAAGTTGAAAGAAATCCCTCCAACCCAATTTAGAGGAAAAATTTATCCTTAAATAACCGCTAACCGCCTATGTAGTTAGTAGAGGCAGGTATCTAATTTTACTAATTGCACCAATATACAAAAGTGATAAGAAGATTTATATATGTTCGAACTTTTTATTTTTTAGTATTTATCATTTTCTTTTCTTTTTTTGTTTTTTGTCAATCCAATTTTTTTAAATAATTAAACTACTGAATTTGTAGGACCTTCATTTATGTGGATCATATAGATTTAATGATTTTTTAAAAAATTAAATAAGATAATAATAGTAATAAACTTTCCCTAATCTTTGCATGAAGAAATACATATCCAAAGAAGAAGAATAAGAAAATGCATTAGTAATAAACTTTCTCCTTTTTAATTGGCTCAAAATGGGCCATGTTTGGTCAAGAAAAAATTGCAATAGATTATAAGTCCACACTTTTATTTCACTTTACTGATATCACGTTGCAAATTCTTAAATCAGCTATTAATGAAGAAATTATTAGAGTTGTGCTATTTGTCATACTTTCATCCCACTCTGCATTTTACTGGAGTGACGTAACGTGGCCATTTTCCCTATCACAAAAATAATAGGCTCAAATCCTCAAATATATATGTGCAAGAAGTAGTAAATTTTCATTAATGATAGTACAATTGTTGGCCTTATATAAATTAGATATGGCCTAGATTTGTCTTGAGCTTGAGTTAGAACCTTGTTGGGTGAGCGTTTGATGAGCTTAAAATGTGTTTAACACTCAAAAACTCTGTTTGAAGAAAAAAGTACTTGCTTAGTAAAAAAAAAAAAAAATGAAAGCTCTTTTAACTTAAAATGGCCAAAATACACTTTTGACAAAAGCTTAAATAAAATTAAGTATTTACCAAAAAAATATTTTTAACTTAAAAGCTCTATTTCTGAAAGGCAATCTCAAATATCCTCGTAAATTCAATAATGGCATTTCATATTTGTGTCGGTTGGTTAAATTTTGTACACTGATGGGGTTGGAAACTTGGAGCTTTGGACCGGCTGAGACTCCAAATTGGTCCACCTCACACGTTGGAGAAAATACAAGGCCCAAGTCTCAAATAAGCCCAAAACCAGAGTTACGTTGCTCCCATTTCTACAACATGCTAAAATCGAAAGCTACGTGAGATATTATACTTCGACACTCCGGCAATTTCTATGGGCTATAATCTTTATGAAGATAAAGGGAATCCCAGTTGCTTTTTGGCAATTCAAACACTTTTCCATTTCATCTCAACGTTCTTGTCGTATCATTGACCCGTATAACTCCTCAAAGCGCCTGAGCAATTGCTTCAAATTCGGAAGGATTGAAGATGCAGAGAAGTTGTTCGACGATATGCCTGACAAAGACGTTGTTTCGTATTCCATCATGATTCATGGGTATGCCAAAAATGGTTTCCATAGAAAATCCATGGGGTTGTATTCGCATATGCGGATATCGGGTTTGGATCCTAATTCTTTCACCGTGGTTGGTGTTATTGTTAGCACTGCAGGCTTGCGAAGCTCGGTGCTTGGACAATCCGTTCATGGACTGGTTGTCAAAACTGGGTTAGAGTCTGATACGATAGTGGTCACTGCTATCTTAGACATGTATGCCAAGTGTGGAACTATGATTGACTCCTATAAAGTATTTAAGGGACTGAAGAGCCCGGGTTTGATTTCGTGCAATGCAGTGGTAGCCGGGTTTGTACATAACAAACTCTTTGAAGAGGGACTTTTGCTGTTTAACCAATTCCGCAAGTTTGGTTTGGTACCTAATGCAGCTACGGTGTTAGGTCTTATTAGGGGTTGCATTGCTTTGGAGTCACAGAGGCTATGTGAATGTATCCACGGATTAATTGTTAAATTTGCACTTGTTTTTGATGCATCTGTCAATAATTCGATTCTTGGTATGTATTCAAGTTTGACGGATTTAGATGCTGCAGCTAAAATATTTGGTGAGATGGAAGGCAAAGATGTTATCAGTTGGACAACAATGATGGGTTTGATGATTGGCCTTGAATATGCCTCTAATGCACTGGAGCTTTTCTGCAAAATGAGGGATAGTGGGATCCGTCATGACACTGTGGTCATCATAAATCTCATTTCAGCTTGTGCAATCCTCAAGGATTTAAAGAAAGGGAGACAAGTCCATGCTCAAGCTGTTGTTTGTGGATTTGGATCTGAAATCTCTCTGGCAAACTCTCTCATTGCGATGTATTCCAAGTGCAGTGACTTGTATTCTTCGAGAACTATATTTGATCAAACAACTCAGAAGAGTTTGGTTTCATGGACGGCAATGATCTTGGGCTGTGCACAGAATGGACACCCAAGAGAGGCTTTGAATCTCTTGGTTGTAGCAAGACTAGAGGAAAAATTTTGCCTTGATCCAACAATGTTGATTGGTGCTTTAACTGCTTCTGGTGGGCTTGCTGCTTTTGAGCACTGCCAGCAGCTCCATTCTGTTACTATTGAAGCTGGTTTCTCCTATTATAGACCTGTTCAGAACAGTCTCATATCAGCATACTCAAAGTGTGGGATGGTAGAACTTGCCCACAATGTTTTTAAGGAGATGGGTTATCTTCGAGACGTAGTCTCTTGGAATGCGATTTTAAATGGGTATGGGATTAATGGTCATGGGAAAACTACTATCACCCTCTACCATGAGATGAGGAGTTGTGGAGAAGATCCTGATAGCGCGACCTACCTGTGCATTTTGAGTGCTTGCAGCCATGCAGGTTTGTTGAATGATGGTCTGATGATATTCAATCAGATGGTGGAAAAGAATAGAATAAAACCAAGCGAAGAGCATTATGGTTGTGTAGTTGACTTGCTTGCAAGGGCAGGCTGCTTACCCGATGCGATTAGGTTTGCTAGCAAATTTTTGGAAGGGATGGGCCCAAATGTTTGGAGAGCTTTGCTGAGTGGATGTCTGCTTCATGGCAATGTTGGGCTTGCAGAACTTGCAGCAAGCAAAATATGTGACCGGGATCCAGAAGGATATGATCAAGTTGTGCTTCTTTCAAATGTTTATGCATCAGTTGGTAGGTTTCAGGATGCTGAATCATTGAGATCAAGCCTGAAGAAGAAGGGGTTGTTAAAAAATCCAGGGATCAGCTTACTTAATGGGATTCCATATGATTTTGGATGACGATTGTGAAACTTTAAATACTTATCAAGAGCAGTTATAGATGGGAATTCATCGAAGTTTAGGATATCTCTCTTGGATCTTCTCGGTAATGCAATTTAGCAGTTTTTCTCTAAGGAGGCTCATGAATGATAGCTGAACTATTAAATACTGATTGGAGAAAGTTAGGGCAAAGCAGTGTGGATATGGGACAAAGATGGAGTTCAATGGATTTTCTGTACTACAGTGACAGTGATGAAACAAAGATAACTGAGAACATTGAAATCTTTATCTACTTGCATTTGAGTGCAGTAAAACTCGAATGGCTATTGATGGTATAATTATTGGGCCTTGAAATCAGTGGCAAAGGGTGATGCTTTTTCAACGATTTTTTATAAGAGTATCTTGAGCAGTGGGCCCAGGCAGGCTGCCCAATGTCAATTCATCTGCGAATGCTTTCATTAGTTATGGCTACAGAAGAGCTTGCTATGAATGCATATAATCCACAAGAGAGCCATGAAGTACAGAATACAATGAACCAGAAGTGGACCCGCAATGCACTTATTCTACTTTCTTACAAGTTCTTGTACATTTCTGAAGATAAGTCATGATTCTCATGAAGTTAACATCAACCTTGTGAAGACTCTGCAGGAATCCTCTAACTGTAAGTTCATCTCTCTTAAGCATGAGTAATCAAATGAAATAAAGCAGCTCGGTAAGACCCAATACCGAGAGCTAACATCATATAACCCAATTGAGACATTGTAGAATAGGCTAAACTTCTCTTAATATCTTTTTGAGCAAGAGCTAAAGTAGCTCCTAATAGTAATGTTATTATACCTATCAAAGCTATTATATTCATTATGTAAGGTATAACTCTAAAAAGAGGAAGAAGCCGAGCTACAAGAAAAATTCCTGCGGCTACCATAGTAGCAGCATGTATAAGAGCTGAAATAGGAGTGGGTCCTTCCATAGCATCAGGTAACCATACCTGAAGAAGTTTTTTAACAGAAATATTTGGCGTAGTAAACTAAAAAAAAAAAAATCTTTCACTGTGGAGCATCCTAATTCCCAAATGACTACAACAAAATCATCACTTGTAGAGGAGAATTTAGGAAAATGGATTTATATAGCAATTTCATCTTTCTTTTATTTTCCCTTTTTCGTTGGTATATAGCTAATCTCTTTTCCACAAAGATTTGGGGTCTAACCCTGTGGTGATGCTTGGGTTTCATGTGTATTCAGCTCAAAAATCAAAATACATTGAAAGTGGTCTTCATTTAGCCCATCTTAGCCATCCAGGTAGTCCTCTATGCCCCATCTACATCGGCCTCACAAAGTTGATCATTCCAAGAATTTCTAGGCCCACCCTTCTCTCTGTTTCTGCTTCGATTTGCAGTAATAATACACCCTTCATTTAAGTCTTTGTTCCCTATATATACTATAGGAAGTCCTTGCTCTATCTAACAAACTTTCTTTTGTATAGGCCCTCATGAGGATATCAGATATTCTTGCCTCCAACTGGAACTACGTCTGGGCTTTCTTTATCTTGTTTCTCAACTCCCTACAAGTTAGTGGTTTGTTAAGCTTCTCAAGCCTCACCCTCCTTTTGCTTTCTGCAACCATTTCTTTGGTTCTTATTTTTGTTGCTCTTCTAATCGACGCGCTAATCATACTTCATTCCAATGCCCATCGTGCTGGCTTGCAGACCATCAATGGAAGCAACACTTGCAGTGCAGGCATTTGTTGGTATAACTTTCATAATTGTCATGTTCTTTGCAATTGCAGTGTTGATTATAGTATGGTTGCTGTATGAGGCCTTTTAACCTTTTCAGTGTTGCTTACTTTCAAGTTTCATATGTTACAACCCTCCTGCAATATACCTTTGTGATGGCTAATATGGGTAATTTAGGAAAATGCTTCTTTTATGATGGACCTAATCAGTGTCTAAAATGGGCAGTTTAGATATGACATGTGCTGCTCTGCTCAGGAATTGATCTGATCAAATGTTGTAAGAACTCTTGTCTGCGCAAGAATTAGAGGTTTTTTAATGCATTTTAGGGGTGCTTTTTGCGTTTTGTTTGAAAAGGTATTATGTTGTGACATAAACTTCAAAATTGTTTTTGTGTTTGGGTTGTTTGTTAATATTTTTGTTTTGAGAAAGAAAACAAAAGATTGAAAGTAGAAATTTTACCAAATGAATCCAAAGAATGTGGCCACATCAACTAAATTCCACATGTTCATTACCACATGAGTAGAAGAAAGCATATATTTAATCATTTTATTAAAACTAGTAATTAAGTGATTAAATTCATATTTTTTTATTATGAGAAACTTCACAAAGGATTCTTGGACTATGACACATTTTAAGAAGACTTCCCAAATTTCAAAAACTTTCAATTTCATCTCTTGAACTTTCAACTAGATACAATTTACCCGCTCCGTAAAAAACGTCAATTTTTGCCGTTAAACTCTAATGGAACCCCAAAAAGACCAAATTACCCTTTGATTTTTTTGTTTTGTTTTTGTTTTAAAAAAATGAAGAAAAAGGGAGGGGGAATCCACTTTACCTGTCTGAAATTTTATGGATTTTTCAATTTGAATCTCAAAGTTTAAAAATTGGCAATGTACCCCCTAATGTTTCAAAAAATTTTAATTCAGATCATCCGTTTCTATTTTTCGTCTAATTGGATGGAATTTTTTCTTTAAAAAAAAAAAAAAGCTTGAGGGTAATTACGTAATGTCATAGATTTTCATTCAATTTTACGAAAATTAGTAACATAAGGTTTAAATTGAACATTTTTTAAACATTAGGGGGTACATTGTCAATTTTTAAACTTTGGGGTTCAAATTGGAAAACCATTGAAAACTTCAGGGGGTAAAGTGAATTTTCTAAAAAATAATAATAATAATAAGAAAAAAAGAGTCACCTTGTGATTTTTTTAAAAATAGTAACTTTATTTTTTAAAAAATATATATATAATTTAAAATTAAGGGTAAATTTGAAATTTTTCCTTTTAAAAAAAAAAAATTCAGGAATATAATAGTCATTTTATCATTTTTAACATTTAAAAACAGACGAAGTTGGTACATTGCTTCAAATTGAGAGTTTTTAAAATTTAAGAAGATCTTCCTCAAAACGCCCGGTGATTTTCTCCTCTTTATTAACTTTGGTTTTTAAAATAAATAATAAAGAATCAAAACCATTGTACTTAGAGATCTGCTTGAATGTAATCGGTTTTTCCTTGTATTTTCTTTTTTCTTGTATTTGTTTTTTTCTGTATTTCTGTTGTGTTTTTGCTTGTAATAATGCTCTCGCCTCGTTGGTTTGATTGGATCCCCTTTGGTTCTGACCTATGTGTTGTGGATATGTACGTTACTCTGGCTTTCGGGTTGAGGAGGAAGATTGGTCCAGACTTCTATGTCATGGATGAATGTGTATCCTATCTTAACTATCGAGGAGGATGAGTTGCGAATTAAGAGGTTTTTACCTCTTAAGGTCGTGAAATAACGCTTCCTGTGCAGTTGATGGCGTCTGCTTGGTGCAGATTTGAATGTTTAAACTGCTGGTTAGTCATGGGGTAGCGGATGTGCTTGGATTGGGTTGATTAGTAGGCCATTGGTGCCTATATTTAGAATTCTGCCGATAACTATGTAGCTTTAACTATAGTTACTTTAAGGCTTGCCCAAGCCTTGTAATTGTAAGAGCTTTCGTTTTTTTTTAGAATAAGAATAAGTTATTTCCTAAAAATTAAAAAAAAAAAAAAAGAAGAGATAGACTATATTCTATAACGGAACACAAATCAGATGTGCACCCACTGTGGGCAAGTCACTTTCTCAAGTGGACAGCATGGGTGGCCTTGTAGATGGTTTCAAAAACTCTTAATAATCCAAAAACTAAATCGTTATCCTTATCAATTTGGTCCTCCATTTAAGGCTCAGAATCAGATTTGGTTGTAGTAGGTAAGATCGTGTTAAATAGAGGACTTCATCTTGACTTGTGTGTCAAATCACAGGCTCTGGACTATCTAATCTTATATTATTCCTCAAAATAATTTTGGAAAAAATGCATTTTATACGCTTAAAGGTTGATTTTTTTTTTTCAATTCCTTCGATATTTAAAAATTTGTAATATGCTTTCAAAAATTTACAATTCGAATAGTTTGTTAATTGTTACCGTTTGAGAAGGGGGAAAGTCTACCACATGACAATCATGTAAATTTTTTGGGCTTATTCTTCTCAGATTGCCCCCAGCCCACATTGTGAAATCCACGTGTGTTTACCAACCCCCATACCTCAAATTCTACTACATTAATGGAAGGCCTGGCCGCTGATGCCTATATTCAATAATGTCCCGTCTAGTGACAGATCTAAGAATTTATGTTGAAGTATGAATAAAATAATAAAATAATAAAATATAATGATAATTTTTTTATATATTATATTTTTATTATAATATTATAAATAAAATTAAAAATATAAATTATAACATGATATGTGTATTACAAAAAATATATCTATGAGACTTCATAAATATAAATCAAATTAATATTTCAGTTAACAAGTAGGCCTTGAAGTCTAGAAGAAAACCCACATAACTTACCCCTCATATATAACTTGATCGTTACTCTTTAAGAAAACCCATGTACCTTAGGAGGCTGGAGCTGTGGAGCAATCGAGTTGATAGAGGGTTGTTTGATAACCCGGTTGGGGTTGTACTGTGTAGTGTGGTTGCACTGTACAACCTGATATTTTTGACCGCATATATGTTTGACCGCATGTAATTTACGTTTTTACCATTATTTTTCCCACATGGCTCCCATCCTCAATTAGCAATAGGTCTGCATTACCGGCTTGGGGACTTTCAAGGGATGGGGTTAGAGCTTCAAAAGGACGATGGTGACGGGAATCTGAACATCCTTGAAGATGTAATGCTTTTCCTCCTGAAGCCTCGTGAAGATGTAATGCTTTTCCTCCTCCTCACCGTCAAGATCACCGAAAATTTTTCAAGGAGCCTTCTCTCTGTAAAACTCAAAATCAAGAATGTCATCCCAAGGGATCTCTTCTTGTAACATCCCACCCCAAATGACACACAATATTGTCCGCTTTTGGCTACCCTGAACCAGACTTCCCAGGAGGTCACCCATGGCAATGTGGGACGTCACAATCACCCCCTCTTAGGACCCAGCGTCCCCGCTGGCGGCCTTCATGGGCTTGTGCACGTTCCCTCACATCTCAGGCTGGGCAATGGCTCTGATATCATTTGTAACATCCCACCCCAAATGACACACAATATTGGCCACCGAACTGACTTCCCAGAGGTCACCCATCCTGCATCGCTTCCACAGAAACGCTTAATCATAAGTTCGATGGGATCATTACCATCACGGTTTTAAAACGCGTTGTTGTCATTGAAGATGGAAGTATACATATAAGCACATCTCCATACCCAGGCAATGTGGGACGTCACACTTCTCCCCTGACCTTCCTCAACAAATAGTGGGGATTATCAACTCACAATCAAAGGGCAGAAAACGAAATCCCGACACCATCTTCATCTTTCCTTTCTTTAGATTGATCACTCCTTTTGTTTTCGTAGAAAACTAGAAACGATTATTAGTAGACAGATTGGGGAACGCAATTTCGCACCGCCTTGGATGAAGAGAAACCATGGATAAACCATCTTCATCTTCGTCTACTTGAACAAACCATCTTCGTCTGCTTGAACGAAACCATGGATGAAGAGAATCAAGAACAAGAAGAGGGGTATAAGAAAAAGGGTATTTCGGTAATAGTGGAAGTTTTATTAAGAAAAAGACAAAAATATGTACAGTACAAACATGCACAGTACAACCCAAAACGGGTTATCAAACACCACTAGAAGCAAGAGAATAAGTGAAGAACTAGTTGACGGCGTTGACATTTACATAGAAAGAAACGATAAATGGCTGAGTTGTTTTGGTTTTTTTTTTTAATGGAGGGCTAGGCTATATTTTGGAGGGGCTGGTCTTTAAAAAATAAAAATAAAAATTGGCTAGGCTAAATTTTCAAAAAAAATTAAAAACTTAGGTAGGGGCTAGCTATACTTATATTCGCCCTTGGTCCCGTCGATTCCCTCACTACCACCACTCTCCTCAAGCTCAACGCGTGTTTTGATCGAGCCCTTCTCCTCCGGCAACCTTCGCCTTGTGCCTTGAGAAGTGCACGAAGTTTTGCACCTTCGATTTTGCCAGCTTCGTCCTCCTCATTGGCATTATCGGGGTAGATAGGTCCCCAACTCTGATGCCACAACCTAATGAAGCTTCGTAACGCCATTGGTACGAAGTGTAGGGTTAGTACTGTTGCAATTGCCAAGATTGTTACTCGGATAGAGAAGGTCAGCACAAAAAGTATTGTCCAAGGCAGGATCGTTGTCCATGAGAGGGTAGTGAAGCCAGGAAGCCATTTCGTCTTCTTGCATGAACAGTTGGGGGCTCTAGTTGTGAGCAGCCGGTTCTTGTTCCAATCGAATCTCCCTGGCCACCAACTGCTCCATGGGGATTACGACCTCATCGTAGTACTTGGACAGCAAAGATCTTCTCGTCAACCTCTGGTTCTGGCTGTGCATCACCACCTAACCGTTTTTCCATATTAGCTCCATGATCTCATCCTCATGCCTACATTCTCATTCTCCATCAAAAACCATACTCCAATCCCTCAAAAAAAAAAAAGAATATTTTTCCCAATATATTTTCTATTCATACACATCTTTGTTTCTTTTTTCTTTTTTTCTTTCTAAGCAAAAAAGTTGGAAGGGAGGCCAATTGTAGTTATCCTAGCTAAGCATGATCATAGTTGCACCAACCCATGGAGCGCCGCTTAGAAGGGGCCTAGAATAGGTTAAGGGATTCTCATTGCGTGAATCGAACTTAGGCCCTAGTACATACCCAATCTCATAGAGATTTCTTGAAACCATTGAACTACTACAGTACCACCCTTGGTGTTTCACATCTTTGTTTCTTTATTTAAGCCTATCATATGTGTAATTTATGTGATTAATTGTTGTTGAAGTTTCTGACCTTTAAGTAGGTTCTAAGGGTTCTTTGCTTTTTGCCCTGGCCATTGCCTAGGGATTATACAAGTCCCATTAATAAGTGCTCTCACTCAGAAACTTGTCCCGAAAGCAAGCAGGAAATGGTTCTCAACTCTTATGACTGATGTAAGCTAATTCAAAGCAGAATATGAGGCTTCCCTAGTTGCTGGATTTTGTGAGTGTTTAAGAGCACTAAAAAATACATTAAAAAAAGAGCCTTACAATCACTCAGATTGATATCTGAGAGGTGATCTTACGCCTCAACCCATCTAATGGAGGACTATATATTTCTAGCCTCACCCCACCGATTGATGTGGAAGAGCAACCCATCGGAGTAATGGTAGTACCAACTGCCCGAGTATTTTCCTTGTTCACTTTTTGCAATATGATTAAAACAAACAGGTTTACCCGGCCTACACCTAATTAGTTGAATATAGATCCATTTTAGTAGAGCATTAGTGGCCGACCCACAAGGTCTCCTCTTTGGTTAAATAAGGAGCACAGAAGTAGACCAACTTTTACTCCTTTTTTAAATATCTCATGGAAACCCAATCTTCTTCAATGAATCACAATCCCCCTCCACTCCACATGCTTGATTGAATAAAAGCAACCAAAGTGAAGGTGGGTCTTCCCCCCAACCCCCCTTCCGGCCACCATCATTTTGTTTAAAAAGGAAATTAAAGAGTACTGGTCTTTTGTGTGGGTTCAACTATCTCAATCAATTTTAAATGTTTTTGTCCCCCCAATGGCCCAGACACCCTCAAAACCCTCTAATCCACAAGCTCTTCTAAAGAATGAAGGTTCCTCCATATCTCCTCAAACAAAATGGGCTCCTTCCTTCTCTTCTCTTTTACTTTTCCCTTTTTTTAAAAAATTTCTTCCAAGTTGTAATTTTGATAAAGAAAAAAAAAAAGTCAGAAATTGGAAACATCAAAAGGTGGAAGGGGATATTTAAGGACAAGACAAATGGTTTAATATTTGAATGCCTTTATGCAAAAAAAAAGAGGAAAAAAGAAAAGAAAAAAAGGTATAATAATTTGCTTTGAAATGGACAAAACAAGGATTTGAAAGTTGAAACTACTGGTGCATCTTCTTTAATTTAATCAATGGGAAAGATTGAGGGAGAATTTCCCCACATGCTTTAGTTTTTAACACCTAATGGAATGGGCTATCTTATAACTTTATTTAAACAAAGAAACATCTAATGGATTGCCACATTTACATATTATAAATAAATTTATACCAGAGCACCATAACACAAAGATAGAGGAATTAAGTTATTATTCTAAATTCCTTCAAGAACAGAATCTATC
Organism: Carpinus viminea; assembly: GCA_013348765.1. Classification (NCBI taxonomy): domain Eukaryota; kingdom Viridiplantae; phylum Streptophyta; class Magnoliopsida; order Fagales; family Betulaceae; genus Carpinus; species Carpinus viminea. Next base: position 11,601,362 of record CP054669.1, on the reverse strand, counting down.
TCAGAGCACCATATTCTTAGCTATGCATTGACAGAGACAGCCTAAAATTATCTCAAAAATACAATAAATACATGCCCAATTTTGCAAGGCTATAATACTATTCCTTATATTATTATATAGATAAAGCTGATGACATTTGAGTATATATAGACGCCTCAAAGTCTATAAACACATCTGAAACGAAAAATAAAATAATAATAATACTACTAGGAAAATAAAAATAAGGAAAACAGAGACTAAAATCACACAGAAGCAAAAAAAACCTCTACTTCAAGTTCATGTAGCGAGCGAGTTCTACACGGCTACACTACAGCTACTAGTTGTCGAGTCCTCGGCCATCGATCAAAACGACGTGATCGAATCCCGATTCCGAAGCTCGCACTCACAGAGGGTTCAACTGGGTCACCACAATGGGGCTCCGAACCACGTGGGTCCCATCGGACCAAGAGAGCGACCCGAACACAGCCCCCGAGTCGTCCAGCACCAGGAACCGGGTGTCCGCCGTCACCGTCACCACGAAGCTCCGTTTCGTCACTCCATCCGCGAACGCCAGCGTGGCAGGCTTCACCGTCACCGTCACTCCCTTGGGAGCCTCAACTCTTGCCACGTACACCGACCTCTTCGGCCCCACATTCGTCACCGTTCTGACAAATGTCTTACTCGATGGCCCCACCTTGGACGTGGCCGCGAACAACGCCGCGATCGACGGGTAGTTCAGATTCTCCGGGGCTGGCTTCCTCGCTGGGCATTTCGCCGGAATTCGCGTAACTACCTGGATCACCTTCGGGCTGTAATCAATCGCGCAGAGAAAGTTCACATAATCATCGTTGGTGATATCGAAGACCAACCCAGGGTCCATTGCACGTTCCAGATTGAGATGGCCCGCGCCGAAATCGTACGCCGTGGCTGGTTTTCCAGTAGACTCCTCTGTCATGGGACGAGCCCGGTTGTCGATGATACTAGCCGTGGTCATCATCGCCGACCGGATCGCCGCGGGGCTCCATTCCGGGTGGGCCGACTTGAGCAAAGCCGCTGCGCCACTCACGTGAGGACACGCCATTGAAGTACCCGATAAGATGTTGAATTCGGTCTTTCGGGTATCCGAGTCCAACCCAGTGGGCCCGACCGCGTCGGTCCAAGCGGCCAAGATGTTCACCCCAGGCGCGATCAGGTCAGGCTTGAGAATTTCGGGATTCATCCCGTTGGGGCCCCGACCCGAGAATGATGCAACCACCGGTGCGGGTTTGATTCCGAGTTGAGTGCCACGGAAATCGATGGTGACGGTGGGATTGGAGGCCGATGAGATGTACTTCTTGAGGAGATTGCCCGCGTCGGCGCCGACTGCGCAAGCGGGGAGGAGATGAGCGTCGCCGACGAGTCCTTCGCCGTTGTAAGCCCCGTTGGCGAGAATCATTCCGACGCCACCGGCCTTCTTCACCACCAGGCCTTTAGCCACTCTTGGACTGTTTCCTCTTTCACAAATTACGATCTTGCCCCTTACAACATTGGGGTCTAGGGAATTCTCCATGCACAGCGAGGCAGAGAATACCCCCGACTTGCCTGGATAAATCAGAGGGTACATTTTGCCGTTGAGTGGCGCTCCGGCGTAGAGCGACACGCCGGAGAGCTTCCGCCCGTCTCCGAGGATGACGACCGCTGGGAAGCTTCGGTCGATGGTGCCTGCGCCGACGGTCGTAAGCCAGGGAGCGAGGTTTGTCACCGTCATTGCGCTGGGGCCTTCGTTTCCAGCGGAGGACGAGACGAAAACACCCCTGGAAACAGCGCCGTATGCTCCGATTGCGATCGGATCGAGATAGTACGGGGAAGATACGCGTCTCCGCCTCCGATGGAGATTGAGATGACGTCGACACCGTCGGAGACTGCGGAGTCGAAGGCGGCAAGGATGTCGGAATCGAAGCATCCGGATTCCTTCCAGCAGACCTTGTAGACTGCGAGTCTCGCTTTCGGAGCCACGCCTTTTGCAACTCCGGCCGCGTAACCGGCCATGCTCGCATGGAAAGAGTACCGTCCTGCGGCAGTTGACGCCGTGTGGGTACCATGGCCGTCGGCGTCCCTCGGAGATCGGTACTCCACCGTATCGTTCATCAATGTAATCGGCGGGACGCCGGAGCTCGCACCAGAGGCCTCGTGACCTTTAACGAAAAACCTTGCTCCGATAAGCTTCCGGTTGCAATTAATCGCCGAGAACTTCTCACCGGCCTCGCAGGTCCCTTTCCACCGTTTCGGAACGGGGCCGAGATTCTTGTCCGAGAAGCTACGCCGTTCGGGCCAGATTCCAGTGTCGAATACACCGACGATAACATCGGATCCATAGTCGGAATCTGACCACAGGCCACGCTGGTTCCGGAGGCCAAGGAACTGAGGAGAGCGCGTGGTGTGGAGCTCCCGCCGGCGGTCCTCGAAGACAGCAAGCACCGAGGGGTGTTGGCTTATTGAGGACACTTGCTCCGGTGCGAGACTGGCAGAGAAGCCATGGAAAACGGTGTCGTACACGTGTAGAATAGCGAGTGGATCGGCAAACTCGGAAGCGTACCAGTGGTAGTGGGTGGGGAAAATGGAGGGCTTGGTGTTAGAATCCACTCGGAAGATGAAGGTCTTAACCGTTTTTGCGGTTGAATCTGTAAAAACCTGAGACGCAAAACCGCATAGAAAGAGAAAGAAGAAGAAGATGGAATAGGAGGCCATAAGAGAGACTGAGAGAGAGTGTGAGAGTGAGGGGAGTGTGAGTGGCTGCGACCGACAGAGACGAGAGTGAGTTGATATAAGAGGGATTTTTGTCTTTTTTTTTTTTATTTTAATCTTAATTAACGGCCACTTAATTAAATATTAATTAGGTATTAATTAATTTAAACAATTAATCCAAAAGAAAGTGTGCGGATTTTGTTTGTGAGTCGCGACAAGGGGGTTGATGAGTCAGCCCTGTGTCTGCGGTACCTTTTCCTGTAGTACTTGTAAAACGACGTAGTTGCTTGGAATTTTGCAGGGTAAAAAAGACTTCGTCTCTATATTGGTTTGGCTAGAGATTTCCTCGTCAACGTCAGGTTTGTCTGTAAAAAGTAAAGAGAAATGATGGCCGTTGGATTGACGCTGCAAAGTGCAGTGTAAATAATTGAAGCAGATCAAAGTAAATCTAGGCAGGCTTTATATTCTCTAGGCTCTAGCTCTATCTTCACCAGGCTTGCTAAAGCTATAGATCACACGCACATAATTATGTTAATGCTTTGATTGCTTCCACTTTGGACAGTAAACACTAGAGACTTTTTACGAGGTCCATGTCCATGAATTTTAACAGCTCAAACAATCTGTCATACTTACTTAGATAGGTAAATCTTATAAGAATTTTCTTGTATTAAATCTAAATTGGAAAGAATACAATCTAAATTTTAGATCGTTTTGAGCAAGTTTTTGTGTTGTTTAGAGTCTAAGGCTCACTTACTGGACACCTCAATATATGCATCCTCATTACCATTATTCGTCCAACTTTTTTAAAAGTTAAATACTACGGTTCCTCTTTATTCTCATGATATAAAATGATATAGTTTTTAAAAAGATAAAAAAATGGTAAAATTCCATTTAACCTCTTTAAATTATCACTCAAATGATAATTTATCCCTAAAACTATCAATAGTGACAATTTATCTCATAAACTATCAAAACAATAACAATGTACCCCCAATTTTAATAAAATAACAAAATTATCCTTATTAAAATAAAAACAAAAATAATAAAAAAATTCAAAATCTTAAGGTATTTTGGTCTTATTGAAAATTTTATGTGGGTAATTTCATTATTTTACAAGCACTTTGTTATTGTTTTAATAGTTTGAAGGATAAATTATCGTAATTGATAGTTTACAAAATAGATTATCATTGAAATAATAGTTTGAAGAAGTTAAGTAAATTTTAAAAAAAAAAAATAAATTACCACACTAATCCTTCGTATTTTTAGAAAACAATACTCACGTATAATCATGAGAAACCAGGGTGACACCGAGAGTGTTTCTATCTTTTTGAAATTCAAACAATCTCAGTCTCAAATAAAATGAGCAATGGTTTGCCAACAATAAATTGGCTTATTTGAATTGACAAAAAATTCCTCAAAATCAACTCTAACATTCTTACTTTTTATATCACATCAATCATTTTTATCACTTTTTAAATAAATAAATCGCTACAAAACAAAAATTTTGTCTTCCATTATTGAAAGCATTAAATGGTTTCTGATTTATTTTACAAAGTGTTCGATAAATTACATTTCACGTCAAACTTTTGCTCTCCATTACGAGTCTTTAATATACAAGTCTTAATTAATCTCCTTTTATGCGTGAATTCCTCTCCCCATCAGAATTTAAAATTCATTCATTTCATACGTCTGCACATGCTGATTGTGAGAGACACCTGCCCACTTTATCAATGGCTCATGGCTCATGTTGATGTAGATATTTCATGCAAATCTCGACTATCATCCAATTACCCAAAGCCTCACACTAATCCCATCTCTCTCTAATATTCTTACGTGTCTCTCATGTACCCGGCTCAAAATTGCAATTATCTTATACCGAGCAACGTTATTGATTGACATGACGTGTTTGAAGTAATCAATATGAAATTTATTCAAAATACTTTACGTCAATTGGTATAAAAATAAATAAATGTGAAAAGTAATATTACTATTTTCTTTGTAATTTTTGTTTGGTGTATTTTGTTCTTAGTGATATGACAAGTAAGGGAGCAACTTAATTGGATTTGGTTCAGTTTTTGTATTAGTTGGGTCCAAATATTAGCATCAAATAGTTTGGTTAAATTAATTTCATATATATTAGGGGTTGTGTTACTTGATTCAATCTGATCCATTCGTTATATGGGAAGTTTCTTGGTTATGTACGTAGTTTAAATATAAAATTATATATGAACATGTCATTTGCTGTTTAAAGAAAAGACGGCGTCGTTTCCCTCGTTCATTGGGTGCTATCCAACCTTATCAAAACTTGTTTGACAAGATAAGGTGAAAATAATTCGAAGAAAAAAAAAGCCAAGCAAAAAATAGTAGGCTAATATTTATTTATTCCACAGATCCTTTTGTTTTTTTATTTATTAGCCATTGTTTTTTGTATTTTAAAAATTGTTTAGTTTTTTTACAATTATGTTAGATTTTATTTGTTAAAAGATGGATATTATAATATAAAAAGAGATCACATATTGAACGTGCAGACATCATACTGTATGGGCCACCATTCGGCGGATCGAACGGTGCAGATTTGTCACCCCGTGCATCTACATTTTTATATTTTTCGCGTGGCCAATATAAAATTATATATGAACAAGTCATTTGCTGTTTAAAGAAAAGACGGCGTCGTTTCCCTCGTTCATTGGGTGCTATCCAACCTTATCAAAACTTGTTTGACAAGATAAGGTGAAAAATGGTCGAAGAGATTGACGAGAAGGAGCTGAGCAAGTGCGACGAAGGCGCGACTCACTCCCACACTCTTTACCAGAAAGCCTGTAACCTGACAGGGCGGTGAGAATCGGCCTAATCGAGGAGCTTCTGTAGAGGCCTGGGTGTGGCCAGGGGCCAGATGGACATTGCCAAATTCCCCACCCAACCGACGGCAGAGATCACATATTGAACGTGCAGACATCATACTGTAACGCTGTCTCTTGTACCATATGTTATTGACTTTGATAAAACGTTGAAAAATGGTGTAAACATTCATAGTGTTTTCATATGAGATAGAGAAAGAATCCGAGATTGTTGCAGCAAATTACAAAACATATTGAAATAGACTGTCATTTAGTATGAGAAAAAGATTCAACTTGACTTTGACATTTTCATGTGTCATCCATTTTCTCGCTAGTTGACATTTTCACTAAATCATTTGGCTCTGCAAAGTTTTATAGTTTTATATCCAAAATGAATATCCTCGACATATTTCATCTGGAGGAGAGTAACAACAGCGTATCAATTGTTTAATTAGTGATGCTGACTAGATTATTAACACTAGTATTCAAGTTAGTTAAGCTAGTTACTTTGTTAGTTAGTTAATTGGAGTTTCTCCATCTTCATCTTGATCACGCTACCAGTCTCTTTTCAGAAAGCCATTCCAATCAGGCTCTTTTGTGTTGGGACAGTAATTCTGTCAAGTCAAACTAATTTGCGTGATTGTTGCAGAGATGAGTGAATTAGGTGGTACCTGAAAAGAACAAGAAAAAGTTTGAATTGAGTTAGGTGGTCAATTGGTCTTGGTCATAGACAACAAAACAAAAAATAATATGTGTTCATGTCAAAAGAAAAAAACAAAAAACAAAAACAAAATGTGTTTCATGGACAAGACCAAAGCCCAAAACCAAGTGGTCCGCTGACTGGGCCATTGTATTGAAACAAGCATGGGCTTCCAGGCCCATTATATATATGTTTTTTGTTCTTTCCCCTGCTTTAAGGCAGAACACAGCAACTAATAAAGGGCCTTGAAGGCAAATATTTTGAAGGCATGGAGTGGGCAACTTGACCCTGGGCTAGACCAATCCTTGCAACAATGCTAGAGTCCCTAATTGTCTTTAACCAAAATAGCTAATCAGCAATAAACATTTCTCCTTTTCCTCCTTTACCGCTTTGATTGAAAAAAAAAAAAAAAACTAATCAGCAATGAACATTTACCATTGCCAATACCAATTCAGGTTCCACCATTTACTCCGATTCTCTTCTCAGCTAAGGGTTCGTTTAAATTTTTTATTTCAAAAAATGCAATTTAAAAATGCAACTTTTAAAAACTCAGCTAAGCGTTTGATAAAAATTGGCATCACGCTGATGTTGTTACAGCTTACAAATGATTTTCTTTTCATAAGTGCAATTTACAATGCTACACCATTTACTCTCCTGCATTCAGATGCAAATTGCATGTGGAGTGCATCATTGAGGGCAACTGTAAGGCATGTCTCTGTGGTTATTTTTGACTTTGGTGTGTTATCAATTATCATGGCAATGGTGGGTGGTTGGTAACTATTCTTTTCCTCAACCCTAAAAAAAGAAGAGATCGATATGGGATTTTGCTGCACAAGTGGTTAAAAGAAGGGTGTTTATATTATTTATCATTGAATTACTGCAGCTTAGACATGATTATCAGTACGAAGTACAGGGATAGACCCAGAATTTCAGACAGGACAACCTCTGAGAGGGATGATATTTGTGTGTGAGAGTTAGGTGCTGAAACATGATTCAATTCTTGTAGATGGTGGCCCATGATAATGAATGCCCCATCTGTATTGTCTGTGTTGCTTTCCCCTCATACATAGCTACACCCTGCTCTTTTAACATTCTTTTAGGCCCTTTTGATTGTAGCATTACTCTTTATTTTCTCATGCTGTTTGATTCCCATGAGAGTAATGTTACTGGTACATGTGTTTTATGTGCTGATACAGTAATGTCACATCAGCAAAAATAATTTGCACTTCTCACCTAGTCGACCTACTTTCAACCACCATGCAAGGGTGGTTGAGACTACCCGATCAGAGAGATCTAGTGACTGTGACCACCAGATCGGTCTCCGGATGGCTTTCGGAAGTGGTCACACCACCTTTGAAGGTTCGGTTGAGGTGGCCGACTATCTTAATGGGCATATTTTGTTTGTGCTACCAATAAAGTTTTTGAGAGTCTGACGTGGTAATGCCACATTATATTGCCGTGTCATTGTATAAACCAGCATTTTTACCCAGAATGTAAGTTAACAACTTCACCTGCAAAACTTCCAAGTTTCTGTAAGTTTGTTCATGGATTTGAGAGTGAAGGGCCTCCTCATTCATGTAGTTTAAAAGAACAAGTTAGAAAATCTTCATTAGAGATGAGATCAGGATTGCTGAATTTGGGAAAGGGAAAGATTTAAAGCTCTAAATTAGCAGTAGCCTATTTTTTTTGACATCATTGGCAAGACAAAATAAATGAACAGCCTAAGCACTTCACGACATCCTTGTTACTTTCATTAGTGCACTGCCAATGGCTCAAGTCCAAAAAGGGATCATAAATTATACCTCAAATCATATCCGATAAGCTTAGGTGGAAGCCATCAAATATCATTTATGTGGGAGTCAAATCGTGGGCAATTGCGTCTACAGATATGTCCAAATGATGCTAGCTAGGTGGTATGAACAGCTTATTTTCTCTTAATCCTTTTATTATCCTCGCAATTATCCCAACCATTCTATCTGTAGAAACATTAATATCATTTGTAAATGAACATGATACACCTTGACCTTTTGAGCCAAATTTTGCAGAAGCTCTTGCTGCCCTACTCGCCGTTCACATAGCAGTTTTTTTAAATCTAAAAAAATCGTCATCTTGGGAGGGTGATTCAATTCATTAACTATGACATTAGCTCTCAATCATTCGGGTCTCACCGTGGACCGGAAGATTGCCCCGATCATTTCATACATACTTGCCTCATTTTCTGTTTCATTTTGAAAGACAAGAAAGGTTTATAGAAGTGTTAACTTTATGCTCACAATATGTTAGAGCGGGCCGTGTCCGAACCTTTTTAAGGAAGTATCCAATATCATATCCCCTGTAATTATCTATCTTCTTCTCTTCTTAACTCTTTGAGTTTGATCCGTGTTAAACCAAGCCAAAGCCAGAGGCATACTCATCCTGGATAAGGTTGTCCTATCACCATCGTGACGATGACAGGGAATCCTACTACTAGTGGCGGTAAAAACAAAAGGGTCACTGGCAACCAAATATCACACTAATTCACCTTTTTACCTTTCCATGATTAAAGGGATTACATCAAAAAGCCCTTTTGTCATTAAATTATCACACACGAAGACATAATTTATTATTACAAATTGGAAGATTAGCTTACATTAGTGCTAATTATCTAGAAAAAAGAGAAAGCAACAAGAAGAAAAGCACATATGGTTGGAGTTATTAAATAAAAGTAAGATGCCCCAACATCTATTTGGCCCTGTCCTTGATCACATCCATTCCCATCTCATCCGGGTCGGTTGCCTGGACTTCATAGTGGATGCCGTCCAGCACTCTCCTCAGCCCAGCTTTGGAGGTTGCATACAGTATTTTTGCTCTTATTCTTGATGCCGTCGGAGACCTGAAACGTCATTCATTAGCAATTTGGTCTAATAATCTAAAATCGAGATGACTATCACGTGCAATGAGGTTGCTCATTACATGCACAGGATCCCATCATTGGGCCCTAGCACAATACCTAGGATTCTAAAATGGCCATATAATCCTACTAGATTAGTTGGATGGTGAGGTGGGGTTGCATCATGTTGCTTACAAGAGTGGCAAAGGAGATTCGATGCCTGCATTTCCTTACCATTTGGTCAAAACAGTCACCTAACATAGCTAAAATATTATAACAAATGCTATGATCTAGAGCATGATATATAATATATAAGAAATTAGGGTGACAGACCATGCAATGAAGAAGATCTTGCTCTTCCGACAATTATCAACTGTGACAAAATCGAAATCAAACACAGCATATCGGCAGTCATCATCCGGCAACGATGCGGTGAGGTCGTCGTAGCCTTCACCGGGGCCGCCGACCTTATCTACGGTGACCAGCCTCGACCCCTCGTCGATCTTGAACACTATGTACCTATGCACCTTCTTCCACTTCATCTCCATGAACGAGTTCTTGCACTCATCTGTCACCCACATTCCTGTGGTGGCCTGCAATTGCCATATACCCAGCAACACCAAATCAAAATAAATAAATAGACATACTTTATTTGGAAAAATATATATATATATCAAAAGAAAAAAGTGTTTGGAAGAAAATATTACCATCTTGAATGCCATAGCCATGGTTGTTGTGATGTGATTAAAGTGGTCTGAATTTGAGAGAGTGCCACTTGATCTTATATAAAGATTTGGCCATTGAAATGCCATTAATATTCATTCATATTACAACTTTGTCCATATACTAGATCTAACTAAAGCTGTATATATTATATATATGGTTGACGTGATTGACCAAGATGCCCTTGATTTAGTAGATTTGGTTTGTCTTTGCAGGTGTGCTGTGGATTTACCGAAGTCTGAATGGCAACTAGGTCTGAATTGGCTTAATGTGTATTCTATTGCATCAAATGAATGCCGATCTAACTTAATAATTTATCTTAATTACTTCTAATTAATCAAAAGAGATAGAATTGAGTGATGTTAGAGGTATTGAAATTACAAATTGACGTGTCAGTTTGCGTGACACTCATGTGAACTGTCACGTTAGTCACTAAACAATTAAATTTATCTGTCAAATTTTGTCGCTTAATTTTATCATCCATGTTGCAGCACATGTCATTCATGTTAATTGTCTTGTTAGTTTGTAAAAAAATTGTAGTAACACAAGCATTTTTCATGGAATCTAATCCACTCTATGTAGGTAATGCCTTCCCAACATGCTGATTACTTATGAACTCACCACAATCATACGGGGATACGTTAAAGCAGCCCTTGGCATTCATTATTGCAACTTTGTATGATACATTGATTCCAATCTTGTTAAGATATGACATTTGAACTCATCCAAGGCCAAAGCCAAATCATTCCATCAACATATAAGTGGTCCAATTTACCCAATATGTGTTCATGGTGTTAGGGTTTAGAGTTTTAGGATTTATCTTGCCAACCCATATTATATAAAAGGGAAAAATGCATAAGGTAATACAATTTTACTATAACTCCTTGTAAATTGACATGACAGTTCATAATTGATGAAATAATTAAAAGTATATGGTTGGTAAGACGTTTGTTCTCAATCATTTCATGGCAATACACATGTTAGTAACTGACGTAATAAGTGACATAGATGTTTAAGAAACTTATAATAAAAGACGTAACTACCGACACGCTTTGATCCAACTTGAATGACTGCATGACAGGGACAACAGTAAATAGGCATGGCACAGTCCAGCAAAATACAGCATAGTGAAGAAAGGGGACCAAAACAAGGGCACAGAGAGCATGTTACATTCATTTTGACATGCATACAAGCTAAGCAGTGCAAAACTGAGACAGTGGTCCCATCTTGGATCTCACACCCACATCTCTCTATCTTTGTGTTCCTCAAAAAGTCTTGGCGTGAAAGCAAAGGATAAAAGGTCCAAAGGAGGATGGGGAACTAGTTAAAGCTTTTTCTCGGTAGAAACGAGTCACTGTATCTATCTCCAATTACCCTTTGCTCCATTGATCAGCCTCTTCTGCCATCTTGGTTATCGATATTTTTTTGGTTTTCTGTACATAAATAACTTTCTAGCCTTCATACTTCTAAGGTTGAGCTTTTCCACAAGTTTGTCTAGGAACATCCCAACAATTATTCAATAAAATAAACTGGTAAATAGCTCACCATTGTTGAAGATAAAGATGAGTGGTTGGGTATGAAAGTGAGAGAGAGAGAGAGAGAGAGAGATCACAAACACTAAAATCCATCATAATAGCAATGCAAGAGAAAGCAATAGAGAGAGAGAGAGAGAGAGAGAGCATGGGGATTGGGGAGGCATGTCCCTCATGTGGGTGGCCCGCCCCCCATGACAAAATCCTAATTTAGGCCCACGACTTTGTTGGCATGGTTCATTTGTTTTCTAAATTCTGAGTCTCATATCCTCACAAAAACTATGAGAAGAAATGCTGTCAAGCATGACACGTACCTGCTCTGGGATTTGACACCCAGGAATTCCGCCGGTAGCTCCCAGCTTCTTCCTTATGGAAGCACTCAATTTGGTGGTGCACATTCACCCACATAAACGTCGAAAAGATGCATTTCTGAGCACCGCAAAATTGCAGCATTGATTAAACGTCACTTTCTTTTGGGGGGTAAATCATAATGCATCCCAATGGATTTTGTGATTTCATTGAATAGGATTTTCCTGTGATTTCCACATTTTCTTTGGTACCTCAACTATTCAGCATCAGCCACAGGCAGGGGAAAAGGAAAAGGAGAGGAAAAGGCTCAATTGGAAGGCTTTGCCCGGCATTCCTCAGCCATTAATGGATTGGGAAGGGGGGAAAGCAACTAAAAAGAGTAATGCTATCGTTCACACCCCTTTCACACCGACATGACGTCGTGAAATATGATGAGTAGCTTTCCATGTCAATATAAAATAGGTGTGAAAAATAGATATGAAGAATAACATTACTCAAACTAAGAAACATTAATCAAGAGGAGGTGTGGGGTTGGGGAAGGCAAAGCAGAAACAGAACGAACCCCCATTTTGAGGGAGATACCATTCAGCACATCTAGACCTAATCCCTTTCCGATCCAAATTTATCACTATGCCCTGTTATTTTTTTCCTTTTTCTTTTTCTTCGATGGATGCAATTATGGATCAAACATGGAGTTAAAGACAATTAATCACATAGCTCACAATGTTTGGAAGTTACTAACAAAGTAATTGCAATTTAATCAAGCTGCTCCAAGCTTGTGATTTTCTATGCAAAATTCAATAGACTTCTATTTCCATGACTAAGAGCTCCTCCTGTATCTGTTTCTTGTACTGTCCTTCCCAAAAGGCATAGAAGCCTTCCTCGGGGATAAAGAACCCATTGCCTGCAGTAGGAGAACAGAATGCTCGTAAGATAGATTATCAATGTCAAAACAACTAAGGCATCATCCACTTTTAAAACGTATAATTGGGTTCTGAATAGAATTGGGATCTGAAATTGAAGCTCCCACCTCAAAGAAGATTCAGCAGTAGGGTGATAGCATGTTCAATCGTCCTCACTTGGTGGGTCATCTTCATTCTTCTTCTGTTGTGTGTAAGAAAGATAAAAAATAGAAAAGGGGAGTTGCAGAAAATACACAATAAGATGTTGGTACGGTAAACATGGATACCAATGCGATGATGAAAGAAAAAAAGAAGGTATATTTAGTCACCCATGCAGGTCTCATCGGATATATTCTAAGAGTAATGTTATATACTATCATTTTATCCCCCAAAGCTAATGTAACTTTTAAAATCACCATTGGAAAGCTTTGGGGGAACAAAAGGAGGGGTATATAGCATTACTCTATGTTCTAAATGCTCACATCAAAATGACTTCGCAGAGATGCAAGAATCTCTTGTACTGAAGGATCATCGGGGTCAACTCCTGGAAGCTGGGAGAGACATTACATGTCAGGACAATGGCGCATTTGCAAAACTGACTATTTTAGAAGTTAATCAGTGCAGGTTCAGGTACACATACTGATGCAAGGATAGATGACACAACAGACTGATCCTTCAACACCTTGCTTACAAGTGACTCGGCGGCCGATTGATGATCTTCTTCGCCTTCCTGCATGGACATTTCAAGAGCTGCATGCAGCAAAATTAGGGTAATGGATCAGCACATGTTAATAAGTCCGTAGTAAAAAAACAAAAAACAAAACAAACAAACAAACCATAACTGGATCTCTGTTGAGGTTCAAAATCTTAAAAAATCAAATGCCACATTAACCAGATGACAAAGAAAGCTCTATATCGACAAGTGTTCCAATCCAAAATGCTACTTCGCCAAACTTAGTAAATATTAACACAGCTTGACAGTGATTCAGTCCCAAGTTGAAGATAGGACTTACAACAGCAAGCAAGACCATAAATGCACCTCTAAACATTTGCAAGCATACAACCAGAAAAGAAGAAAGAAATACAGAAAGGTGCTGCATATTGTTTGGGTTCAGCTAAATGTCCTAAGATGGACCATTGAATCCTTCATGTCTTCACAGTCAATCACAGGCACTCATAAATGTAGAGAACTTTTTTTTTTTTGATATATAAGTAATTAAAATATCACTAAAAGCGAAAGGCACCCCACATACACCTGAAGCATATAAGAGGAGAAGCCACCTAGCTAGTAGGGAAAAAATCATGATAACACCAAAGGAGAAACAAATCCAGCAGTCCAAAAATACAATGTGTTGAAAAATAAAAACTTAATCTCCTCCAAAGTCCTTTCATGGTGGGCAGAACAAATCTTGGAAAATCATTAGAGAATTTGAATTTGATATTGGTATTAAGCTCATTTCAAATTAGTGACTCAACATAGAATACACAGAAATGACTTCCCAAAAACAATAAGCCAAAACAAAAAAAAAAGATGGGCTCTGTCTGTGTGTGTGTGTGTGCGGGGTGGTATGGTGTCAAAGTATCATCCAGCCCCTAAATGAATGAAATAACACACAGAACTTGCCTAAGATCAGCTCCCGATCCTCAGTAATTTCCAATGTCATCTCAGCATCACCAACAGAGAGATCAGATCCAGAGATATCAATGGACATAGCTTGAGCCTCCTCGGGATTCTCATCATCCTATAACCATGTCAATTGTCAAGGCCAATTGAAAATAAAGTAGTTCTTTGTATTATCTAATGGTAACAGATAATGACATCCAAGCAAACAACTCCATAAAATGTGAGCAGTACACGCAATATTCAACAAGTGTCTTCAACACACACCTACGTGTCTCAATTGAAATTGAATGTGACACCAACCATTGCATCGGTAATTTTCTGTGTTCACACACATGCACGAATGCTCGAGCGCACTCACACAAATGTCAAGATAGGAGTTAAAAAGAAGACACCGACCATCTCATCACTGGCATTATTGTTTTCTTCAGGATCTGCAATGTTCACATGCTCTGACGTAGTTGCATCTTCTGTATTGGACAATGGTTCCTCTCCTTTTTCTTGTCTAGAAGCTTCCTCAGCAGCCCTTCTTGCAGCAGCTTCTTGCCTTGCCCTCTCCTCTTCTAAAGAAACTCTAAGGGCAAGAGCCAGCTCAGGATCTAAGTTGGGGTCTACGCCAAAATCAAAGCCAGAAGCACTACCAGCTGCTGCTGCCACTGCTAAGTCACTTCCTCCTTCCCCATCTCCAGTAAAAACAGGAGAACTGCCATTACAATAAACAATTAAATCACTTATGTGAAACATTGAGATAAATGCATCATTCTGTTCTTTTGAGTAATATTAGCCAAGTTGAAGAAACAAAAAGTGTGCAAAGGAACAACAGCATTGGAAACTTATACCCTAGTTCGTATAATTCGCCTAGTAATATTGGTTGAGGTAAATAAAGTATCACATTGAACATGCATATTGTTGGCCAGATTGTCCTTTCTCCTACTACCCCTCTACTTTCTCGTTCTTTCTTCTTTGTCCTTTCCTTTCGGTTGAGATTTGGGGCATGATGTTATATTAGGCTTCTCAGAAGGTGAAAGCTGAAGTATGAAATTTTCTGTGTAGAAGAGATGAAGACTGTGGAAGGTTGGGAAAAAAGAGACATAAACAGGCAGGCAGTCTGTCATGGGTTTTGGTGAAAAAAAAGGGAAAGGATGTGGAGAGAGTACAGGAAGCAATGCAAACAGTTGCGACAAGGGTGGTTATGGTGTAGTATAGTACAACTGCTTTATCTAAAAACGTTCTATAGTCAGTATTCTTTTCATGATAGAAATATAGACATCCAAGGTGTTTTTATGAATTAACATCACGTAGGCCATTATCAGAATTTACACAGCATTCTCTTTAATTGTAATAGAGATGTTACACCACCTTTACCATTAAGTAAAGTCTGCTTCAGCATGTAATTCGGTTGCTTCTCATCATAAGAATTATATATTTTGAACATTTCTTCTATCACTTTCAAAGTAACCGGTAATAAAACCTCAATGAATTTGAGAACTTTCTTTGTTTGAATATGCATTGCTTTTGGTCTCCCAAACTTTTATGTTTTTCAAATAGATTTTTACTAATATATGACGACAGTCAAATCTAAGTTTTAAATTCCAAAGCATTTTAGTCACAATTCTTTTTTTTTTTTTTTTAATACTAAAAAGGGAAATTTCAAAATATAAAAATGCAAATTAAAAAATAAAAGCAAAAAAAAAAAACAATATCACACCTGAGAAGCACATCAGAGAGAGCATTTGGACCAGGAGAAACATGAACCATATGACTGTGGCCATTATTATTAACAGCCGCAAGCAGGGCTTCCAACTTCTCGGGCTTCCCATCATCCTCTTCACCAAAGTCAATAATATCAAGAGCTACACTGTTCTTTTTCAATTTCTTGCCAATCATCTCCAGCACTTTCTTGTCAAAATTTACAGGACTGAATACAGGGAAGAAATGAAAAGGTTAGATGTAAACAAAAATGCATGAGCAACTCAAAGCTCAAATTATTTACCTTCCAGCAAATACAATAATCCTTTGCTGCTGATGTTTGTTTTGGCGATGCTTAAGAGCCAACTGAGCAACCTGTAATGCAGCCGCTATGTTTATCTCACCCCCCATTTCAAGACCTATCAAAAGAGAATCAGAAAATCAAAAAAAAAAAAAAAAAAGCACTGCAACATAATAAGGAAACAGCTGAAAGTTATTCAAATGTCCAATTTAACACATATTTCCTCGTCAGAAAGTGGGAATCCAATATCACCCAGGTACTCATCCAAAAGAAAAAAGAGGGGAAATGAAACAAACAAGTATATAACCTACAAAGGACAACTGTTTTCCCATCAAACTTTATATTGTTTAAACATAATAGCAACCTTTTGAATCTCCACAACCCATTTTAGCAATGCCATCTAATACCAAAGAATGAATCTTTCTTCACTCAATTTCATGACCTCACTCTCCACAATCCTTCTGAACTATGAATAGCAAACACCATCATATTTCCATGCTTGAAATCAACATCACACTGAAAAACTAATCATTGATTACACACATTGAACAATTTCAAGTTCTTAAGTTGACCAAAGAGGCAAACCCAAGTAACGTCACGTATTATTTCAATCAAACAAATTCTGTAATTAGTACAAATATCTCAAAAAAAAACCAAAAACCAAAAACTAAATAAAAAATAAAATATAGAATAAGTTTATTAGAATACCATGCATGTTAAGCCAAATCAACCTCACACTAAACTAAAAGTAATCACTCTTTACTTACATTTAACAATTCCGAAGTTCTTAACGTGACCCCAAGAGGCCAATTCCGAATAAATGTCACAATTTTTTCAATCACAAATTCTGTAATTGGTACACAAGATATCTCCAGTGGGTATAAAATATCCCAAAAAATTAACCGAAACCCACATGAAAAAATCAATCACAGAGTACGTTGGATTAGCATACCATGCATGCAACCCAAAATCTTGCCGAGATCAGAGGTCGGAGTGGCCAATACGCGAACCCCTTTACCCGCCATTGTCAAAATCCCAACTGTGTTCTCCGGATTAGACTATCAATTTTCCAAAAAAAAAAAAACAAAAACAAAGTCAATCATAAAATTGTAATAAGATACATACAATGTGCCCATATAACCAAGAAAAGAGTGTATTTAGGACCTGGGTTTTGGCGCCACAAATGAGATTGACAGCGTCGGCTTGGGCTTGGAATCGGGAGGGCGAGTAATCGCCGTTTCGCATCCATTCTGAGTTATCAATACATATCATTGTTGCCTGGTTTAATCAAAAGATTAAAACAACAACAATCCGATAATTATAAGCAATACATGATGATTAAAGAAAACAACAAAATCTTTCCTTTTAGGTTTAAGAAGTTTGAACTGATTTTTGCAAGACTAACCTCAAGAACCATGGCTGGTAGATTTGTGTGTGTGCAGGCGGGAGACCTAGAGAGAGAGAGCGAGTATGTCAGACGTCGGAGGCAAAAAGCTCGCGCTAAACAGTAAGCATCTGCTTTTGGATTTTGAGTTTATAAAGGCTTTGTTTACCTAAGGCTAAGGTAAAGTTTTTTTATTTATTATTTTTTTTTCATTTTATTTGGAAAAATAAATAACTTTACCTCTCAAACCTTTTTTTTTTTTTTACATGTCATACACGAGGAAGAGAGGAATTTGAACTAATGAACTCCATTTCATTAAACATAGTTTCAACCAATTAATCTATCTCTCAAGTTGTTGTTCCAAACTTTAGATTGTAATATAAGAAATTTCACTTAATAAATTGTTATGGTTGAAATGATTTTCCAGTAAAAATTAATATTTTTAATCATCAAGAACATGTAAAGAAAAAGATCAATGAAATAAATTTTATATATCAGTCAATTAAATACTACTTTTCTTACAACTATGTTTTCCTAATTATCAAAAAATTATCGTCTTCAAGAGGCAATTAAATTGACTGTAGATCATACCTATGAATCAAAATCACTTTTATTAACATATGTTTTGAATTTTGTCTTTTAAAAAAATAATAATAATAATTTTGAACCTAACACAACTCTTGTGTAACTTTATGCCGTGTAAATAAAAATTAGATCTTAAATGAAGTTTAATTGAACCCCTATCATATCTGGGGAGGGAAAGAAGAAAAATGGGATAATTGAAGCTGAAGTCAACGCTTGCATATGAATGAAGGAGAGAAGAGAAGCTTATTTCCGTCACCATCTCATCGTGTCCAATCCTCCCAAAGTGATTTCTCGCTACCAAAAAAAATATTCTCAAGATCTTGGACCACGCTATTTGTTCAAAATGGTCCCTATCATCAAGTTGTTCCATAAAATCTATCGGATGTTTAAGTAGATTCCTGGGTTAATTTACTAGATGCATGCGTGGATTCGCCTGTTGCTAATTAAATAGCTAATGCTCATGTCCCTTGAAATATTATAGTTTTATCCTTAGGTTTTTTTTATTTTTTATTTTTTAAAAAAAAGTTATTTCTCACAACTACCTCTTAATAAATAAGAAACATTATAGCAAAATAAATAAATAAGAAACGGTTGATCGCCACCTATGAGGATTACCCTTTATTTAGTAAGGAAGAGCCATCACTTACTAATCACTCCTTTATGAAGAAAGATTGCTCCTCAATAATTAATTGGCAACTAACCGTCACCGGATAAAAATCTAGTGCAAGACAACCCTCACAAGAAGCAATCGATCACTATAAATGGTTGTAAGGGGTGGCCTATCTTTTTTTTAGATTTTTTTTTCAGGGGGGGTGGGGGTAAGAACCCAATTTTACAATGACAACAATTAACAAGAGTCATTAGCTATATAGTAATTGGTTGTAATGTGAATTCATGTGTACATCTAACGGTTTCAATCAAATGACTAGTCTCTAGATGACAAATAGCTTACTCCATGAATATTCCAAATATTTTTGCATCTCATTGATCAGTTTCGTACAGCCACAAACCCTATAGATCAGATGCTGTAGTCTTCCAAAAATGTTAGGGAAAAGTATTTATCAGGTTTTGAAGTGTTTAATGCAGGTGAAAAACACTAGTCAATAACATTAATTGTATATTAATGGTATTTTGATGTGCCCTTTAATTATTATTTTCACACTATTTAAAGAGCCTCTAAATTTAACATCAGTTTTTGTCTGGTCATATAATTGAGACTAGTTCTTTTTTCTTTTTAAATTTTTTTCATATAATATTAACTTGTCTAATACGGTTTATCCACTATGTTAGAATAATCATATTGGAAAGCACATTAATTTATGTATTATGGTAATATTTTGTATGCTAAGATAATACAGAAATGTTTATTGAAATAAAAAACCAAATATATGAACTCAGAATGTTGAATAAAATATGAAATATGTTAAATTAAATGTAAAAACATAGAATAACATAAGGAAAGCATTAGATCTCTTGAAAAATTCAGGCTGAACCACTAAATTGACATCAAGAATGCAAAATTAGAAGTCTGAAGAGACAAATCTCACAGCACAAGAATCTGGTTGAAAGGTGAATGCCCAGATAATTTTTTGGACTGCTGCTCAATGTTGCCAGGAAAAAAAAAATCCACTTCTTTATTGAATAAATCTCAAAATTGTACAAGGGTATGCACATTTTGCCGACAGGCATGTTTAACTTGACACACACAACAAACGAATGACTGATCAACAACAACACATTATTCGAATTCAAAGGATTATTTATACACCCAGAGTTCTGGAGTCCAGAGATGGTCTATGGTTTCTACTAATGGGTAGGTGAACAAAAACCTCATGAACCTCCTGCTTACAAACCTCTCCTCTGTCCCTGTCTACTGCATAACAAACATAAATAGTATCAATCACATTGTCCAGCACATGGACAAAGAAACCCAGCACCATGATCAGCAGCACCCACGCCAGAGCAGCCACATAGTATGAATCAACCCCAAGATTGCTCACAGCCTTCAGTATAGCACAGGCCTGCTTATGCACATCCATTAACACGAAGCGTTAGAAACAGTAAGGAGAGGACCAAAAAAAAGGCTTTAAACAAACTAAAAAAGTTGAGCAAGTAATGATCTAATAATCAAAAAGGACATAAGTTATCCTTGTATGGCACCAGAAGCCGTCTCAATTGGCTAGTGCAAGAGGTTGGCAACTCAAACTAGCCAAAGTTCGATAAAGTAGTCGGCAGTGTAACAGTGTTATATTTCTGATGATATTCTATATATCCTTGCAAAAGAAAAAAGTTAGCTGATACAAAAATCCTCTAGTTTAATATCTAAAAGGATAGTTTAGAAACAACATCAAACTGTAAACAGACGGCATTCAACAACCACCCCAACCCACCCCACCCCCTTAAAAAAAATCCCACCCTCTTTCTTTCCTTTTCTTCCAAACTCTCTTCTTCTCTTTTCTCCCTACCAAAGACTGCATACAAGTTCCTAAAGTGTTAAAGCAGGTTGCAACCAGTACTAAATTCTCTCCCCTACTGTGTTTTTGGGGCTACACGCCCAAACACCCGCCCCCAAAAAAAAAAACTAAGAAAAAGCAGGTTATGCTTTAAATGGTTATTATCGTCCAATTACAATTAGAGACAAGCAGGTTCATCTGGCCTGTAAAAATACCACATATAACAAACAGAGGGCCTCCTCCAATCGCCAACTCATGATAAGATCCACTTGAACCAGTAACTAATAGCAATCAAAAAGATTGGGAGTTGGTAAGACTACATACCGCAATTGCATATATAGCTGAGAGGACAAAAATAATTCCCACAATAAACGTGTGGAGATGGTCTCCACAAATACAGCCGAGAGAAGATTACGTTTTAGAAGCTCGTATGTCATTCTTGCAGATGTGCAGTAGGATTCACCAGTTATTGCCACAAAGTTGATAGTAAACTTGTTAAGAAAATCAATTGCTGACAGAAAAACATTAACACAGCAACGTAGCATAAGGTTCACTATCCCTGGAAGGCTTTCTTGTCTAGCTGTATCAACAGCAGCACGCACCACACGCACGGCACATATGAGGAGGCCAGATAGACATATTGTGCCGGAGGAGGGACCAAATGCATTTCTGCAAGTATTTATAATAAAAATATGAGAAAGAAACTATATGATGATCACTGTTGCCATTTCTATGATCTGAAAAGCATTCATCTAGGTCTGTTTTTTTTTTGTCACTAGCAAGCGAGAAAATGTGCTGAAAGTTTTGGCCATACAAATAGATGGAAAGACTAAACAAGAAAAACATTGAAACACATGTGAAACAATGCCTGCCTTTTGGCAAGTGATTACATAGCCTTATTATTGTATGCACAACCATTTGATATGGTTTATGAGCAAATATTGACAACAGGATAACTGAAACCGTAAAAGTTTGATACTGATTGCACCAAAAGTACATAATTACAAACAAAAGTTGATAACTTCAACAGATACAATAAAATTCCAATATTTTTCATCTCAAAGGCCTGAGCTGGACATCTATCCTGGGTGAAGCTGTGCAACAGAAGGCCAGAGTGAACTGGCACTACCAAGTGGACCAATATCCGTGAACACATGCTGCCATTAATATTGAAAATAAACATACAGTGCCAGAACCCCAAAAAAAGTTACTGAAAATACATAATAGTAGTACATTACACTTTTTTAATCCCATGACATAAGCGACTGAATTAAATAAAGGATTCCTTGCAGATATATCATCCATGTATCCTCATTAGATGATGTTTAGAATGCTCCATGGCCTAACAGAATCTCATATGAAGGCTGCAAACCCCAATACAAAGGGGTCAATAGACAGCACCCCATGCATGTGACAGGAAATCCCACATGTGCTGCTCTCCAACTTAAGCTTCAAAACAAATTTGGTCTTCCTCGGACTACACAATATCAATTTTTAGAGCTACACAACTTGTTCTACAATGGAAACCCTGTACAAAAGGCAGATACTGTAAGGGCAACTACAAGGGATGTACATCTCACTCAGGTAGGGATCTTCAACTAGATCCTGTACTCTTGGTACCCCATGGCAACAAACAAGTAGCCATCAATGGACACAGCACACATTGATATTAACTATACCTCCATGAGGAAATGCTCTCCATATGGAAATTGTTCATGGCAACTCATCAGTTCTTTATATCACCACCACGCATGATTTCTGTTTAATGACACTATATCCTAAATTTCATCACATTCTCCAATGATGAAGTAGCCATCGATGGACACGGTATGCATTGCCATTATCTACACCTTCTATTATGAGATAATCATATGGAATTTCTTCATAGTGCCAATGAGCTTTAGCTCAAACGGCACTTCCATCTTGCTACTCCTCATTGGGTTCAAGTCTCACTGGGTGCATATAACTTACCAATAAAAAAATTTGATATTTACTCATAGCAACCATCATCATCACCACGCATTATTCAAGTTTAAAGACAATGCATCATATAAACTTCATCGCAATCTCCAACTAATTATCCTCTAAATTTCACTACGCTCTTATAAAATACAGCCCAATCTATGGATACATATAATAATCCCACAAAAATCTATATCATATGCAATTGCAATTACTCTTTAAAAACCAACAAAAAGACATATATAAGAAAATAATGATAAATTAGACCACAAAGCAAGACATAGCAATGGAATTCACCTCAAAGAATTTCTTATACTCCGCCTAGAAGTCTCACCCTCCTTCAAGAAATGCCACTGCGCAATAGTCCCACTGATCACATAAACCTGCGCTTCCACCATAGCCGCCAAAGACCACAGCATCGTCAGAATTGCCAGCACATAGTACGCGGGCACCCACCCATCTTGCTTCCACACACAAGTATACTCTCCGTCCGTTTCCTTCGGCACAATCTCTCCGTTATGGCTCGCAAACACCAAAAACACCACAATCGGCGCGTAGTAGATCACCAACCCGAGCGTCATACACGGTAGCACTAGGAACAAACCCAAGTTCCTCCACAACGCGTCAGAAGCGACCCCAATTATGCTCACAGTGAGCTCGATTCGGTGCCAATTGACCACGAAGATCCAGACGATAACGGCGATTACCAAAAACACGAAGACGAGGACAAGAATCCGGTAAGCCAAAGGGAAAGCGTCGCTGCAAGAGGAGCTGAGGGTGCAGGCGACGAACCAGTAGACATTGAAGAAGATGGGGATGACAACGAAGAAGGGAAGGGAGACGTAGACGATTTGTTTGGTATAATGCTTGAGGGCGAGGAGCAAGAGCAAGCAAATGGGTATACTCAAAACGAAAGTAACCACGAAAACCCATATCAAACTGTCCAAAAAACTGGAAGAAGAAGAAAGCGAATAGAAGCTAAACCAGGTGGTGGGCGAGAGCTCTGAGAC
Source organism: Carpinus viminea (assembly GCA_013348765.1). Taxonomy (NCBI): domain Eukaryota; kingdom Viridiplantae; phylum Streptophyta; class Magnoliopsida; order Fagales; family Betulaceae; genus Carpinus; species Carpinus viminea. Next base: position 11,577,782 of record CP054669.1, on the reverse strand, counting down.
CGAGCTTTCGACGCACGAGGAGGAGTTGGAGCTGTAAGAGAAAGAGGAGAGGTCGGAGTAGTAGGTGTTGCGGTTGAAGACGGAGAAGAGGCCGAAGCCGAAGGTGCAGAGGACGATGAGGAGGAATAGGAAGAGGAAAGGAAGGTCCTTGAATGGCCTCGGGCCGTAGTTGTAGGAGATCTGGAGGTACTGGGTCGGGTCGGGTTCACTTTCCGGTTGTGGGTCGTCGGGTGGCTTGGAGAGGAGTGGATGGCTGGGGGAGGAGGAGGGGTCATACAAGGATATGGGTCTGTCGGGTTCCTCTGTGCTACCCATCGCACACGCAGAGAAACACGCACAGAGGAGTATGGACGAATTGTTGTATGTTTGACTGTTTAGCTGGGCACTGGGCAGGAACTTAGAAGAGATGAGAAAGGCCGTTGTCTATTGAAAAGAGAATTTTTGTTAGGTTTGTCTTATTATATTTATCTTTGTTTTTGTAATTTTCTTTTCTTTTTTTTTCCCCCCTTGAAAATGCAAAAAAGGAGATTAAAACAAAAGGAAAATAAAGAAAAAGAAAAAGGATTATTAATTATTGCTTTTGGTGTGTGAAAATTATGTCATGTCAATTGAGAGATTGCGCAAAAGTTTCCGTGAATGAACTTTTTTGCTGTATTAAACAACAAAATGCAAATTTGGCTTGTAGGAGGACCGCAGCAGAAGCTCATCTTGTTAGAAGGGTTCCTTTTTCTTTTCTTTTTTTTTTTTGGGTGGGGGAGAGGATTACATTGGCCCCAACAATTCTTGTTAATCCCAATTTATTTGTTGGTTATTGAAAAAGAATGATTTCAGTGTTTATACAACATTTTATTTTAACCATCCGGGTTGGTATCCGGTGCAACATGTAATACAAGCAATATAATCTCAATTCTACAAAATTCTACTAAATAATATTGTACCCAATTGAATAAAAAGAGGGCGGTGCATAATGCCCCCCAGAGTATGCAGCAAACAATAGGAGAAGTCAAAACCCAACTCAGACGCACGTTCCAATCTCATGACAACTAATTCAAAAGCTTATCATATAACATCAACATCAGGCTTGTCGTTGGCAATTGGGCATTCTAATAATAAACATTATGAGGAGATTATATTGGTAAGTTGGTCGGCATAAATGCATGACAAATTCTAACATTAAGCGTCACCTTCAAAAAATTAAATTGGGCGGTATCTATGCGACAATTCTAACATTAAGTATCACCTTCAAATTGGGTCGGATTAAAAATTTTGAATTTAGTTTATTAAACTGACACGTATTTAAAATGCATAAAATTCTCACATGTATTTTTAATTTAATTCTCACCTAATATTCAGTCATATGATTTTCATAAACATTTATATGACTGTTCTTCTAATCGGCAGCCACCTATTATTTATACTAAACATTTAATTGTGCGGAAGCAGCACAGCCATACGATCCACAAAAGTGGGCCCTTTGTAGCACATGACCAAATGCTGTCGGCTCTGCCCCAAATGAGCTCTCTTAACTTTCTTTTTGCTTCTCTTTCCAAGTATGTGAAACATTTCTCTATAAAGTTGCTTTCAAGCTCACTCATAAAAGCAGTCTCATGTACAGAATGGACACTAAAATGCAAGAAACAGGAGGTTCATTTCCTCTAGATTCCTCTACAACAAACATGTTTGTGTTGATGAAAAATACAAAAGACAAACTACAATATTTTCCAAGAAGACCTAAGATTCTGAGAAATCATGAATGCTAAAATTCATAGATGTGTTACAAAGTTAAGAGAATGTGAGTCAATTATCTGAACAAAATTCGCAAACCTGAAACAGAAAAGCTTGCTAATGTTCATGTATAAAGGAGCTTATTTTCTTCATCCCACTGGCTCTTGGGTATCTCTCCAGAGTCAGCAATAACAACCTTTTTTCTAGGCTTTCCGCTGTAGGTTCCAGCCCCTCCTTCAATTGCAAACACAGTATCCATGCCTTGAATAACCTTGCCAAAGACAACATGCTCCCCATCCAACCTGGACAAGTGTATATCATAGCACACATCATTTACGTAGATCTACTTTGGTGGCACAATGTGCATATGAGCACCAGACCCAGAGTATAAAGTTTTAAACAATGAAATTCTATACGAGCTGAAGTTGATACATTAAGAAGATTGTCCATCTAATATGAAAATCCACTTTTGTCAACAAAAGCTGTCCCCATTTTCTTCAGATAAGAACAAATTACACAATGACAATCAGATGGTAACTCCATTCATCCAAAAAAAAAGAAAGATAATAATTTCAGATGGTACTAGAAAACATAGACAGATGAGTATTGTTGAAGTAGTGGGCAGAAGAATTCAAAACTCGATCCAAACATATCAATTAGGACTTATCAGGTTTCTGGACCTGAAATTTTTAATGTAGGCTTTTTATATCTTAATATTCAATAATATCACCCTAGAGATAGCTTACCAGCTGGCTTTGACTGTAGTGATAAAAAACTGTGAGCCATTAGAATCAGGTCCTGAATTCACCATGGAAACAACTCCTGCAACATTCAAAGCATAGTTTCAGAGAAGGGGTAGATAAAATGAACTGTAACGAGACTTGATAAAAGATTGAGCTTTAGGAATCCATGACTTATATAACGCACTGCTCAACCACTAAAGGATTTGAAGTTAAAGACCTGCATGTGCATTTTTTATCTTGAAATTCTCATCTGGAAAGGTGCCGCCATATATAGATTCAAACCCCCTACCATCGCCATAAACAATATCTCCACCTTGAATCATGAACCCAGATACTATACGATGAAATGGTGTTCCTTTATAGTGGAGTTTTTTCCCACTGGGACCCTTGCCTTTCTCCCCTGAGTTTAAGGTGAGCAAGTTATAATCAGCATATTGTCAATAAACGTAGCCATCAGGTTAACTAACGCATGACATGAGTAAGAAGAACCCCAGTACCTGTGCACAAAGCCCTAAAATTTTCTGCAAAAAAAAAAAAAAAACTTGAGCATTAGGCAACTATTTGGCATAAGAACAAATACAACCAGTATTTCAACCAAAAAAAAAAAAATTTATACAAGTTGAAATGATATGACTTCATTTTAGTTTGCTATGAACTCAACAGCTTGAATTCAAATAGACATGTCTTGCCAGGTAAAGGGTAACAAAAAATCAATATGATTCACCAATGGGCCACTAGCTGAAATGATTACACACACAAGCTCGAGGGCATACCAACAGTTTTTGGTACAACTTGGCCATATAATCCGATCACGATTCTACCTGCACAGGTAAAGGTGTAAATTGGCAGTTGAATAGATAAACATGGGAAAAAAATATTAAAAGTTGAGCTATTATATGAATCCCAACACAGTATATTCTAGAGTTTAGACCAATGATCTTTTCTGGCTTATTGTCAGAACCTGGATTGTTATCAAAAAATGCAAACATTGTTATATTTTCAATCAAACCAGGCCAAGATTTATGCTTTACTGATCTAAGCAGCAAGTGCCAGTTTTAACAGACCCGAGCTTGAGTAAATAGCTAGGGTTGGACAATGAATAATGGTAGCCCTGGCCATTAATGACTTCATTATATGCCCAAATGGAGTTGCACTGCAGTCCACTCGAAAGAATTAACATACTTATATCCTTTTATGGTATCCACCACTGAATAAAATAAACCATGGCCTTGGAACCACCACTTAGAAAGTATCTAAAAATCAATCATAAACCAATCCATATTTTGATCCACATTCCACATAAAGCAGACCATATTGCCATATTATTGATCATAAAAATTACAAAGAAAAGAACATGAAGATCCAATCACACAACAACAGGGTAGGCTCCATAATGAAACGTCTTCCTCACCATAATCATTGAGAATTATAAAGTGCTGTGTTTTGCGAAAGTAACACAAGTAGGTTTTTTTATAAGGGTGGGAGTTGGGAGAGAACTTTTACAACAAGAAATTGGTATTGCTTCAATTAATAACTAACGATAAGACATTAATTCTTATCCGTTAGCATATGTGCCACTCAGAGTAGCCAAGTCTATATTATAATATTATTACAGTAAATAATTATTAAAAACAAAAAAGTTTAAGTCGCAGTTTTAATATGAAAGCTGTACCTTGACGCTGCTCATCAATATCAACATCCAAGTAAACTCTGTGGGTGATTTCAGGCACTTCTTCTGCTTTCTCCTCAACCTACATATTAGAATATTGCCATTAGATTAGAGCTAATGATACATAGTTGAGGATAAAAATATATACCAAATGAAAATTAATATATGAAAAGGTAAGTCAATGTATAAGCAAATAATGGCAAAAGAGTACTAAAAATAAATTTTGATTCTCAAGCATACAGATATGGTTTTTACTCTACATAGCAGACTCATGAGTTGTGATGGTATTTTTCAATAAAACTGGCTATTACTTATAAAAAAAAATGAGTTGTGATGGTATTTCCAAAAGTAGCAGACTCCTAGGATTTCACCATTAGGTGGTAGCTACATAACTAAAGCAAGAAGTAAAACTGGAATCTAAAATCCCTTTGTATCTAGTGGGCCATATATTTTCCCATTCACCCTGATTTGTTAAACCTGATTCCCATCTCACGTACAAGGAGAACTTGGAACCATATTTCACACTCTCATAGTCGTATAGAATCATATATTTTCCAAATCCTTGAAAGAAAAGAAACACAGCTCCAATGAATATAACAATTATCCCACTAATGTCAATTTTGATACTGTTGGAGATAAAAAAACTACATGTAACACCCACTCTATTTTGACACGTGTTGGCAAAATGCCAGCACCCACTCTTTTTTTTTTTTTTTTTTTGTACAGTAAAGGTAAAATACCCGATAAAAGGGGAATGCCAGGTGTAAGGGAGGGAACTTTTCCTCTCCAAAAGAAAAAGGTCTCCCCCTCTCCCAAAAACTCTCTCTCTTTCTCGGTCTCTTTCTCTCGGTTTTGTTAGCCCTTAGGAACCCAAATCATTTTTACTCACTAAAACAACCATGCTGACTTAAGCATCAAAGTGTTTTCGGCTCCAATCAAAGAGCCTCTAACACCTTCTCTATTTTGCAGGCATACCATTCCCACACCGCGGGGGTGGGGGGTCCTCATCTCAGCTCAACAGTGCAATAACTGTTGTAGTAGCTTGTCCTTACCCAAAAACTGTCCCAACTGATACTAACATCATCAAATGCCTTAGCAATGCATCTTCTCTATCTAAGTGTATTGCCACAAGCATGTTAAGATCCTTTAGATTTCTTAGGGTTATTCCTTGGTGGAATTCTTAAAATCCTAACAGTTACTTTTAATTAAATGGTTCAAAATTTTCCATTTCAACATTTACCACTTCTAAAGAATCTTTAATTTTGGCATAACTTATTGTATCTCTCTAAGTTATATGACAAGATTAAAAAATAAATAAAAATCTGAACAATTTGTTTAAAAATAATGACAACGATTTTAAGAAATCTAACATAGAGCTACTCTAAGAAATCTAGAAGATCTTGATCCACCGCAAAGTTATTGTTGGGATGAGTGTGCAAAACCCACACCCCCCCGGCACAAATCTAAGAAAAATGCAATAGAAGCTTGGTAGCCCTGATTTCAACTTTACATGCAGTATGGCAATACACCACATGCCACAGCAACAAATCGAAGTTATATAAACTCCAGCATTCTCTAAAGCCTTGAAAACAATGGGAAAAGGAGAGGTAATTGTCCAGTTGCAAGGGGAAATTACTTCTACTTTGATAATCCTCCCAACAATTTTCCCCTACTACCTCTCAATCCTTTCGTTAATCAACTTAAAGCCGATGCTACTCATTTTTACCAAATCCAAGTAATGAAATCCAAATCCCAACTATTCCACCTTAACCATCACTTTGTAATTCCTCTTTCAACCGTCAAGCGTAATGAAAATGTTACCACATATGAGATTCGAAATATGAACAATGTTTTTTTTTCTCTTGCACCCAATTAGACAGAATTCAAGTGTAATTAAAGCTGCAATCTCAATTTCCAATGCTATCACATCACAAAGACCCAGTTAAACACCAAACCCATATCAAAAACCACTTCCTCCACGGCATTCAGATCACATAAACCAAAACCAAACAAAAAAACCCATCATAAAAAATCAAAACCCAGACCAAATTTGCCATTAGAAACAGCTCAAAACTCAATCCCACTTCTACATTCAGATCCGCGCACACACAAAACGAAATGGGTTTGAAAATTAAAAGAGAGAAAAAGAAAACTTACCGTTTTGTGGTTGGAGAACGCGAAGACGAGGAAAATTAAGAGGACCAGGAAGAGGAGGAGGCAGCGAGGCTGGACCAAGAGCGATATCGCTCGACGCATCGTTTTGGTACTCTCTGTTTCTCCGATCAACAACTATATCTATTGGTTTCGTGGTCCTCCATGAATATAACAGAGTTTCACCTTTCTCTACCTCGAAGGGACCGAAATGCACCAGTGTCAGTGGACTCTCAGTCTCAGAGAGGGTGCTAAATGCTGGGATTTTGCCGGTCGATCCGCCCGGCAAAAGAGAACCTTCTTTTTTTTAATTAAAATTAATTTTAATTTTTGCAAATATTAACGCTTCAAAAATTAAAACTACCAATATACTTTCAATTCTACTCGATTTGAAAATTCATAAATTGGTAAAATTTTAAAAAAATAAATACCTATTTTTATTTTAAAAAATATATATCTGGAAATTGGAATTTTATACAAATCATTTAAAATTCACTATTTAAAATTTCAACTTCCTAAATGTTCTTTTTTATTTTTTTTTTAAATGAAAATCTGGGGTATTTTAGTTTTTTTTTATTTGTGCCCTAATTTGTACGGATGAGTCAAATTGAGAGAAATTAAAAGTTTAGGGGATAAGTGAAAATTTTTGAATGTTAGAGGGGGTATTTACAAAAATGGTCAAACTTTAGGGGGGTTAGTGAAGTTTCCCCTTTATAATATGAGGGCGTAATAAACCAGTCCGTTCGACAACTCACTCAATACTTGCGTTGTTTAACTCAACTCGAACTCAAACTCAATACTATACAAACTTATTCAATTAGTAAATGATACATGCCCAACTCGCTCGAGAAAACTCAATAAGGAATTGTGAACTCAACACATTTAAAGCTTGACTGATTCATTTGCTTGACTCGTTAACTCAATCATATATACTGTATATATATACATATATATATTAATTTATTATTAAAATTAGTTATATAAATTTAAGTAATATATGTAATATAAATTACTTAATATTTATATTTATACTATAAATAAATGTCTAGAGGTTGTTTTAAAATTTGAGCTTGAACTTTGCTTAAGTCATACATTAAAGATTAATAGATTAGTTTGAGCTCAAGTTGAACCCAGCTTAACTTGAATAGCATTCTAACAAACTCAAGCTCTTGCCCAAATTTTAAACGAATCAAGCTTGAACACACATTTCATAGCTTAGTTTGAACTCGAGCTCAGCTCAAATAAGCATCTTCATAAACGAACCAGTCTTGAAATTCTAAATCTCGACTCAGTTCGGTTCAATTTGATTCGATTACAACCCTAAATATGAGCATTGAGCAAGATTAAGAATTGGTTTTTATTATATAAATGGGGGAAACTTCACTTATCCCCCTGAACTTTGACCACTTTTGCAAATATCCCAAATGTTCAAAACCTTTTCACTTAGGTGTATCAAAGTTTGGTTTTCTCTCACTTTATCCATTCCATACAAAATCTAACGGAATGCCAATTTTACCCCTGACTCCAAAACTAAAACTACATCATTTTGGAACGGTGTAGTTTTGGAGTTAGGGGTAAAATTGTCATTTTCTATACGGAATGGGCAAAATGAGAGAAAACCAAAGTTTGATACACCTAAGTGATAGGTTTTGAACATTGGAAGGTATTTGCAAAAACCGCCAAAGTTCAGGGAGTAAATGAAGTTTTCCCTTATATAAAAAACAAATAACATAATCTTAATTTTTAGTTGGAGAAACTTCACTAGCCTCCTGAATTTTCGCGATTTTTGCAAACAACTCTCAACATTCAAAAACTTTTACTTTGGTGTATCAAACTTTCGTTTTGTTTCAAATACCCCATTGTTGTTAAATTAAACGAAAAAATGAGAAAAATGACTAAGATTATTTTAATAATTTCACACATTTTCATTAAATTTAACAGAAAATCCTAACAGATGAGGGAAAATGAAAGAAAATCAAAGTTTGATAGATCAAAGTGAGAAATTTTGAACATTAAGAGGGTGTCTGCAAAAATCGCGAAAGTTAAGGGAGTTAAAGAAGTTTTAACATTTTAGTATTATATTATGTATAATGTAATGAATTCAATGATAATTTTTATTTTTTTAAAACCAATTCAATGATAATATTATGTACAAGTTACACGTATATGCCCACAGTGGGCTGGGCTGGGCTGGGCTGACCGATGGTCGACGGGGCGAGATCGACTAGTGACAGCTGGGAAACAACAAATATGAATGTTATTTTTTTGTGTTAAAAATAAAATAAAATTTTGGTAAAATAATTTTTAGGACAATTCTTATAAGGGTGAAAAAACAGCTATGGTTGTGGTTAGATAGTTATTCTATTTTTATAATCGCATCTGCTCCGCATTAGGAGGTTAATAATTATAAAATAACTGCCGGCTGGCGGTTACAGTTATTTATAGTTATTCCTACACCGCATAACTGCTTTAAAAAAATTTGAGTCTTTTGGGCGTATTTTTTGGTGTTGGGCTTAATTGGACTTAATTTTAATGTTTATTCTTTTTAGCCTGTTGTTCCGTCGTAATAGCAAATTTACGTGGAGTCGGTGAGGGAGGCCCAACTACACGAATGAATGGGCTTTGAAAACCTGAAGACCAAAAAGGGAAGGGGGGGGGGCAGAAAAAATAATAAAAAGTAAAAGATGGAAATTCCAATTTATTATACATTAATAGAGCCGTCATATAAGCACAATATAGGCTCTGTTCGGCAACCTCTCACGCTTTCCCCAACACCCTAAGATACTGTTTATTGAACACTGCTATTTTTGCCAACCTACTTGGCGTGCATCAGGCTACTTTGTCCGTCAAAATGACCATAATATCCTTCATTTTTTCTGAATAATGCCAAAATTGTAGTCATTTATGGTCATTTGCTTTAGAGTATTATGGTCATTTAACGAGAAGACAAGCCTGATGCACATGTAATTGAAGCAGTCAGGGATCAGTCCATAGTGTGTTACAGTGCCATGGGTTACAGTATCCTGTCATGCCGTGTAGTTTGCTGAACATTCTCATAGACCTAACAAAAATTCAACTTCTCTCATACATGTTATTTAAAAAAACAAAATTAAATTCAAAACACTAAATTTTTTTTAAAATAAAATTACGCATAAAAGAGAAATTTATTCATTTATTAAATTTATGTTGTAACTTTAACTTTCCTCATATTAATATACCTTTCTTTTTTTTTTTTTTAGAAACATATAAATATACCTTTGAAACATATACAAGAAGTACATACATACGATACGTGCGTCTTTTTTGGTCAGATAAGAAAGAGACGGTGGTGTTTCATTTTCGAAAGGATATTCGTCTTATCGGATCCAATTGACTTTTAGATTTCGTTTCGAAAGGGACGAATGGAGGTTAGGAAGGTAATTAGAGTATGCCGACCTAATTTTATTTTATTTTATTTTTGGTGGGTGGCCAAAATAAGCTCTTTGCTTGGGTACGACTTTGAATTATTTTTTTGGTCCAAGAGATACTTTGATTTACATTGCATAAATACTTACAAAAATATAATAAACCTTACTTAAGATTCCGTTTGTTTCAATGTAAAATATTAGTGCCTAAAAAATAATTTTTTAAAAAATGTTTTTCAATGTTTTGCGTAAGGGTGATCATGTGGTTGTGGTTAGCGATTACAGTAGCTAAAACTACTAATTGCAACCGATTAAGCAATTAGTACATTTTACTAACCTTTTTTTGGGCTGAATTTGAAAATTAGATTTTTTCTGGGCTCACTTTAAATGTTTTTATTTTTTATTTTAGATTTGTGATTTTTTTTGTTTGCCTTTTGGTTAAATTTTCAGTTTTGGGCTTATTTTTCCCTTTTACTAATGGCAGTGAGAGAGCAATGAGAGACGGTGTGAGAGGTGAAGCTTGAGCGGAGGCAAAGGCTGAGAAAATTTGAAAACTTGTATAAACTAGGTTTAGGGTTAGAATGAAATGAATATTGAATATATAGAAGTTATATTATATATTATAAAAATATTATATTATATATATAATAAATATATATGTATATATACGTGTATATATATATAAAGAAATATATATAATAAATATATTTGAAAACCGCTAACCACTTAGTGGTTACAAAGTGGATAATAAAAATCGCATGAATACCCCTAGTTTTGCACATACAGAAAGTTAGAGTTTTGTTTATTTTATATATATTTCAAAAACTTTTTAATTTTAAACTATGAAAAATGTCCTACTTAGGTCTCAATGGTGTCCTTTTTGAGTCTCGGTAGGTCTCGACCGAGTCCCAAAAATGTCCTAACTGGGTCCTGCAATGTCCCAGTAGGTCCTGCCCGATTCCCAACCAAGTTCCAGAGGTGTCCTAACCAAGTCCCAACGGTGTCTCAATCAAGTCCCGGTTGAGTCTCGATGGGTCCAAATCAAGTCCCAATAAGGTTCCAGTGGGGTCCCGACTTGGTCCTAACCAGGTGCCGATAGTGTCCCGATAGGGTCCCTGCAAGGTCCAGGATGAGTCCTAGTGGGTTCCTGCCGATGTCTATGTCCTAGCAATGTCCCGGTCGGGTCCTGATAGGGTTTCAATGGCGTTTTAACTTTGTCTGTTGATTTGAGAATTAAATCTCAAAATCGAAAAATAATTTACGGTTTTAAAAAATAGAAACAATTATATATATATATAAATTAAAGAGGTTTTTTTCGGTCAAATCAAAAATATTTTTCTTTGACTATTATTTTGTGTTACACCAAACACCCAAAAATACGAAAAATATTTTATAAAAATCATTTTATGCCTAAACAAACTAAATTTAATTTCATTATTATATTAGAAGTGCTACAATTATTATATGATTTCATAGTTCTTTCAATCTATCAATTTATTTTAATGGTTGGGAATTGGGATGCACCATGTATGGTTTAGGTACCCAACTTTTGTCCGAATATGCAATGTTCAATTGAGTGGTCCTCTAATTTCTCATGGTCGATATCTGTTTTGAATAATTCTACAGCATTGACAATGCCAGGAGAATAGAATAATTATTAAGATTTGTCTCTCTAAAAATAGTATTAAGATTTGGTGCAAATTGAGGTTTTTTTTTTTGGCCTTCCAATAAGAACTCGTCACATTAGCGAGGAACACAAAAATACCTTATTATTTGTTGTTCTTTTTTATAATTGTCCTCTAAACTCCATCCCATTTCCACGGTTTAAGAGAATGCAAATGCCTCCTCCCTCACCTCTGTTGAAAGCCACCACCTCCGCCTCTGCTCCGACACTATAAGTTACCAAAATTTCTGGCCTTTTCTTTCTACAAAGACGTTTTAGAATTTCTTTTTCATTCATGAGATGAGAGACAAAAAAAAAAAGAGAGAGAGAGATAGATGCATAAATAAATCATATGCCCCCATCGAACATCTTTACCGTGGATAAAAACCTCAATGATAATGTCCAAGAGAGAAAATTACATTGATTGTCCATTCTCATCTTTTAAATTAGGGGAGGGGAAACATATGCCCCCACCGATTTGGACAACAAATTTAATCAAAGTGAACAGTTTTTCGTGTGATATTGATAAAGATTTTATTTTATTTGTTTATTTGGGACTTATATCAGCATCACATGAGGTGAGATGTACAAGTGGAGTGTTGTCTTATTGTGTGTGAAAACGATCTTCGTTAATTATGAAGAAGAAAACGATATCGTACATATCGTCCTTCTCTGCCCAACTCTCATGCAAACGCGACAGCCAAAAGAAATTGACAAAGGTCGGTGGGGCATATGACTAGAAGGCTCACCTACCCTTTCCGGGGAAAAACATGCGCCCACCTCTCCCACCAGTCACGCATCTGCCACAAAAATAAAAATCTGAATACCAACACAATAATATTTACTGTTGAAGATAAAAAGTTGATGCATACATATCGTAGACAGAAATCATGTATGCATTTCAGGGTTGGAATCCGTCCCTTATCAGTAGGAGTATTTTTGCCTAAATCATGAACATCGGTTAAGTTAATTAATTAATTGACTTCATACTAATAAATAATAGTTTTAATTTTTTTGGTGAATAGGTTAGTCGGTTAATAAATAATCGGTTAATTGTCTGTTATAAGTTTTTTATGTTAAGATTTATCACCTTTCTTATAACTACATAATCAATAAAGCACAAACACTTTTTTTTTTAATTAAATAAGGAAAACAGATTATATGAGATTGAACAACAATAAAGGAGTAGGCACTAAACCCCAAACGGTAAAATACAATATAGAGATGGCAACAAAGTATAGGCAATGGCATTCACAATCCCATAGGAATGAGCCCTGAAGGATGAACACGGGATACAAAAGTGTTGTTACTGTGCACAACAATGATAAATAATATATAATTGAAAGAAATACATTAAGAGAGTAAAGACACAAATTTAACGTGATTTGGTAATGTACCTACATCCAAAGAGAAGCAATTGTATTTTACTATTAATGATTCAACGTTACATCATAACATACATATATATATAGGGAAAATCTCAAACCCTGATTGTACTGACGAATTTAGAAAATCTCCAAAATACCTCGTACGCACGGGGGCCTTGCCTCGCACCACCATAACCTAATCGTTCCCCCCACTCCACTTCTATCTACTTAACCTTCTACTTGTGTTAAATATAAGCTACTGGTTCCAACAAAAAGTTTCTTCAACAAGATCAAACCACTTCTAATAGAGTGTAGATCCATTGTCATGGTGTGTCTTAGATACATTGTCATCAACTTTCACTTTTAAATTTGTAATGGTGTTTTTGTTTTGAATTTGTAATTTTTTTATAGTAGCCTTAGAGTGTCTATAGTCGTGTATTTTTATATAAAACGACTAATCAAAATTTATTTTATCTAATTTAGTTAATAAATTTTAAAAGACGTCATATATTTGATTATTTATATAATTTTAATTTTTTATGATCCTACATTTCAATTTTTTTGAAATATATATATATATATATATATATACGATAAATCCATTGAAGATTTCACGGCTGTCCAATCACGTGAAGCTAAAATGAAAAATATGATAGACACAGGACAGGTACGGAACACTTGCAGATACACGCTGTCATAGACTCATAGATGAGAAGTTGCAAGGCATCTGATGTTTTAGAGTGATAAGCAACTGCACATAATAATTTTACATATTTTATTCATACAACTCTTTTGTTTTCTTTTTTAAAAAATAAAAAATATATATATATATATATTATGTGATTAGGGTAGTGTTAGGCTTAAGAGACTCATAATGATTTTCTTAAAATTTAATCTAAATTTAAATAATCAAATTATTAATATTTTTTTTACTTTTCTATTCAAATTCACCTACATCAAAAACTGAGGCCAAGTTGCTTGGCCTCAATATCCCATTTTGTCGGCAGCAAGCTCTTCTCGCTAAAAGGCCCTAATCTTCTACGAGGCCATATCAATTTTCCGACCATCGTTGGTCCCACCTCCAAGACTTGTAGGCTAATCTAGAAAAAATGATCACCTTTTTTTTTTTTGAGTGACTTTTATGATTATTCCTAGAAATCATGGTTGAATATTCTCTTCTTTTTTGGAAGGAAACTCATGGTTGAATATTCAATTGCACGGTAATTTTATGATTATTTAATAAGAGAAATATTTCAATATAATATAATGTTTATATTTGGCTTATAATAGTGACATGACAGATAGATAATTACAAAAAAGAGATAATTAAAATTTAAAATTTGAATTCTCTCTCCCTTATTAAATATGGGTCAAATGTAAGCACAATCAAATTTTGTCAAAGTATTTAATAAATTCTATTAAGTGTCATATCAACGCCAATAAAATAATGATATATGTTACCCTTCATAAAAAGGTCACAACTTTTCTTTTATTTTTTACCTAATAAATAATATTTTTTTAGTTTATATATTTTATATTTTAATATATGCATATTTTTTATTAAGAGTCAACGTGTCATCATTTTATTAGTCATTAACGTGACACTTAATGGGATTCATTAAATATTTTAATGAAATTTACCCCTAAGGAATAAATTATTTTTTTGACATACCTTATAAAATTTTGAATTCATTTTGATATTACAAAGAGTGATTTATAATTTAAATTAATTACATAAATTAATTTTATATTTACCCCTAATAATAATGGATCTTTATATACGGAAGAAATATTCCCAAAGCGATAACCACATGGTCCACATCGCTCCGCATGTACTTTTCAAAGAAACAGATCTCCTGTGATATCTGCACGTTTTGGAATTCTATATTTCTATTCGAACAAGCTTTGTCGTATATTTATTATGACAGAAATGACAGGTGTACAATCGCCGTAACTACAACACTTCATTCAACATCTTGTCGGAAAGAAAGAAAAAACAAAGAAGAAAAATCCTCCTATGAGCCGTGCTCATGTGCACCAATGTAGTGGTTAGATCTAATAAGCTCAATTTTTTTTTTTTTCAATTGGGTTATATAATCACATCGGCTGTGTTTGGGAAGGGATTCGATTGGAAGAAGTGGATTGACTACAGAAAGATTTGATTAATATGAAAAAATAGAATTTTGTATAAAAAGTGAAATTTTTTGTTCAGAAATGATTTTTTATTTAAAAAGTGATAAAAAGTGATTGATGTGATATAAAAAATAAGAATATTGAGGTTAATTTTGAGAAATTTTTTTTGGAGATTTTACAAATCCAATCCCATCCATTGACAAACAAGGCCGATCTTGATTCCACATGTTGAGAATAAAAAGGTCCAAGTGTCACATGTAGGTACATGTCGGTCAACATGATACATGTCATGTTAGAGAATTATTAGCATTCTAACTGCATCTTATTCATCAAAGTAATTTTGTATAATAAATATTTGATTAAAAGAAAATTTTTTTATCAAACATATTTTTGAAATTACATTTATTGAAACTATAATTTCAAATGAACTTTTCAAACTTGTTTTACTAAATTAGTTTACCAAAATAACTAAAAAGTAATTTTGGTGTGACTACTAATAGTGCTTTTACAATCTGTTTGAGATTGCTTAATAAACTTAAAATTGCGTTTAATATTTAAAAAATTCAATTAAAAAAAATTATTTGGTAAACAAACTTTTTAAGTGTTGAACGTATTTTTCAACCCTTTAAACATAATCTCAAATAAGCCTTTAATTTCGAAATAATTAAATTTACATGTTAATTTTATTGTTTAAATTGTTTTCACTCAAAATTCTTTGCTAAATAGACGCAATAATTATATATATATATATTAAAAAAAAAAAAAGTAATATAAGTATATGTGATGAGAAGGATAAGCTGCATTGATTGTTGTATGATAAAAGTGGAGAAATTAAAGTTTCCATATCCCAATGTCATATAATTGAGACTTGAGACCTTATCATCACACACGTGGACAATTAATAGATAATGGAAATCAATCCAGGCTGAGCTGTTTGGAACCGTACGGGAGAAATCCAGCCTTCCATTTTCTGCCATGGATAAGAAAGTGAGCTTATAACCAATATTCATGTTGCAGGCTGCCATGTGCTGCAATAAATAAACATTATTAAAAAGAGATGGCGATGTTTTCTTTTGTCTGTTTCTTCTGGGTTGGATAGCAGCTGAGAGCGTGCACCGATCGAGAAATACTCTTTTTTTCCGGCTAGCTTCTACGTACCGAGAACAGTCGGAAATGAATCTCCGAGAAAAACTCTTAATGGCGGAGGAGGTGATTTTTGAGAAAATATCGAAGTCAAAATCAATCATAATTACCGGAGATGTAACAAAGCTCTCCTGTCTCCGTCAAAGCTGAAGATGTCTAGTCGATGTCAAACACCGACGGGTCAAGTCGATGCTTAAAGATAAGGGAGTGTTTGGCAAAAACTTTTTTTTTTTCGCCTTTGTTACTGTAGCTGACTTTTGAATTGATATAGTATAAAGTTTTGATTTTTTTTTTTATTAAAAAGAAAAGGAAAAAAAAAACAAAAATTGGAATTATTTTTTATCTGAATAACAACAAAAAATAAATTATGTGATATAAAAAATAAAAATATTTTGATGTTAATTTTTTTAGAGAAATAAAGTAAATAATATTAAGAGGAAAAATAATTTAACAAACGGTGTCCTCCCTTTTTAGGAAGACATCGGAAATTAATAGGGCAAGTTGGTGCTTAAAGATAAAGGGAGTGTTTAGCAAACTCTTTTGCCTATGTTACCGTAGCTAATGTGTGGATTGATGTGATATAAAGTTTTGAATTTTTTGTATTAAAAAAAATTAGTAATTTTTTATTTATTTTGTATATTTGAATAATAATAAATTAATGTAATATAAATAAGAGAAAAAAATGAAAAATGTTTTGATATTGATTTCTTTTTTGAAAAAGGAAGCGTGAACCAGTAACAAAAGATTGAAAGGGTTTCATTGATAAAAGATCAAGAGCATAAAGCTCTAATAAATCATAACAAAAAACCATGAGGTTACAAAATTGTAGATATAATCAAAAAATTCTTATAATCAAATACTATCTATAACTTGAGCTTTTTTGCTAACTCATGTACAATTAGTCAATTACAATTATGAAATAGATATGCTCCAAGCAGATTAGATCTAAGACATAGGTAGGCTAAATTCTCAAACTTTGTTTTTCGGTCGTGAGAGATAATTCCTACACCAATCTACTCATCTTTGGCCTAAAAGGTCAAAAAACAACTCACGTCCCCGACCTAAAGACAAGGATAGAAATAACAAAAAATCAAAACTAAAAAAACAAAATCCTTAATATAAGCAGCAGTAAAGAAGTACGGCATCATAGACATCCTTGAGAAGACATGCATTGGTTGGTGAAGATAAGTAGACCTGAGTTTGAAAAATTAGATTTGGATAACTATAAACAAAGAAGGAGCTCTTCCGTGTTTTCTCGTAATCGGTTTTTCTTTCTTCTCAGTTCTCATATCTTCAATAAAACATTTAATTTTTAAAACACATGCAAAAATCATATACTTGAAGGATAAAATTTAATTTAATATACTGAATTTCATAACAACTTTGTGCGTCCATCATAGTTTTACTGAAACATTTCTTAAAAATATATTATTTTTCTCAACCGTACACACAATTGCAAGCGTGTATTCATCAACCAACCCCCAAAAAACAAAGTAAACAGGCAAGAACAGTTGGAAAGAAGCTTGTCTCATCTTTGTGGATTGTGTTTGTTTGCAGCCAAGGACAATTTAGGGACAATACCATAAATGACAAGATTAACGAAAAAGCAAATGAACCAAATGATGTCATCAAGATTATTTCATCTTTAAAGGAAAAATAATAATCTCCACTGGGGAGGGGGAAGGACTATAAAAAGCTAATGAGCAACTATTGAAACAGTTCACCGTAGAAGGGATTATAGTTTTGTACAAATTAATTCAAAAAATTAGACTACTTTTATTCCTAGAAGGTTGATTATAGATAATATTTTGATTGCATACGAGGCTCTACCTGGATGAAGAGGAATGAAGGATATATGGCTTTAAAACTTAATATGAATAACGTTGAATGACATTTCCTAGAGACAATAATGTGGAGGATTGTATTTGACAATTTGAAAAGAGGTGAATTCAATTAATTATGATGTTTGAGATCAGTCACGTCTTTTTCTTTCTTTTTTTTTTGACATGTCCACACAAGGGTAGGGAGATGGAGGATTCGATCTTGTGACCTACGCTTTATAAGGCGTGGTTCACAACCGATTGAGCTACCTCTTGGGGACAGATCAGTCACGTCTTATGTTCTTATTAATGGTCAATTTTTCTTTTTCTTCTTTATAAGGCGGAGAGTGATAGAATGATTACAAGAGTACCTATTTTAAGGGGAGGTGATTAGCGATGCAAAAATGGTGCTTTAAAGCCTTCAATAATGACGTGTGAGGCATATTAAAAGAGAGGGAAACATAGCAACTCATTGTTTAGCGGACGTGGCTACTAAACAATAATTATAGTTAGTTTGGATGGAAAATAGTCTTGATTTTATATGTGATATCATACTTGCCGACCAATATGTTATTTCACAATTTTAATGATTGTTTGAATTTTTATGCCTTTTCACTTGCACCAAAAACTTGTAAAAATAGGCATTTGGGCATTTAAAACTACTAGCTCGTATCAAAAAGACCACTTCGTCAATGACATCAGTTAAAATAGATGAAAATGTCTTTATTCCTAAAATATCCCTTGATTTGTATTTAAAAAACCCTAAATAAAACCAAAAAGAAAAACTCAACTAGAAAAAACAACCTGAAGGATGTGGCCTAATTAAGTGATGATATTCATACAACCAGCGTGGATGAACAGTATCCACACTAATTTGTATTTTATTATTATTTTATTTTGATATTTCTATTTACATTTTTTTAATAATAAAATAGTATTAAAATATTAATTTATCCATACTGGTCATATGAATATCATTATCCGGCCTAACCGCCAGTCAAGTTGTTAGGCCAGCCCAAGTGAGAAAGGACGTCGGTCTTCTCAGCTTGACCAAAATGCAATCTAACGACTAGGAAACGTGCCGTCAATGGATCTTCACGTGCAAGAGAATTTTCATCCCCACGCGAAACGCCCCTCGATCTTTCTTTCCACTACTTTGTATACGGTTTCTTTTCTTTATCTTAACTTTCTCGGGAAAACAGGTTTCTCGGAATTGAGGATTTGATGACCTGGGATTCCCTCGAAGCTCCCCAAACGTGAAGTTAAGTCTAGTTTGTGAGTGTGAATACCACCAAAAGGAGTTAATTGCATCGATACATAATTCATTATAATTGCTTAGGGAGTGATTTATGATGTTGGTTTGAGACTTTTTTAAAAAAAAAAAATTATTTGAAGCCAATAGAAAAAGGGTTATAAAGAAAATGTGACCGAGAGGTAATGCGTCTAAATACAATGTTTAAGGCGGTTCATGTAGCTATAAAAATATGTCATTTTTATTAATATATTATATGTCATCCTACTAGCTCGCCATATTCTTACCACAAGCCATGACGTTTTCAGATAATTTTTTTTTTAATTTTTTGTTGTTGTTGTTGTGATGTAATATGAAAGTAAAAATAATTTATAAGTAAATTTTATTTAAAGTTATTTGTTAATGTACAAAAAATAAAAAATAAAAATTGTTGAGCTTTGGCTCAACAATTGACCTCTAATTTTTTAAATTTTAATTAACATGAAAAAAAAAAGGTTGGAATGAAAATATGCTCTATAGCGTATTAGCGTTCACATTTGATTAATAAATTTTAAGAAATCTTTTTTTTTTTTTTAAATAATAATAATTTTCTCTAATTAAATTCTTACTAATCCATAGTGGGTAAGTAGGCTTCGTTTGGAACAACTGCAAAAAAACAACCGTTGGTGTCACTTCCGGATAAAATATATATAAAATATTATATTATATACACACTCACAAAAATCTAACCTTTTAAATACGGGTCTTGCGGCCTCAGCTTCAAACATCACCCACCTTTCATTCTTCTGTCTATTCTCATCTCCGAGACTGTTAGTTCTTCATGGGCCTCTTCGGCTCTCTTCCCCCAGCCCCTCCACCTCCACAGCCCTCAAATGGCTCGGCTTTGTCACGGCGGTATGGGTCCAAGCCATCTCCGGCAACAACTACACCTTCTCAAACTATTCCGACTCCCTCAAGTCCCTAATGAATCTCACCCAGGTCGAGCTCAACAATCTTTCCGTCGCCAAGGACGTAGGCAAGGCTTTTGGCCTCCTCGCCGGCCTTGCGTCCGATAGGCTGCCCACTTGGCTCATTCTGCTCATTGGGTCCGTCGAAGGCCTTGTCGGGTACGGCGCTCAGTGGCTCGTTGTCAGTGAAAAGATTACTCTTTCTTATTGGCAGGTATGTATATATCTACACACACTCACGCTACAAATAACTACTCAGGAGAGCCTGGTGCAAGTTGCAACCATTTAACAACCCAAATTTCTATTTTTCTTTTTGGGTTGCCTTGTATGGGAAGGAACATCACAAATTTCTGTGGAATATGAATTTGACATGACATATTTGTATGTATTTTGAAACCATTAGAATATTAATTAAACTTTTTGAATAAAATAATGATTTAACTTGTTCATCTTTACTTTTATCATACTCTAAAGTTTATTACTTATTTTAATTAAATACTCTAAAGTTTATTACTTATTTTAATTAAATATTTTATTGTTCTTCCATTTCTGTAAAAATAAAAAAAAAAAGCCGAACAAAATTATTTTGTTCGATGAATAAACCCAAACAAAATTAACAAAAACCCAAATGAAAATTGATGTTGATTATGATATTTACACTCCACTACTGCGACAGATGTGCATATTCCTGTGCATGGGAGGGAACAGCACGACGTGGATGAACACGGCGGTGCTGGTGACCTGCATACGCAACTTCCGGAAGAATCGAGGCCCAGTCGCAGGCATCCTCAAGGGCTACGTGGGTCTCAGCACCGCCATCTTCACCGACCTCTGCGTCGCGCTTTTCTCCGACGACGCTGCCTCCTTCCTCGTCATGCTCGCCGTCGTCCCCCTCGGCGTCTGCGTCATCGCGGCCTTTTTCCTCCGCGAGTCCCCTCCCGCCGCCACCCACGCGGAGGAGCAAGAGGAGTCCCGCTTCTTCTGGGTCTTCAACGCCGTCGCCGTGGTCGTCGCCCTCTATCTCTTGGCGTACGACTTCATACCCAGCCCCAGCACTACCTTCTCTCGTGTCTTCGCCGCCTTACTTCTCGTTCTCTTGGCTTCCCCGCTGGGAATTCCCATTTACTCTTTCTTCGCAAACCGAGCCAGACCCGGCCCGGATATCGAAGGGCAGGTAATAAATTGCAATTGAAGCATTTTAATTTATAAATAAAGATTTTTTAAATACAAAATATATACATATATTCGATTTTTCTCTTGTGGCAGGAACGTGAACCTTTGCTTGTGGAGGAGGTAAAAACGACGGAGAGTCACGATAAGCTTGACGACGTGGCGGTGGAGAAGGCTGAGGACGTGGCGGCCATGGAGGGGAAGGAGGGGGAGGTGGGGAAGAGGATGCCGTTGATTGGAGAGGAGCACACGATCGTCGAGGCTCTGAGGACCGTTGATTTCTGGGTCTTGTTTATATCGTTCCTGTGTGGGGTGGGGACCGGCTTGGCTGTGATGAACAATATGGGGCAGATAGGCCTGGCGCTTGGCTACGCTGACGTGTCCATCTTTGTTTCGCTCACCAGTATTTGGGGATTTTTCGGTCGGATCATTTCGGGTACCGTCTCGGAGTACTTCATCAAGTAAGTTTGCCCCCTCTTGCTTTAATCTTGGGTTTTTGTTTAATTATTTTTCTTAATTGTTTCACAAGTAACTCGGACTCCCATAGGAGTTGTTAAAATATATATAAAATACTAAATATAAGGAAAAAAAAAAAACAATATTACGTAATTTTTTATTTATAGAGAGATAATAAGTAGTGATAAAGAAAAAACTTAAAGTAGACCTAAACTAATTGAGGAACAGAATAAACTTGACAAAGAAATATAATAATAAAGAATAATATCCGTCCACAAAGAGAAATAACTTATTAAAAAAAAATATTAATAAATCTAATTTAAAAAATATAAGGTATTCCAATCGGAGTCTAATCGAATTTATAATGCTGGAGACCACGTATTGCTTCGTGGTTAAGTAATATTAAATTTTTTTAAAATTTTTTCTAAGCTGGACAAGGTCAAAGTTGATATCATTATAATTAAAGATTCCAAATTTTGATTATACATATTCTCAAAATGTAGTTGGTAGGGGTAGTTTTGACGAGGTCAGATAATTGTTGCTTAGTTCATCCTTCTCAATTCCTCACTCTCTTTGTTTATTTTCTAAGTCTACTCTTTTATCTGGGTTGAAAGGTTATTATCATGAACTTTAGGTGGAAACCAGTGCAGGTAAGTTAAATGAGTGGGTTAAATTAAATGAGCCAGTAATTGCTTTGTACAATATTAGGTCAGCTTCGACCGACTTTCATGAATTTTTTTCCCCCTATTTATATACTTTCTGTTAGTGCTTGCTTCACTTTCTTCCTCACCATTACTGATCCGGTAGTCATTATCAAGAAATATTATACTTTCCACGAAGATAAATCCGTTGTCTCTAGTCTCTAGACTCTCTACCATTAGGTGTCCTGTACACCAATATATATATATTTGTAAATTTGTTTTGATGGTGTTTTTTGTTTTTGTTTTGTTCTTGGTTTGATGAAAATATGTTTGATGTTTGAGTTGTTTGTTAATATTTTTGACTTGAGAACAGATATGTTCCTTTCCATGCTCGGATTATAAATCTCTCTTTGACAAAAATGTTGGTTGTAAGCTTTAAATGCTGTTGCTTTTCCTTGAGCTTTAAGTAACTTAATTTGGCCTCTGATTCTGGAAGCAAATACTTTTAGGTAGTACATTTTTGAAGCAAAGGGTTAGTAGTTTGGTCTCACACGATGACAAAAATCTCTACCATTTAGGGTGTTTGTGTGTGCTTTTCTTTCCGTGCCACTGGATGCTAAATTTTGTGGTGGGACTTCGTAATGGACTTCCTCCATCAATGTTTGTCTCTATAGTGGGTTCAAGTGTAGACATCTAAACACACATTAAGAAGCATTTGGTATGCAGGAAGACTCGAGAATCGAAAATCATTTCCTAAAGATTATTCTCCTAAAATGAAGAATAACTATTCATCCTTAAAAGGCATGAAATACATATTCCTCTAGGCGGTAGTGGGTGGTGGTGCCGACTAAGCGGGTGTTATTCCTATGTCAAAAAATTTGGTTATTCTTGTGTTGTCCGCTGTGGATTTGGCAGAAGTCAAAGTGGTGTCGGCCTTGGTTGGGATGACCAGTTCGGCCAATTACCAATTGGCAAGCCAGACTTAATGGTTTAGAGTTAAGAGATTGAAAGATTTGTGGCTTTGCATATTGATCCTAAATATCACATATGCCAGTAGCAACTAGGCCTTGGGGTTTACTTTCTTCTCTGTCATTGGAACCCTATCTTGTTTTTATTATTCTATAAAGTAGAACATGATCAAGTTGATACCATTACTATTCATAGAAAGATATTCACCGTCATCTCAACTGACTTAATGCCATTACTGCCGATAGAAAGATATTCACATCTTTTTTCTCTTAGTGGTGGCATCTTCTTCGTACGAAAAAGTTGATTCATATTCTTTTGTCTTATCGACTGAAAAAGACGAAGGTATAAAATAGTGAAAAAGTTGTATAAAAAAATAATTTTTTTTTTCGTAGTGATTATTATTATTTTTTATGTAGATATGAATAAAAAATAAGTGAAAAAAAAATTATGATGTTTTAATGTTGATTTTTTTAAAAAAAATGGTGCATGAACAGTAAAAAGGGGAGAAAAGCCCAAACAATCCCTAAAGCCTTTACTTCTGGATAGTCACGCACTTCAAAGTCTTCACTTTAGTTAATGCTGAGAGCCATCTTATTCATTTTGGATAATACTTTTCAGAGTCTTCAAGGAGTTGTTAGTGTGTTAGTAAACGTAGTTTTCACTGGCTTTGAATAGTTTTGGTCCTTTTGGTCATGCAAAAAGATTTTGTTGTAGATATGAAAATAGACTATAAACAAAATATATGTTTTTCAACTTTTATGACCCTTTTTTTGGCATATCCTTTGCTCACAGGAAAGCTGGAACACCAAGACCTCTTTGGAATGCAGCTTCTCAGATTGTAATGGCTGTTGGTTATGTTCTCATGGCCTTGGCCGTGCCTGGTTCCCTGTACATTGGTTCAATCGTTGTCGGGATTTGCTACGGCGTCCGTCTAGCCATCACCGTCCCGACAGCCTCTGAACTATTTGGCCTAAAATATTATGGTCTCATCTACAACATTCTAATCCTCAACCTTCCCCTGGGGTCCTTCCTCTTCTCCGGTCTTCTCGCCGGATTACTATACGATATGGAGGCTACTCCCACCGCCGGCGGTGGCAATACTTGCGTTGGTGCCCATTGCTACAGGCTAGTGTTTGTTATCATGGCTTTTGCTTGCATTATTGGGTTTGGTTTAGACATTTTGTTGTCAATTAGATCCAAGGCTGTTTATGCCAAGATTTTCACAAGCAAGAAATCAAAGAGATCGTCAGCAGCAGCATCTAATGGCCATTGACAATTGCTGAAGATCGAGAGGACAAGAATTAGAGAGGATTGATGAGCTTAATATGCTCAGTGATATCCTACGTTAAGCATTGGTTTCCTTATCAAGTTTTGTATGGCAGCCATTATTTCTGCCTATTATTCCATGTAAGAGAGATTGTATTAAGTTCAAATTCCGAAATTAGAGTGTGCTAAGTTGTAAGATATTTTTTATTTAGTTTGGGCGCCAAAATAATATTTTTTTCCCTAGATACAGAAGAAGTTGCCGGGACCTTGTCATTGCCAATTTTGACTAAAATGCGAGATACTATAATTCTATTTAATATTTATCTAATAATATTGACGTGACATTTTCAACTAATTTTTGAAGTAATTTTTATTAAGCTTGAAAATAATGCTAAAAGTATTTTCTAACATATGTTTCACATTGAAAATCGTCACTATATAATCTCATATATTTAACAATTTTTTTCATTAATAAAATATAAAAAAGTATATATATATATATATATATATATATATTTTTGGGGGCCGCTTATATTTTGTGTACAACGGTTTGCTTAGGATTTTGGACCAATGAGGGAGTCTGGGAGTGACAATAATATGATGACATATGAAGTGGAAGGTATACCCGCAAATGCCCAACATTAAGCAGTAGGTCTCATAATAATTTTAAAAAGCGGAGCACTTTTTACCAAGATCCCACAATATTCTGGCAATGGTTAGGTAAATCATCGATATATATTTTCGAAGTCTCCCGAATCGGTTAGCACAAAAGACTTTGTTGGGTGAGCCAACAAATGAGTAACTCTGTTGCTTAAGTCAACATTTTGTTGAAACGGAAAAAAAACTCAACAAAAGAAAACATCTCAAGCCCGTTTGTTAGGCGAGCATTTTCTCATGTCTGAGAATATCGGGCGGTGAGGTTCCACGTAGCTTTAGGGCCAACTCGATACATTTTGAGGCATAAGGCGAAAAAGTTTAAGTGGGCCTTTTCTTATATCTAAAAATTAATTAAATAATATTTAATTTATTTTAATTTCAATATTATATTTTTATTTAAAAATCATTCTTTTTGCTTTTTAGGATGCAAAATTTATTGCTGTCCAGAATTTTGGCCGCTCAATACTCCCCACAAGGCCAAAAAAATAAGTACCCACAACCTTAAGAATGGATTTTATTTAACAATGTCTTATTATTATTTGATTATCTTTCTTTCTTTGTTTCTTCTTCTCTCTCTCTCTCTCTCTTTTTAATTGAAAAGGGGAAAAGATTATAAGGGAGGATCTTTTCCACTCCTATTTCGAATGGACGAGAGAATAGATGATCCTATGAGAATGCTTCCAAATATTGGGTGGGAAGTGGCTCATTTAGCCAAACAATGTACTCTAAAGTTGGCACTCCTAGAAATTTTCTCAACCTTCTAGCTGAAGAAAGAATGCAAATATAGGAAAATATCCGAAACAACATTAGAAAAATTACAACCCTCAAATAGCTGGGGATTGTTGAATAGCAAGGACAACATTAAGAGCATCCCCTTCAAGGATGAGAGAGTATGCACCACAAGAAGTAGTAGTATGAACCGCTAAGAGGGCCGCTTAAGCTTCACCTAAGGCAACATCCTTAGTAAGAATTTGTTTAGTAGCAGCACCAATGATGTTACCACGAGAATTACTTACCACCGTGGCAGCCACCACAAAATTGGAAGACAAAGCCACATCAAAATTTGCCTTGGTGGTACCTGGCAGAGGAGGAAACCAAATGGAGGACAAAGTGGAATTAGTCCAAGCTTTACAATGATCTGCCATGGTAGAAGCAATCTGAATGAGGGAGCGCGAAGGGGAAGGAATAAGAGATTGATGGACAAGCTGATTCCTAGAAAACCATATATGATCCAAAGTGATTGCTGCATGAAGTTGAAACTTATGTACTTCCCGGATGGGAATAGCAAGCTTCAAGTGAGGCCTCAAAATAGCAACAATCCAATCTACAAAAGGCTGATCACAAAAAGCATCAGTAATAAGGGGCCAATGAGAGCTCCTCCATTTTGTTTAAATTCGCGCCTGGCAAGTTTTACTAAAAATGTAATATGGAGTTTTGAATATCGGATTTAAATAAGCTTGGTGGCTTTGGAAAGCTAATTCAAATATCTATAAAGTTATATTTCATGAAATTTGACTAATTCCAGAGGGAGGAGGTATACCCCCCCTCTTGATGTTTCTATTGCCAAAGGCAATAATCCAATAAGGAAAGACTTGCTTGCTCTATTGGAGACTTCAATGAAGATTTTATTCGAGCAAATCAAATAATCTAGCAATCAAATATATTTTATTTTATTATTTACGTTATTTAAATTATGATTTTATTTAATTGTAATTTTCCTTTATTATTATAGAAATTTCCATAATAGGTTTAAGTTTACTTTTGCTCCAAGTTTGTTTATTGTTGTAAATACAGCAAACCTAATATGTAAGAGGTAAATTTTATGTATTTTGATTAATCTATGAAACACTGTATGGGTGATTTTCTATCCCTTTTGCCTTGATTTCGTGATAAAATCTTAGTTTAAAAAGAGTTGTGATTCTATTGTTGTGTTCTATTGCGAACCTACTACACCCACCCTGCATCACTTATTTATTTTCAAATGTTGAAGAATCAAATGATATTAATGCATTTTTTTTTTTTAAGAATTAAGTAATGGGCCTTATTATTATTATTATTTTTTGTAATTACCTTTTACTCTCATGAACTACAGCGCATTGACACTTTCTCTCCATAAGGCATAAACTATCAACTATGACACTTGACCTCATCAAACTACTATTTTATGACACTTTCCCTTATTCCATCAGTTAAAGAGATTAAATCTAACGATTAACCATTTTAAATATTTTTTCTTTCATTTTTGCCCTCATTTTAGATCAATAAAATGATGCTTATATCCTCCTAAACCTAATCCAAAAATTTGAAGTGAGTGCAAAAATTAAAGTAAAAAAAAAATAGTATATGCAAGTCACATGACCGTTGACCGTTAGTTTTAACTTTGACTGACGTAATACAGGAAATTGTCATAATTGGATAGTTCATGGGGCGAAAGTGTCAAGGTGCTGTAGTTCATGGAGTCAAAAAGTAGGGGAGTTCAGCGGTTATAATTTATTTGCAATAAGATTACCTTTATATCATTATCGGATTTTCAATAATAAAACCGCCTCATCTAAGCGATTAGCGGTTATTTTATAATTGATTAGGTTATTCAAACCGCTAACAATGATTATCTTTTTTAAATGCTTTTTAAAAAATGGGCTTTTGGATTTTTTTACATTTGGGCCTTCATTTTTAATATTTTTGGGTTTATTTCACACTACATACCACTCATTGAAAGTTTGAAACCAAGATCAAAACATACTACAACCAAAACCTAACGGTGAGAGTCGAGAGACAAAAGTGAGACAAAACTTTGGGAGAACTTAAAGTTAAGATGAAAATGTATGGGAGAATAAGATAGGGTTTCATCTTATAGACTTATATAATATAAATAATATATACTTAGTGAGAGAGGGATGTGGCGTTGTTTTGTTTTGTTTTATATTTAATTAATATAAATAATTTATATATATTTATATAATTATATATAAATAAAAGCGGTTAGCGGTTATTTCATACCTCTAAAACCGCTAACACATAGCCGCCCTAGCGATTAGATTATGATTACTCAAGATTATAAGCGGTTAGCGGTTGGTGAGGCGGTTATAACCGCTCCGCTTGAACACCCCTATCAAAAAGTAATTACTTTTTTTTTTTTTGGTGCAAAACAAGATTACCTTGTATATCATTACAATAGAGTTTAAAATAAAACTCAACAGAACAAGAGCAACATGCTCTAGAGAAACAATATGAGAGATACAGTCAGGATATTCCTCCATCCATACTCTATCCTGTACATTAAAGAGAGCATATTTTACCAAATAATGGGCAGCTGAATTAGCATCTCTCTTAACATGACTCACTATCCAACTCATTCTTGTGTATAACACACTCCGTGCGTCTTCAACAATCTGCCCATAAGGACTCCAGTTTTGGCTCATACACCTGAGAGCTTGGACTACTTGAAGGGAATCCCCTTTCAAAATGACGTCCAGCAGACCCAAATCTCGACATAATTCCGCCGCCATTAACGCACCCATAGCCTCTGCATGTATTGGTTCTGGTTGACCATAAACTTGTCTTCCATGAGCTGCAACTACAAAACGACTGTGATCACGCACAACAATTCCACAGCCAGTAGTGGGCCTTAATTAAAGCGTATATATTGATGGATAGCAATTAGGACTTTATTTATTTATTTATTTTTTTGAAATTGTTTCATTATGATTAATTAATTGCAGGCCTTACTAAATTGAATTAGGGGTCATTTTTAAATTACTTATTTACCATGATTATGGGGCCTTAATTAAAGAATATTGATGATAGGTGGAAACGAATTAGGGTCCTAAACTCCTAATCCGCTTAGGGGTTGAGCCAGCCAGCCCTCAGTGGCTTGACCCGTGTTCTTCTGCGGGTGTTGCCTCCTTGAACTCAGTAGACTGGTATTATTGGGCTTAATCGGGCACAGCATTGGGCCTACTTCGGGCCAGGAAAGCCCATTTTGTAGGGAAATTATTTTGGGGTGGTACACCATCTAGCGACGAATATAATGTATGTAGCCATAATTAGAAAAACAATAGTGTATATAGGCATGGATGATGGATGTTCAAAATTCATGGATGACAGTCTCACCATGGTCCCCATGTACCCATGCACGCCTCACGCGTGAGAATTTTGGTGATGAAAGCTCTTTAGACACGCTTACGAAGGGGGCAGTGCAGAGAGGGCATGGAGGAGGAGTAGACTTGCAAGCAAAGCATCCTTTCCCCCTTACGAAAGTACCCACCACCATCCTCCTTCCTTGAGGGCCACTGTCCGGTCTCCACAATACAATAATAATACGCTTTGCAATTGCAATATATATACCATTAAATTCGTAAAAGTTTAATATGGACTAAGACTAATAATTTTTGACACAATTCAGTAAACTTGACACGAACTCAACATAAAACTAGTAGAAGTTATGATTGATGGGTTTGACACGTTCAATTAAATGGGTTGGATTATGATTGACTATTATATCTTATACTCATGTCTCCATATGACCTATTTCTGACAATCGATATTTAGGATTGACAATTTTGACATGACCCATAAATTCGGTCTGAAATTAATAAATTTTAATTAAAGGGTTTAATCTATTTAATTAAATGAGTCGGATTGAAGTGAAGTGAAGATGAGCCTATTCAAATTTACACTTACACGGACAATTTAGAGTACCCATGAATTCTTACATAAATCCTAGAGAATCTTTGAATTGGGAATGCTTATGTAGCAGTTAGCTGCTCTCTTAAGTAGCCATCAAAGCAAAGGCGACTAGAGAGTAGGTAAAGATCGATAAAGCCAAATGAATGCTGGAGAAGATACCATTCATTTTGATGAGAAATGAAAGGAGGGATATCAAACATTATAAATTCGAATGAACGTTTTCGTGCGCAGTTGGGCGGCAGGCACTCCAAGTCAATGAGAATTGAATGAACACGTAGTAACATTACATGCCCAATCACCATCCACGAAAGAATGAGCCAAAAGTTTTAACCTCTGTCCCGCAATTATGCTCACAAGAAGCTCCCATATAACATGTGAGCAGGGCACGGGGCTCTCTACTCGCACCCTGCCACTGTTCCCTTGTGAAACCCACCTTTCTCTTGTGAACGATACTCTGGCGCCCTCCATTATTTAGGCTGCTTTGATTACTTGGAGTGAGAGATATTGTCATACCCTGCACAAAATTCTAAGCACAAAAAATTAGTATGAGGCAGAGGGATGCTCTTTCTTTTACCCTCTTGCCTTTTTTCCTTCTACTTGTCATAGGCCCTCTCTTGGCTGCTTCATATGGTTCTTTCTTTCAACTCTCTCAAAAACCCATCTTTCATTGACTTTTATGGACTTGTGGGGTTCTTTTTATAATGAGTTTTCTGTCTTGTATGCTGCAGATGGGCCTTTGTATGACCATACTGCTTACACCGAGGTATGTATATGATGAACAGTGGGCAATTGCCATTAATTAGCAGAGATTTCCCCCAAAGTTCAAGCTCTTTGTTGCTGTTACATGTTTGATTGTTTGGCAGTGTAAAAAGGAGCCAGGAGAGGCACTTTACAAGGGAGGGATTCTCAGAGGTCAGCAGCTTGTCAGTGTCCAGGGCAGCATTGTTGATTCTGCAAGTAATGCTGCTTATTTTCCGGCTTTCATTTTGCACAATCTCACCCAGGGCTTTTACTGTTTCTCCAGTTAAGTTCCTCCTCTTCTTCTTGTCATTTTGAGATAAAACGAGAAAAAAAAAAGAATTCCGTTGCCGGGACTTGAACCCGGGTCTCTCGGGTGAGAGCCGAGTATCCTAACCAACTAGACTACAACGGATTGTTGGTGCAACACTTATTTGCTTTTCTTATTTTAATACTTTCCATATTTCTATCTTTTCCATTTCTCTTTTGCTTTTTCCTGCCCAAGCCCAGTGGGTACCATTTTTTTATGATGTTATAATTTGGAAGGACTGTTACAAGGTGGGCTATTTCCTCTCAAAACTGGGCTAAGCTTAATCCTGTGAAGCAGTATTCACTCATTATTTAATGGCCTCACAGAAAGAGCAACCTGAAATAGTAATGTTACTTCAAACCCATTTGACGTAACAGTCGGTATGATATGAGTACGATAAATGGATGTGAAGAGTAGCGTTACTCACGAACCATTGTGTAGGCCTTCATGGTGGGTTTTACAATTAATAGTCTTTTGGTGGTTAACAGGTTGGGTGAAGATACAAGGTGCAGAATCAACTCTCATCAGGGCAAGCCTGAAGACACAAGATGCAATGTACGACTGCATAGGGACTGTCATAGCAAAGCGTGGATGCTGGTCATTTCTCAAGGGTGGATTTGTCCTAACTTCACCCTCTGATTTCTCTATTCTTTACCTTCAGGTGAATTTAGCCTCAGTAAATTAAGCAACTAAAACATGAAATCTAGTACTTAATGAAATCTTGTTTTGTTCTGCTCCTGTTTCACAGAATTGGGACAATGGGAATGACAATATAGCAATTACAAGCGCTTCATTACAGCCATTTACAGAGCAGCAATGGAGAACAAATCAGCAATATGTAATCAACACTGTGAGTACAAGAAGCACTTCTGTGGATAATGACATTATATGTTATGTTATCAATATTTAAGGATATCATCTTTTGTCTTCCAGCAAAGAAAACGTGCCGTAACAATCCATGTCTCAGATGGACAAGGCGAAAGGTTGCAAGGGGCAGCTATTAGCATAAACCAAATCTCAAAAGACTTCCCATTTGGATCTGCAATAGCTAAGACCATTCTCGGAAATTTGCCCTATCAAGTAAGTTTACTTCATTCACGTGTTCTAAAACATGTCAATTTAGTAATCCCTCTGTGTTGTTGTAGAACTGGTTTGTCAAGCGATTCAATGCAGCAGTATTTGAGAATGAACTCAAGTGGTATGCAACAGAACCCGAACAAGGAAAGGTTAACTACACCATAGCAAACCAAATGTTGGAATTTGTTCGAGCTAACCAAATCATTGCCAGAGGACACAATATATTCTGGGAGGACCCTAAGTACACGCCGCCATGGGTTCGTGATCTTACAGGTTATTAAACTACCACTTATTCTAAAAGCTTAAGTTGGTAGGAATTAATCGATGAATTTAATCGTTTAATTTATATTCTAACGCAGGTTCTGAGTTACAATCCGCCGTCAACTCAAGAATACAAAGTTTGATGAGCAATTACAAAGAAGAATTCATTCACTGGGATGTCAGCAATGAAATGCTTCACTTTGATTTCTACGAGCAACGGCTTGGGAGTAATGCCACTTTGAGTTTCTATGAGATAGCACACAAGTCGGATCCACTGGCAACCCTGGTTATGAATGAATTCAATGTGGTGGAGACTTGCAGCGATGTGAATTCCACTGTTGACACCTTCATCTCAAGGCTGAGAGAACTCAAGCGTGGTGGTGCTTCAATGGATGGAGTTGGGCTTGAGGGTCACTTTACTATACCAAACCCTCCTCTGATGAGAGCCATTATTGACAAGTTGGCCACACTAGGGCTTCCCATATGGCTCACAGAGGTGGATATTAGCAATACACTTGATAAAGTATCACAGGTGAGCAACTCTAATTCATACTCTTTAAGTCTTTCTTTCTCTATAGCTTCCCTTACAAACTGATGTGACATTTAATACATCAGTTTCCGACCATGTGACACTTAAAATGACGAGTACTAACACTTTCCATATTATGCACGGTACCCAACACTATTCTTTAGAACTTTACCCATCATACTTTTATATAAAATTATGAGAAATGCTACGCATCACACAAACATTTCACAAATATCTTACGAAGCTGATGTGATAAGGTCTTGCGGTCAATGGATTATTATTATTATTATTATTTTCTCTTTTAACAAAGTTTGATCTAAGGGCTAGTAGACCCTGCCACGTTAGTTTTGCACGATGTTTATGTTAATTTTGGTTAGATTTTACCTATGTTTAAATAACAAGTTATCCCAAAAACTTTACTTAATTAATACTTTAACGGTTTGTATCCATCTTTGGCAATTTAAGCAGCAAATGTAATAAAACCTCACATGGGACTTATTCGTCGAGTAGGTGGCCGAACAGCTCAAAATTTATTTAGATAGATGAATCTCATGTGAGCTCTCTCACAATGTAATGCCTAAATTGCTAGAGATCTTTTATCAATCCTAATAGCCTAGACCTCAAATCTTATTGCTCTTGGAAACAAATTTTTGGGAACATCAATGAATGTTTCACTCATTGACTTGGGATTTATCTTTTCTAATGCAGTCTATTTACTTAGAAGAAGTATTGAGAGAAGGCTTTTCACACCCTTCAGTGAACGGGATAATGCTGTGGACTGCACTCCATCCAAATGGGTGTTATCGAATGTGCCTGACAGACAACAATTTTCGAAACCTCCCGGCCGGAGATGTAGTCGACAAGCTCCTGAAAGAATGGCAAACTGGGGAGGTAAAGGGTGAGACAGACGAACATGGTTCTTACAGCTTTTATGGCTTCTTAGGAGAATACAAAATAAGTGTCCATTATGCCAATAGAACTGCAGTTTCAACCTTGTCCCTCAGTCAAGGTGATGAAACCAAACATTATAATATTCAGTTGTAACGTGTCATACTAAAACTATTGTATACACAATTCATGCACTCTTAGGGTGTTCACAATAGAGTTTGGTTCAAAAAAAAAGAGCAAAAGATTTGGGGAGGGAGGAGAGGAGAGGGTGTAATTCAGAAATAATTCCAAGTATTCTATAGTCTTCTATTATTGTATAGAGGGTAGAATGGTGACCTTTCAATGTGTTCAATCAACAATCCACTATAAGTGGAGCATATTAGCTACTTGGCCTTGCAGCTTATATCTCACATCTTCTGCAACTTTTAACTTTAATACCTTTTTTTATGATACTCCAATGGATCGAGTGATGCAAGACAAAAGAAGAATAACATAAAATAAAGATAAATTCATGTTGATCAAAGTTTTAATTACTAGCAAATAATGGAATTTGACAGAATCTCACTACTAAAAGAAAGACGATTCACAACTCAAAAAGAGAAATCTCGTATCTAAGAAAGCTTACACGAGACTCGCAATTCCTCATAGGCTTCGTACAGCATCACACAATATCTTCATTTTACAAAGTATTGAATTGAATTGCAGGGATCCTGCAATTGTGATATGCTTGAGGCCTTCTCACAATTAACTACCCAATTACAAAGAATTGCCAATTGTAGGGACCTCAATCAGCATCCAAAAAGTTTTACAGCATGCAGCATACCTTTCACATTTTTTAACTCAGACAGTAATTGGCTTTCCTGTGAATTCCATCTTGTCCTATATGCTGTCCAATGAACAATTATTGAGCAAACTTTATTCTTTAAAGGGATTTTCTTTTCATTTTATGTTGTCGGTGTATGATCAAGTTTAAGGCTGTGGAGAAAAGGACCCACAAGACACAGGAATCCTCCTCAACGCGTTTGCATCATGAAACTTATTATTCTTTCAACTTAATACTTATGATTGCAATGCGATTGGGCATCTGAAACTATCATTTGACGTATGATTTATGCTAAATTGTGAATTAATATTGGTAATTTAAATAACAAACAAAGATTATATCCAAATTAAAGGAAAGCTATCATTTGATTGATATCACTTTCCCTTGCTGCCGCTATTGTTCTCTCTTTTTATAACATTAACAAATGACCCAAAACACGGAGCCGAAATTTGCATCGGACATTGCTCCCCAACTCAACAAAATGATATTAAAGCCATCTCCTTTAATATTCAGCCTACGATATTTTCAACATCATTTACAATCCCACCAAATGAAATGATAACATGGCGCATTAGTCTTCAAGAAATTCCTTCTTTCAACAGCACACAAAGACAAAAAGGCAAGAAAAACTTGCTTGCAACACCTGAGTCAAATGAAATTCAAGACAAGAAAAATTAAAAAATCATCATTTCACTGATATCTTTCACCCTTTCCGCTATTGTTCTCAAAACATTAACAGATGACCCAAAACACGGAGCCGAAATTACTCTTTGATTCGTTCAACTCAACAATGATATTATATTACCCAAGAAACAGGAAATTTACTCTTGGTTTTGATTCGTTGCTTTTAACTCCACAATGGCAGAACCTTAAAAAAAGCTTGAATGTGAAACAAAAGGGCATCTAATATTCCATAAATAAATAACAAAACAAACACTTTTAATGTTATATATAACAGTGGATATTTTTTGGGGGGAACCCTAGGCCAAGGGAGTGGGTGGTTTACAATCTGGAGGAATCTGTCAGCTTTTTTGAGAAAAAGGCCCAAAGCCCCAGTACCCACTAAGGCTGCAAATCCAAGATGTGCACTCACACAAGCAAAAGCCATGAAATGAGGTCAAGCAGGATGGCCTACACACCCAAGCAAGATTGAAATTTCCAGCAATTTTGTGTCATACAGGAATCATGAGAGAGCACTGAGAAGATTTATCTGTTCAATTATTTAACTAAACAGACAATTGGGTCTCGTAAAAACTCTCGCGCAATTCCAGCTTTTTGTTCGAATTGCTAACAATCTTAACAATCTAGATGACAGATTAAAATTGCTAACAAGCCGAACACCAAAATTGCTGGAATCTGTGCCTTACAAGTAAAGCATTGAGAGGGTAAGAGACAGAGTAACCCAGGATATCAATGCAGACTGCAGAGCACAAGGAGAGAGTGTTCTGGAAGAGTCTCCCATGGCTAGACCAGCTAACCATGACCCATCTGCTAACATGGCTTCTCCAGATCCTGATCCTGATCCTGATACTGACCCGGACCCAGGAACCGAATAACCTGACCCAGGAACGGAGTATTCTGACCCGGACCCCTGTGATGATGCTGTCGATGTCATTGGCGTTGGATTTGAAGATTTCTGACTGCAGACCAGAGATTAGGACAAACAATAATTACTCTTGCAGCAAAAGAATTAAATGGGTTAGGCTCACATTCAAAGCTACTCAACAACCTCCATTAAAGTCCTGATTATCTCAATACATATTGAAGCTCAGAAGATCCTGAACATATAATAATAAAGATTAAAGAACATCATTAAAAGGGTAATCTTTGGCATTATTGCATTGGCTCTATCCCACCAACCCCACATGGAGAAAGCTAAAGCTGATTTAATCAAAGGAAAAGGAATAAAATCTTGCGCATTTGCCACCCCCTAAAAGGAACACACACATCTGCTTTCATAAATTCTTTCCTAAAAACAGAAATTAACAAACACAGAAAAAAAAAAAAAACACAGAATGTGTTTTACCTTGGAGAGGAAGGGCAAAACGTCACCGTATAATCGGCAGCGGTACACGTAAACGTACTCGTAGCATCATCGTACGCGTAGCTATACGACTTTGGGCACGCGGCCTTGAACATCTCCGAGTACACCGACGGCCTGCAAGTGGCGGGAGAGCCGTAAGCGCCGCTGCAACAGTATTCCGGGCTCCCGAACGCCTCACAGGCGCTCTTGCACGCGTCTCCGTTCCCGACCTTCAGCTCCGGGGGGCACTGTTGGTTCAGGTCCGAGATGCAGCCGGTGGGGGCGCAGAGACCTGCCCCGCCCGAGCCTTCCACGATCATGGGCAGGTTATACCCGTCCACCAGGCTCACGTCATAGAAATCCTGACCACCCGACCCGAGTGTGAACTCAGCTAGGGTGGCGGGCGGGGCTGCTCCAAGCCCGTTGCACTCGACTTGGCCGGACCCGCAGTCGGCGGTCAGACACGACCCAGACCCGGATCCGTCGAAATTGCACCCGGTCCGGGCCCAGAACCGACCAGACCAGCCCGTAGGGGCTTGGAAGGAGCGTGAGGTTTCCTTGGGGAGCTCGAATCCGGTGGTGTCGAGCCTAGGGCTGCCTGCATTGGCGAGAATGCCTGGCCACACGGTGTAGTCACACCTGTTCACAAATGTGAATGTTGCACCTGAAACACCTGTCCCACACAAGCACCCAAACAGAGTAAGTTTTGTGAGTGTGAAACTGTGAAAAAAGTGAAATATGATGAGAATGTGAGACAATCCCAGAAAAGAGAACTGAGAAGGGAAAACCCATCAAGAAAAAACCAAGCAAAATTGTAACTTCATGTACTTTCTTACCTCTATTGGTAAGAAGTAGAAGAAGAAGGGTGACAGTGTTGAGAGTGGCGGAACACCAATAGCAGTGGCCCATCTGGGTTTGCTTCGTTGGGTTGACTGTTGAGTGTGGTGGTTGTGGGATGTGGTTTAGATGGGGGGAAGGATGAAGAAGGCAGAGAGGACAATGCCGCGGATTCTACAGCCCGGTTAGCCAGAATGAGTGAAGAAGTGAGGACTGCTGACAACAGTGGTCATAAACTGACAAAGATGATCCTGGGGAGAAGAGCCAGGAAGGAGGGAAACAAGGGCGACTGAGCGAGCAACTGGCCAGTACTTACTATGTAGCGGAGAAATCCAAATCAACTTTATAATATAATGACATCTCTCTGTCTCTTTCTTGCATTGTTAGACCATTTTAATAGACGAGCTAATTTTTTTTTTTATGTAAATTATTTTTTAAAATTTTAATTTTTAAATTCGGTTAGTTATATTTTTATCTATATTATTTATTATTTATTTTTTATAATAATTTTATTTTTCTTAAATGTTTTATTTTTCAACTTTTGAGAAAAAGTAATGGGGAGAGAAAAATAATATGAAATTTTTTGGAAAAAATGAGATGTAAAAGAGAAATAGTAGAAAATTTTTTTGAAAAAAAAGAAAATAGGTGAGAGAAACAATAAAAAAAATGTGGGAAGAAAATTTTGGGAAAGATAGTAGGAAAAAAAATGTGGAAAGAAAATTTAGGAAAATAACTCTTTGAATAGTACTGCTACATGTAGCTTTTTTTTCTTTTTTTTTAGCTCATTTAATAAAATATGTATTTTACATTTTTTTTAGCTTCTTCAATGTATAGGGTATTTTATCTATTTAACGAGTTATTTTAGATAAAAGTATCATTTAGATCATTCATCTGAGAATGCTCTTGTATAGTTTGGTTTTACCCCACGAGTCCCTTGTTAGAATATCATTTAGTTATTCAAATAAAATTAAATTTGAGGAGAATTTTTTTTTTTAGATTTAAAAAGTTATCTTTAAAATGAAAAAAAAAATCAAATTTTATATTTTTTACTTTAATTAAATATTATTATTAGACGAGATAGAGAAAGAAATCAATATATAAGATTAAAAAACTAAATAACTTTCACTTTTAAAATATTCACATTAAACTCTCTATTTCTAATTTTTAAAAAATTTTAACAAAATTTACAAAAAACCTTCAACATCAAACTTTCTATCAAATGTTAAATATAACATTTGTCAAACATCTTCTTCAAATCTAAAGAGGCAAAAAGCAAATGTTAAAGTAGAAAAATATTTAGAAAGTTTGATATTTGATAATATTTAAAAGTGACTAGCTATATCTAAAAAAATACATTTTGAAAGTTAAATTTAACCAAATTTTCAAGAGCTTGATGCGGATGCTCTAGCACTTGGCATTTGGAAAGCTTTGTTGATCAAAATTAAATTTTAAATAAAGTAAGAGCTTGTTAAATGACTCTTTTTGTAAAAAATTTCAAAGTTTTAAAGAAAAGCAAAATTTAATGAGCTCAATGCGATGCTCTTATAGAGTTATTAATATCAATATTTTTTTCATTTAATTGTACAAAATAATCATTAGATTTATAAATTTATATGAATTTTACACAAATTAATGATAGACTACAAAAATTAATGATTGATCTATTAATAATTAATTTATTACATTTATAAAAATAAAATAAAAAAAAAAAGTTATTTCTCTGTTGTTTATTAACATATTGGTACGACTCTCCACTTGTCATGAAAAAACTCTCAAAACTCTCCACTTGGACATCTTATTGGTATTAATCATCGTTATTCCTATTTTGAATCATAAAACAATGATGATTGGGATTTGGGTGGGAAGAGTTTCTCTCTAAGTGCACCCGTAATCTAAATGCTTGAATAATAATTTTCACTCTTGACGCCCATCTCCTTAAATAATTGATGTATTAGCCCCCACTTAAAATTCACAACACCCATTTGCAATAAGAAAACAAATTTAAAGCGTTAAAATAAACAAATATATGCATTCATCTTTCACATAATACATGACTTCAAAATTTACTAGGATTATTGGTGGAGTCCGATGCTTAATTTAATATGAATATCTCTATCTCGAAGAGTTCTTGTTAAGAAAATGAAAGAATGCACAAGTATTATAATTGAATGAATGTACTTGGAATGGCCTTCCCTTCTTGAGGGGAGTGATTTTCTCATTGTATGACCTTAGTTACATGTGGTCTATTAATTAGGCACGACCTACTTAAGCATTGCATTTGATTTTAAGTTCTCTAGTTTTGTATATCTTTCAAAACTACCAAGACATGTCACATTTTAGCCCCTATACTCCCAAATACGGTCCCTGATTAAAGTGTTTAAAAATAAACTAAAAAAAAGTAGAAAAAAAAACTATATATATATGTTTTGGTGAGACTTGGAGCCATCCTTCAACCAAATGAGTCACCTTCAATGCAACTAAATGAAGATTACTGAACTATTTCATTGGCCAACAACCACCTCTCATAGCTATCGGGTGATTCGGCCACTCATGCCAACTATAGAAGGTGGTCGAGCGACCCCCTTTGCTAGAGTGAAAGTGGGGGTTGTTGACCACCCTTGTTTATCAAATCCGTAAATTGTATTTATTTGTTATTATTATTTTTTCTTTTGGTTTCTTTTAATTGTATGGCACAATTTTTTTTTGTTTTGTTTTATATTTTTAGGCAATAAAATGTGTTGCAAAAGACTTTTATTATGCCAAAAAAAAAAAAAGACTTAAAAAAGAAGCTAACTTGTCATCATAGCTCGTATTTCCCTTGGAAGCCAAAACACAAAAGTAATCATAATAAATTATTATGTATTTTTCGTGGGCTTGATTGTTATCCATTTCTTCTCATTTCTATTAAAAACAGTCAACCTTATTTCTTCACTTTTATCTCAAAAAATTTAAAATGTCTTTTGTCTTATATCACATAAACTTTGTTATACATATATATGAACTGCTATTAATACTCTTAATAAAAATAAAATAATTGATACGACAAAATACAGCTACATGATGTAACGTTCGGCAGTGAAGTGTACGAGACTGCATGCATCCATGATCCGACCATTCCCCACCGGGGGAAGGTCTGTTCAATGGAGTTATCTACTACATGAGACCCCATCACATGCTCTGTACAGATCACCGCGTTATTTATTCACGAAGATACAGTACTAGGAGAAAGTTAAAAAAAAAAAAAAAAAAACGAAGCTTTGGGAAGTATCAGGGACCCACCAAGGCTCTCCTTTAGACAAAATAAAATAAAATGGGTCAACATGCTGACGCTGGACCCATGCCACGTTGGAACATATGACCGTTGCCACGTGGGAGAGGTGGGGTACGGGTGATCCTTGCTGGTTTCCAGTGAAGAGCAATTATAGGGAAAGCATTGGATTCCCTACCACTCTCTCTATCTCTCTCGTCTTTTCATGTAATTGTATTTATTGACTTTAATAATTATTTGTCGTTAAAACATGAGCTGAAAGTAAGTCTAAAACTATTGACATTTCTGACACTCCTGTTCCTTTTTATTTGCCTTGAGGACGACAAAAAAATACTTCTTTTGCTAATTTCATTTTCTTCACTTTCCATGCTACTGTACTCACATTTCTTTTATCACGTTTTCAAATGTATATTCTTTTTTAATATTTGAATCTAAAATTTATTAATAATTTATTGATAATTTGTAATGTCACATCAAATAATGTGAATTTTTTAATTCGGCAATGTTTCGGGGATGTCTCGACAATGTCCCAGAAAACCATCGCCATAACTCAAAATTTTAAGTTTTTTTTTTTTTAATTACATTAATATTTTTATGTTGTGAGTAAATATTAATTTTTATAAGTTAATATGATTTTTTTTAAAAAAAATTAATATAATTGAATGAAAATATAGTAAAATATTAATGTAATTAAAAAAAATATTTTTGCAAAAAAAAAACATTTTCCTGAATAGATTTTACACCGAAACAAATAAATTCTAATAGGCAATAATTTTCAAGTGTCTTTCGTCTTGAAAAAAAAAAAAAAAAAAAAAAAGAAAGAAAAGAAATAAAGAAATAATGAAAGAACGTATGAAGTTTGAAGTCAAACCGATTGCCTCTTTCAGCTACTCTCTACACCATAGAAGACCAAGATGTCATCATCAGTGGCTTTATATGTACATAACATCATTCGTATTGAATTTTTTAAATAAAAGTTAAATTTAAATAAAAAATATACTTTTTTAAATTTGGAGGGTTAGCTTTAAAATTGAAGTAATGTTATAAGTTTTTTAGAGTTTTTTTTTTTTTTTAAAATTATCTTAAATGTAATATAACTTTTAAAATCATCAATAGATTAAAAATTAATAAATCACATATCAAATTTAATGATAATTTTAAAAGTCACATCACATTTGAGATGATTCTAAGAAAACTTTAGAAAGACTTATAACATTAATCTTAAAATGAACCAAATATCAAACTTACTTTATCTTCCTCTATTTTAGTTAAATATTATTATTATTAATTATTTTTTGGTCTTGGTAGATGAGAGTAAGAAAAAAAATAAATATAATAGATTAAAATACTAAATAACTTTTACTTTTTGGCACTTTGGTATTTGTCATTTGGAGGAAGAATGCACAGTTTACAAACACATTTTACAAATAGAAATTACAAACTGATGTAACACAGCATGATTAGATATGAGATAGTTCAAAATTTGAAAAACCCAATCATGATTCAGTTTGTAAAAGTTTTTTGTATATGTGTTTGTAAGCCTAATATATTTTTTTTAAAAAAAGCCAAATTTAAAGAGCCTAATAGAGATGCTCTAGGATGCTTGTATGCTGTAATTAAAAGTACAACATATAAAATCTAAATCCTTCAATTATTCTAATTAAATTCTCACTCTTTAATTTTTTAACAGCAAGTCGGATCTGGGATCCGATGCTCTAATCCGTTGATGTAAGTAAAATAATAATTACGCATTAATTAACATA
Organism: Carpinus viminea; assembly: GCA_013348765.1. NCBI lineage: Eukaryota > Viridiplantae > Streptophyta > Magnoliopsida > Fagales > Betulaceae > Carpinus > Carpinus viminea. The sequence continues at coordinate 11,535,400 of CP054669.1, read as the reverse complement.
ACCTAAAAAGTGATTTTAATATTATTTTCTCTCTGCCAATAGAGATTAGAACTTCATAAACCAATCCCAATGGGCCACCCAATCATCCTTCCACTGCTTTTTTTTCATCATGGTTGGTTTAGAGCCAAGTGACAGATGATTCCAGGAGAATTAGCTTTTGAGGATGAACATCATTATGAGTCCCACACACCACACGATTGCAGAGAGACCACCATTATTCAAACCATTTTAATGGAGAAAGTGAAGTATTTGTTGCCTATTTAGAGAAAATACAAGGCAAAAAAAAATTCAAATTAAAATTGAAAAGGGGAATGATTTTGCTTTTGTTTTCTACCTATGTGTAAAAGTGATTTTTCTTGATTTTGTTTGAGAATAAAGTAAGCTTTTCAAGGAAGATAATGTGAAAGGAGAAACTTTAAATCGATTCTTTTGGTTGAATAATAATGTATTGACATGGATGGGATGGTAATGGTAGGGTAAAATCTTTTAAATGATGCCAGTACTAGGCATATGAGAGACCTATCATCATTGGCCTCTGCGGTTTGGAATTTATTCTTAAGACCGGTTTGAGGTTGTATTTGAAGAGCCTAAAAGTACTTTTAACACTCAATAAGTCTATTTGAAGAAAAAAGTACTCGTTTGGTAAAAAAAAAATTAAAAACACTTTTAAATGTCTAAAAACCTAAAAATAGTTAAAACACACTTTTGATAAAATCTCTTTTCACTTAAAAGCTCTATTTCTTAATATAATCTCAAATAGACTTTTAGTCGTATTTTTTTTAAAAAATTAAAAATTAAAAAGTAAATACTTTTTTAGCATATGTGCAATGTTTCGTTTTCAAATAGTCACTTTGCTTACAAAAGTGTTATATAAATGGTTCCTGGAAATGCAGTTGGCCAAGAGGTGGCATAAACTCTTCCTTAATAGGTAAAACTTAGTATGTATAATATTTAATAGAAATGAGAGGTGAATGACAGAGACATGATTTTAAATCAAAATCTCACCACTTATTCAAAAGTTTAAGCCAATAGAAAATACTTAATTTAATCATTTAATTTATATTCCAACACCCATCCTCATGTTCATTTGTGGGTTCAAACTCTTGACCCAATGTGGAATATTTAACTGAAATGAATGATGAATTGTGAAGTTAGGGTTTGAATTCATGACATTTTCTTTGATACAAAATTAAATTACTACTTGCCCCAAAAAGCTTAAGCAAATAAAAAATGACGAATTTAATTTATACTCTAACATGGTGGCTCAACCACGCCCTAAATTTTTTTTCCTTTTTGTCACACATATATATACTAAATAAAACTAATGTGGCATATAGGACAAGTGACATTAGTTGATGAGTTTGACGGTGCATACCATTAAGTTTTTAAAGGGAAGTATTAACTACGTTTATAAGATGTCCACATATACTATTTATAACAGTTTTGCAAATCGAAGTGGCTATTTAATAACGAGGCAAATCACGTGTTAAAAAATAATTTAACTTTTTTTTTACTCCTAGCTAGGTGAAAATAGTACCAAGGCTGGGGTTTGGGAGGGGTGGTTTGTGTTGTCAATTGGTACAATTGATTTTGAGAGATGGGAAAGGTCCCCCATTATATTGTGGAAAGATATTGCTCATATGGTGTTTGCCATTCTACGTAATATAAGACATAATATCATGAATGTCTATTATGATTATAAGGATTGCTCATTCTTTTGATTGGGTTTGATTCTGAATAGTTTGAATGATCATGACTCTCAATCTCCTTTAAAATCAAGTTTTATATTTCAATCAATGTGAATGATCATGGCATCCCTTCAAATCTGAGATTTGAAAGTTTTTGAATTTCATTCTTGGTTGGTCTTTTCGAAAAGTTTTTCACAGTGCCAATTAACCTACACATAATCTTGCTAGATGAGTTACAACTTACAATTGCTAGATGAGAATCTTTGCTTAATTTCTCTACACAATTGGAATTCTTTCATAACTTTCTATGTCAATTTAAAAACAAAGTAATGATGCAATTGATCACACCAAGCTTCCAGCCAAGAATGTTTGTGGGAGAAATTGCGAATAAGCTTGAAGATTTATTGGAAATGTTAATGAGAAATACCTCCGATGCTCGAATTAGTAAGGAATCATATGAAGTGGAAGAAAGAACTATATTAGAATTTAGAAGGATAAATTAATGGAGTGGATTTTCTCCTCCCTATACAAATCCCCAATCCTTAGTATGAGCAGGATTTGGTCTCGGATCTTTGAAACACCGTGAAGAGACTTTGCTAGTTAGTTAATTATTGACGTCTACTTAGATATTTCTCTTGATTTTTTTTTTATAAATAAAAATTTAAAATAAAGTAATTATGTTGAAGCAAATTTCTAGATTGCTCGATTGGTGACAGGACCACCTGCAAAATAGAGAGGAAAAGTCACTGAAACCTATCGGTCTCAAGTGACCAAAGAACCTCTAATGCTTAAGTTAATAAATGGTTATCTGAGAGAAAATTGAGTGAAGAGTAGGAGAAAAGAGATCATGCACGTAGAAGGAAGAGAGTGTGTGTACCTAATTTTGGAGGTTTCGAGGCCTTTTTATGAGACTCCAAAAATAGTCCCTAGATGCAAGCAATGTGGCAGGCTTGCAACCCTCCAATTATTTTCCATATAGTAGGTTTATTGAGTGAGGTTGTGGTAGTTTATATCCCCACCAAATTGCATTCTTTTAGCTTATGTACTCTCTACTCAAGGTTCATTGACATTCCAATTAATTACTAGACTAATCCATCAGGTTGAGGTGAAATGAAATGAAATAAAACCAAACGAGACGAAGATTGTCTTAATAATAACATTCCATGTTTTACAAGAACCTCTTGCCGTTCAGTGAGTTATTCATAGCTTAGCCATTTAAGATTTTTAAATAACGTAGTACCATGAACATCATTAAGTGCAATAAAACAAAATTTGAATCATTATCATCATCATCATTATTATTATTATTTCACTTCCCTTCCATAGATCATCCAAGAAGCCATTAATAGGTGGATGAAATGTGTTCAATTGCTTCATGATTAACAAATTTATTATGTTCATCACACTTACATTTAATTCTAGGGTTAATTACTTTTTAAGTAGTTTTCACTTTTTTATTTTTATTTTTTTCATGTAGGTTTTAAATTGTATCACAAATATCCTAACTTACGGAAAAATATCAACTTAGAGCATGTTTGAAATTGCATTTGAGAAACATAATTTTTAAGTAAAAAAAGATTTTTTTTTTTTTTTGCAAAAACTTCGTTTTTAAACGTTTGTCAAAAGTGCATTTTAGCTAATTTTAGGCTTTTTACCCCTTAAAAGTGCTTTTAAATTTTGTTTTTAACCATACATGCATTTTGTTTTCTTTTTAAATGGACTTTTTGAATATTAAATATACTTTTAAGTCACTCAAATGTACACCCTAACATACTATTAATATCTTCGTCACATTCAATCAACCCAAACTAATGGACTGCCACGTGTTGTCACATAAAAATGCCACATGTCATTAAAAAAATAAAAATAAAAATAATTAAATAATTTAAAACTAAAAACTAAAAGCAAAATAAAAAATAAAAAATAAAATTTATGGGGGGGCCACCCACGCCCTTTTGGCCAATGAGGGTGTCGACACTCTCCAACTCAATGATCTTCTTTTTCATGTACGTGCACTTAACGCATGCATGATTCCAAATAGAGAGATACAAAATCTCTCACGGGCAAGCAAAATTCAGTGATATATGGAGTATTGTCACGGGCTGGCTAATTATTTATCTTCTTTTCGTGTCCCAGGAGAGGTAGGTAGATCAATCATACGCCAGAGGTACACATTAGTAGTTTCGGTGATGCTACGAAGGAATTGTGTCCGATTATGACTCAATTAAATTTGAAAGAGCGTTATCACTTGCAGTTTTTACCGTTTAAGTCCATTATGTGTTGCTTCCACCAGACACGTTCAAATAAAATAGTTACAGTATCTCTCTCTTGCAAGGCCGGGTCAATGTTTTATGGGGTCTTGAACGAAACTTTTAAATGAGGCCTTATTTTCTTTTTAATCAAAACCCACTAAAAAATTGACAAAAATATATACAAAACCCATAAGAAAAATTAAGCACAAAATAACATTACAAAAAAAAACCAATTTTTTTTTTTTATTTATTCCTGACCTCATTGATACACCTATTTCAAACAATACTCACCAAAAAAATTATCGAAAAACCTATAAAAATCTACAAGAAAAAACTCATACACCTTTTTTTTTTTGGTACTTTCCCTTACACCTTTTTAAGTATAAGGATATTTGCTTTTATGGGTTAATTTGTCTTCTTTTACCATAGGCTTATTATATTGGAGCTTATTAATTAAATTGAGGCCTTTTTAAATTACTTACTTATCATGATTAGAGGCATTAAGTTTTTATTAAAAAAAAAAAAAATTGGGACCTTATTAAAAAAAAATTTTGGGCAAAATTTTTTGGGCCTTATTAATTTAGGTGAGCGCTTCACTCATCTAGTGATCTAACCGGCCCTATCTCACGTATGCTTTTTTCTTAAAGAAAGATGTATATAGTCGCACGGACACCTCAAGGCAAAAACAGCATGTGCGTGCTAATTTGTGGAGGAAAGGAAATGTGGATAAGATACCTAATATTATGCTTTTTGAGACAATGATCCTCTTCATCTCTTTCTTTGTCCCCTCTACATCTTTCTTTTGTTAAAGAGAAAAGAAGCCCTGCATTAACGAGGCAACCATTTGCAGTAATTAATAATATAGAGAGGAAAAATCATTCTAATTTTCTCGTACCTGGAGATCGAGTTAGAAAACCAAACAAAAGAAATAAACAAAACAAAAACATCATATTTATGTGATTAGCTAGGGCTACATCTAGAGAGTTATTGTAGTTTTTTTTTTTTTTCGTTGGGTCGTGATTCTTGTGAAATAAAAAACGAACCAAGTTAGACATAGGTCTTCTCAGCTGGTACACATGTAGGGCTCAATTTTGAGCTGACCTTCGCCAAATATGCTAACTTCGCTATCAGGCCGAACTTGAGCTCAGATTGGCTCCACTTTATTCATCTAACCTGCCTAAACCGAACTCTCATTCAAGCCCATACTCGGTCTCTGTTGACCCAATCTTTTCCACAAGGCTAGACTAGCTCTAAAATAGAGAAAACCGTCACTAGATTCATTGATTTCCAAGAAGACCGGAAACACTTTGAATCTCTGATGCTTAAGTTAACATAGTATTTTGAGAATATTTTTCCACGTTTAATATATGGGAGAGATGTAATTTTTTTTTTTACATGTTTGCACTTTTGAGGAATAATCTCATGTTGCATATGAACAAGATCTTGGGCATGTTTATATATAAGGAATGGGCAACCCTCTTTTATTAAACCGGTTTTATGAGATAAGTTAGGCTTGCGAATTTCTTCAAGCATAAGGAGAGAAAAATAGGGAGAGATGAATTTGATGCGGAGTATTCAAGAGATCCTGGGATGTGTTCTCCTTTTTATAGGAGATTTTGGTAGATATAATGTAGAGGTTTAATTGAATAGGGTTGCTTTAGTAGAATCCATGATGGATTTTATCCCCAATACACTACAAAAAAAGAGTACTTATTCGGTGGCCACTAAACATTGATGATAATTAAATTTTGGCTTTTTGCGTAAGATGAAAAGGCCGATAAACCTAGTGTCGTAATAGACATATGACACATATAAACTAAATGCGACAAAGTCGGTCTCCAACAAACCACCTATCTTCTTATAACCCTCTTGCACTGTTCCAAGCAGACAATATATACATACAACATACGTGTATGAGCTGATCAACTCATTTCTAGCCCTATCTCAGAAATTTGATTAGAAGAAAGTGCATGCATGTATAGAGTGGAAGATAGATAGTTTTGTTGATGGAGAATGGTAGGACAATGTCATGATCATAACATGGGATTACTCCTTGACAAGAAGAGTACTAGTACACTATCCCTTAGGGCTTAGGCCTTAGGACGTTAGATATATATCCTAATCACCCCAAATGGGGAGTCTTTTCAACTACTAGATTTGTGGTCCCCATCATTCCTCAAGGATGCTTTGGTGACGAGCATTCCCTCCCATCTTAAACCGAAATTTAGGCCAGCATAAGGAGCCCTTTCTCTCATGTATAGGGCATCCATATATACCTTTCTTTGATAGTAAATGCAGTACTGGTTATTAGGTAGTTGGTCGTTGTTATGTTGTTGACACATGAAGCCAACATTGACGTTTTCTTGTCTATGAAAAAGATCTACTCGATGATCTTGTCATTGACAAATCAAAACATTGCATATAAAGAAAATATGTTGACAACAATTGGGGTTGGTTGCCCGTGATTGTTGCCATTAGGCAATTCCCATCTCACATTAAAGACAAATGTGCTTAAAAGTTTCTTGGGCAGCATTTATTATTGAGAAAGAAAAAAAAGCACAATAGTTTTGACTTCATTGGAGTTTCAAATTAATTAAATCGTTCACTCAATCGGCTGTATGTGGACCACGACTTATGAAGTAGAAATTATTAGTTCAAATCCCTCTTTCACTTTCCTTGTATAGATATGTCAAAAAAAAAAAAAAAAAAAAATCAAATCAATCAATCCTCAAGGTTTAACTATTATATGTTGTTTTATATCCAATAATTTTGTGATAGGTGTATAAATTGCACAATAAACTTCACCATGTAGACGTATACCACAGTGGATTGCCATATCAGTGACACATCATAAAATGCGATTCTAATAAAAATACTTTGTTAGCAAATCACAAAATCTCGTGTAAAAAAAAAGGTGAGGGAGTGGGTGGCGGCAAGGGATGGCTGCGCTACCAACTCATTTATTGTGGGTTCGATTACCCCCATCTATTGTGGACCTGTGGTAGGGGTGACCTTTAGACTACTTTCCCACAACAGATGGAGACCACCTTTTACAACAGATGGGTGATCATGCATGCACCCATTCCCTCACTTTTTTCTTTTTTACACAAGATTTAGTGATTTGTTGACGAAGGATTCTTGATGATGCGCCGATTCATTGTTATATGCAGTGAGGGAGGGAGAGACGACCGGCATAGGCCATGCCCTCCCAAAAATAAGGAAAACAAAATTTATAAGTTAAAAAAAAAATTTTAATTTTAGTCATTTTGTCTTACCAAACAAATTTTGGCCCTATTTTAAAATTTTATTGGCCTTGTTCTTAAATACCCATTATTTTTTTTGGGCCTGGTTTGGGAAATGAGAGTAAATGGGCACACCCTTACACACAAGGCAAGAGACAAGAGTGGGCAGTGACTTTTTATTGTTTATATTCTCAAGTCTATTGGCCAGACTTGCCGTGCATTGTGTGTGGGTGTGAGAATCGGCGCACCAAGGCAAGTTGGAACAGTAAGAATTATAGTTATTTAATAGTAAATGGCAATATTTTTTTAATTTTTATTCGATAATTATAATTTGGAGTAGTCTTTAGTTCATAAAAAACAAGCAGATATATATTTTTTAATAAAAAATTATAAAGAATTGAAAAAAATTGGTTGTCCCCCTCCCAAAAAATTTCCTTGCTATGTCCTTGGTGGTATGCGTTATGCATGTATAAGAAAAACTATCGGATATGATGTAACATTCCAACCCCCCAAAAAAGGGATGAATAAAGTGATTTGATAACAAATTAAACCTTAATGATCAATTTTGAACCTCACGAGCAATGAAATAAAAGGTCAAGCCCCAAAGATTGATCCATTATTTTTTTGCTTTATTAATTATTATTTCACTTGTGTTGTACTTAGTTTCTTTCTACTATTTTTTGGATCTGAGTCCTCTTTAGTCCATCAGTCCATTATAGATTGAAAAATATCAAGTTCATGACTAAGATTTCTTTAAAGAAATCTTAGGACCACATATAAGACACATTTGTGGGGCCACCCCATTCTTTTATTTATTTATTTATTTTTAAATCTTAAATAATATTTTATTAGTTTTTTATAATGAGAACATGTGTCTCATTTGTGGTCTTAAGATTTCTTTAAAGAAATCCTAACCATGAAGTGAATATTTTCTAGTCCATTATCCGGATCTCTATTTTTTGGGGTTAGGATTGGGGACAATCTCAGCCTTTTTAGTAAAATTTCCAAAACCCCTTTTCCCTTTTTAAACGTTAAAATATGTTTCAAATTTTAGACACTCAAAATGGATTTTCAAATATGGTTCCTACTGCTGATGCTTTTCAAAATAAACTACAAAATTATTCTTAAAAACTAAAAATGCTCCACAAAAAATATAACACAATATATTTTTCAGATTATAATTATTTTTTTCGTGGGAGGTAATTGTTCATTTATACTTTTTTTTTCCCCAAGTGTAGGAGTGCCACTGCTAGTTAAAAAATAACAAATAGAAATAGTAAAAAGCTTTTTAAAAAGAGTTGGGTGGTTTTGTGGTCATCTAAAGGCAGCGGCCACGGTCTGGCACCTAAACCCTAAACCCTAAAAAAACACCTAAAAAGTTCTATCAAACAAACCTGAATCATCATCTACATTGCTTCGTAGCCGAAACCATCACTACGTAAGATACTCTTCAAAAATGTGCCAAGCATTTTTACAGGCCTAGTTCCCGATATCAGGCTCCCTAACTGGGAATCAAAATTGATACTATGAATCACATGTCATTAACTTACTTCAAAGATTGAAATGCCTCCAAAAATCTTCAAAATATAGTGCAACAAACTTCAAAGAGAGTTTTTTAAAGCCTAATTGTGTTGAGTTGTTTGCATTATTGGAGTAATGAAGAAAGAGAACTGTCACCAGACTTCACAGCTACCAACTACAATAATTTCAGATTTCTGAACTCTTATATCACATCATGGAAAGATTGGTGTTATATGTAACATATTGGAAACCCCCATGTTAAGGGAGCAGAGGAAGGAATATATAAGATTTGTCGTGGAATTTGTCAGTCCTGCCTCGTGTCGCCAATCTGCATTTTAGCCATTGATCTATAAACCCAACAACAAATGGGAAGAGTGAGAGAGAAGCAAAGCGCTGGGACAACAACAGAGAAGATGACACCATTTCTTCAGCTGAACTTCGAGGTACTATCTGCCTGAGAAAGCTCAGGCCAATGTTAGTTAAAAAAACAGGTGGTTAAAGCAACCAGAAGAGTAAAGTCGCCACTAAAACAGAGACAGCAGGGGCTATAAATTGCATATGGACTAGACCTGAGTATGAAGCACTATTTGCATGGTGGCTTGGTATGTACATTGTGGTCTTGTTCACCAGTGGGAGCTTTGCCCCATCTTTCCGAGCTCCGAGCAATTTTAGGCTGCAAATTTCCATACAAGATATGTTTCTGTATTAAATGAGATAATTCTACTCTACAATGTAATATGATCACTATAGACTCAAAAGAAAGCGATTTGATATAATAGCTGTAGGACATTATGTGTTAGAATGTCTCCTTAGGGAATGGAAAATGCCCTGCCTAGATAGACAACTGTTCCCAGCTTCTTCACTACCTGAAGTTCCAATGCAATAATTGGAAGAATGTTTTCAGAGTTTAGGATAATTTCTAAACTCAAATGCTACCGCATTACCTCGATCTATAAAGAATAAAAGAAAAACTAGGATAATTTTTACAAAAAAGGAGAACATGTGAAATGCCTTCATAAATTGCTAGATTCACTATAATCTCTACCATCTTGGTAATATTAGGCATAACCATTTTAAGGTATTCATGTCTGTAAAAGCACTTTTAAGATTTCTAATCAAAGGACTTGAACTTAAATGATTGTACAGAGTAATGAATGATAGTGTGCATGCATGTACTTGCAGATGCCCCACAAAATGGTAAAACCCTTTTTTTATATGTAAGTAAAGAAAATTCATAGAGCATACAAGAGAAAACACCCTACAAATCAAGAATAAGAAACAAAAAGAGAACAATAAATCTACACAGCTAGAGACACGAGGTAAAGCAGTAGCAAAGCTCCACCCAAAATAAGGTTTTGAAAAGAAAGGTCTGTAGAACTGCACTCAGTCTCTCTTGATCATTGAAGCTTTGAGCATTTCTTTCTCCCTACATGTACCAAAATAAGAAGGAATGAATTGCATTCCAAACAAGAATGGCCAACCCCCCCATACCAACACACCAAAAGGTCGATCACCTGTTTAGGCATAACCCACTCTACCCCAAAACATTTGAAAAACCATAATATATAGCTCTCTAGCAACACCACAATAAAGAAAAAGATGATTTGGAATTTTCCCACTCTTTTTGCATATACAACACGCATCTATCACCATGATGTTGTGTTTAGCCATTTAATTTTGTTTACAGATACAACACTACTGTCTCATGAGTGTTGGAGTTATCCCACATCGGTTGTAGAATGGGCTAGTGGTCACTTTATAAGTGTATGGAAAAGTCTCATCTCTTGAGTTAGTTTTTGAGGTTGAGAAAAACCCAAGACCACCCAACAACAAGTAATGCTATAAATCTCTTGTATTCCTCTTATGTTACTCAAAAAATGATGTGATTTTTAAAATTACCATTTGATTTAAAAGTTATATCATTTTTGGAGTGACAAAAGAAAAACTTTTATAATTGCTCCCTCCCTCATTGGGCATTAATCCATACTCAAAGCATTGATCATTCTACAATTATTTATTCAATTTTACTACCACTAAGCCTAAATTGCAACAAACAGCAGGTTATAACTACTAGTCTAACCAAAAATCTATCATGTAAACTACTAGTCTAACCTAAAATCTATCATGTTGACTGTCAAGGAAATATTTGAAGAGCCTATATAAAAGGATGATTTGATTGGTTTTGACCCATCCTGTCATGTAACTGGATGGGTTTTTAAGATTGCATTATGACAAATGCAATCTCTCCCTCTCTCCCACCATCATCCTTTTACTACCTTTTTTAATCTTAATATCATACTCCGATTACTAAAAGTCAGTTGACCAGAAAAAACAGAAAATGAGAAATACTAGCAACATATTATGACAATGACAAGAACCCAAGTGGTTCTATCAGTTGGTAATGAATAAAAAATATGGAAAATAAAAGGTTAAATCAACCGTTTGAGGGATCGAATCTCTAATTGATTACTTTGAGTGGATCAACTTTCAAATGTGGTTTAACACCTTTTAGGTGCAAACAATCCGTTGGAGCCATATCCCTTGATGAAAAACCAACGATTTACCCAGTTCTGTGTAGGAAAACTTTTAAGGGTGCGGTGAATAGGACTGAGGTTTACTCTGTAGGGGTGGGTCCAAAGAGTCCTGCTTTGTAGAGATTCCCCAATATAAAAAATAAAAAATAAAAAAAAAATCAAATGTTCCACAAAACAATCACTTACTGAATTGTCATACGACATCTACATATGTAACACTTTAGTCCCATATTGAGAAGATAAGGAATAGCCTGCAATATAGAGTTAGTGGTTTATAAAGATAGTCATAAATGCTAAGTTTCAAATTACCTAGTTACTAGGTAAAACTGAATTTTTAAAGAATTCTAGAGAAACTCCAAATTGACTAGTCTTTTTGAGGTTATAATGCATATTTGCCATGTGATTAGCGCTTTTCCCTAATCGTTACAACATCATTTTATAGAGAGGATTGCAGTTTATTATAGCAAAATGATTATTACATAATCACCTACCAATGAAAAGATAGCGATCGTGCAATTATTATAGAATAATTCCAAAAAATAGAAATGTTGCAATAATATGCAATTAGTATTCTAGTAGGAAAATATTATGGGGATCCTATTAGAATTTAGACAAACCAAGCTATCTTACAATGTGACCTTCAATTAAAAAGGACCCCTAGTGGGTCAGGCACATTCTGATCCATGTGCACACAATCATACAGGAAAAAGAGATGTTATGTGAAATCCTATTATGCCCTTAAGATATCTTTTAAAGGAGTATAATAGCAGCAGGCAAATCAATCATTTATTAATGGAAACGAACGGTTCATTGTGAAGCCTTAGTCTTAGTCATTAAATATTAAAGATAAAGATAAAAATTAGTGGTGGGTTACCTTCTTTAGTGCCAAAAGCATTTAGTATTGATAGTTTAAGCCTCACTATAAGGACATGTCAAGTGAAAATGACTGGTTAGGGTTATTCATCAAAAACCAAATTACAAATTTGTCCTAGAAATGAAGATGAAATTCGGACCGAACAATTGGTTTTCAAATTGGGTTGGGGATTGTTAAATTGTGCATTTTTTAAAATGGAGATTCCAATTTCCTAGACTGAGTTGAAAATTTTTCTTCCAACCCAGTTTTCATTCCAACCCAAACCAACAAAACAAATTCACGAGCTCTAAACAACAAGCTTTAAGTAAGTGATTGTAGCAATTTCAAGAGATAATTCAATCAACTGAAGATCATATCTTGTGAAGCAGATGTTACTAGATCGAATTTCTTTTTTTCCCTTTCCCTTTTCTCGTGTGAACATATAAAAAAATAAAAATGATAATAAAAAATAAAGTGATTGCGGCAAAGACATTTAGGTCCAAATTTTGTGCACCATGGAGTATGAATATGCAAAACATACCCCACTTAATTACTAATTAGGCCCCACAGCTCAATAATATTCTCCATTTCATTATCTACTTTATCATTCATACTAAAGATGGTGGAATGACTAGAACGTGCCAGCGAGGCAAATCGTGCATCCTAACAAATTGACTTAACTAACCCCCAGATTTCCATAAGAAACCCATGCAAAATAACTCGAATCATAGGGTTTATCCGTAATTTTACCTGGTATAAGGTGACGGGCAGAATACGATCATGTAATCGGCGGAGGCACACGTGAAGGTACTGGTCTTATCATCGTACGCATAGCTATACGCGCGTGGGCAAATATACTTGAAGAACAGTGAGTACATCGACGGCCCACACGTGTCAGGCGTAGCGAACGCCTCGCTGCAACAAAACCTCGGATCGCCGAGCGCCTCGCACGCACTCCTGCACGCGACCACCCGACCCCCACTTGCCACACGGAGCTCCTTCGGACACGCGCCGTTCAAATCCACTAAACATCCGGTGGCGCCACATCCGCCTCTTGTACCTATTAAAATTATCAATTATCGTAAAGAATTTAATTAAAATTAAAATTTTAGTATTCCACTCAACATAGATATCATATTGGTAAGAAATTTTTTTTTTTTTGGTCGTAAAATCTTTCAATTAATTAGAAAATAATAAATTTAATAGTACCTCCTTTTGGTAAAACAAGCATCGGGAGGTTGTAGCCGTCGACGAGGCTCACGTCGTAGAAGTCCAGCCCATCAGCGCCGTTTAGCGTGAACTCTGCCAGCGTGGCAGGAGGCTTGGCCCCAGAGCCAGCGCACTCTAGCATCCCGGACCCACAGTCGGCGGTGAGGCACTTGGGTATCGTTATGGTCTTGGACTTGCCGCTCTTGAGGGCGAACCCGGTGGTGGGGAGCTGTGGCGCGTTGGCGCCGGATAGCAGGCCGGGCCATATCGTGCGCCGGCACTTGTTAACTATCTTGAAGGAAGCGGAGTGGACCTCTGCGAGAACCAAAAGTGGAAAAACACGAAGTGGGTCAGAAGGAAACGGAGAGAATTTGGAGAAATCGTACGTTGTGGGTGTGAGTTTGTGTGATTACCTGAGAAGAAAGAGATGGTGAAGAGAGTGAAAACGGCGGCGGAGAGTAGCAGACGGAGACCCATTGGACTGAAGAAGACGAAGGTTGAAAAATTGAGCAGGAAAAGGTGGAGTTTGAGTTGGAGAGGCGCAAAGAACTCTACTTTTCGTGCGAAAGAGCGAAGGATCACTGAACTCTGCTGCTGCTTCTTTTTTGCTTTTAAGTTTCGTCTGTGTTTTTTACATTAATTAATTAATTATATTTTCGGGTAAAGCTTGTTGGACGTATTCTCTAGATGACTTTTTAACGGTGATAAAGTTATTCATAAATAATTTTATTTACAATTTTTATTTTTTATAGACCAAAAAATAATAATGGTTTTGTTTATTGAAGAGATTACGTGATTATTAATTTATACAAATATTATAAATTTAATGGTTGATGATAAACGGCTTAACTTTACACAGCAAACGAGGAGCTGATGTTTGACTACAATCTCATCTCAGGATCCTAAAACAGATAAATAAATATGGGTCCCACCGTCCACCTCATTATTTTCTTAAGCTCAGCTTCAATTTTGAAAAGGAAAAATGGGGGAAAGCCATGACTCCGATGAGAAATCTTCTCAAAGCAAGGACGGGAAAAACCCTCCGACGATTTTACTATTGCCCTCCGCCGCCAGAACACGTCCGGTCGCCACCTTGGTGGCAGTTAGAATAGGTGTGACGGGGATGGTCGCCAAGACTTGTGCAACAGATTCAATGGTCAAAAACCGAAAGATAAATGCTATCTAACACACAAATATGGAACATATATTTAACATATATTTTATAAACCCTGTTTTTTAAAAGAGTTTTCAAATTAACGTTAAAATTTACATTTTTATTTTACTATTATTGTCACTATCATCTCACTTATGTGGCAATGTTAATCGGTCATTAGATCAACTATTATTAAAAAAAAAAAATCAAAAACTAATTGACATAGCACATTAACAGAGTAAAATAATAGTTAGATAAAAGCGTGTTTTCAATTTTTATTTTTTTCAAATGAGACCATGCTTTGATTAGCAAATTATTAGGGATATTTGTTGAGAAATGTTATAGGCACTCCTAACTTTAAACTTTTCAATGTGACAGTGAAAATTATTATTGAATTTTGAACTAATTGTAATTTTCAATATTGCGTACTGAATAAATAGAGAGTAACCAACTCCTCCCCTCTAAAAGCATTCCCGACCCTCTCTTTCCCCCCTCATGTAATTTGAATCAAGTGTCATCTTAGACAACATTCATACCCCACCTCTCTCTTTCTTTTGTTCTGATTGTTTTTCTTATTTATTCACAAGAAAAAAGAAAAAAGAGAATCAAATACAGTATTCTTTTTATATATATAAAGATTAAGAATAGGAAGAATCCAAGAAACCTAAGCAGGTAACCTTAGTTTAAAAAAACAAAAACAAAACAAAACAAAACAATAGGTCATGGTTCTGATTTAGAATGAATAAAAAAAGGCACATTTTTTTTTCTTGGATGATGACTAACAATTCTTAACAGTCTGCCAAGGAGAAAAAAACCTTTATAAAGTTCATTAACAGAACTTTCTACAACAGAAGAAAACAACTCTCTTGTGAAGTTTGTGCCCTAACTTTCTAAGACTTGTATGGAGGAATATATAAGAAATTGCAATTACATTTATAAGGCAAACTATACCTGCCATAGAGACCTCAACCAGGTTACTCGCCTGCGTCCTTTTATTGTCATGAATGCAACTGCATTTTTATCATCCCTAAGAACATTAACAGCCTTTGTAAACTCAGTGTCATCCAACTCTTCCAACTGCTGCAAGTCTTCCAGGCATTTCTGATACAAAGTTAATTCATTTGATGCATTCTTTTGCATAGCATTCAACTTTGCTGCCGAGAAAAACCCATATAGAGCATTTTCAATGGTCTCCCCAACTTTATAGGCAAAGCATGCTCTTTTCTTACGACCTGATGATGTCGGAGCAAAAGATTTGCGCTTCTTGTGTTGAATGTTGTTTGTACGGACTATTGAATCTGAATCCAGGGCGCCATCAACTACTTGAGTAGGTAGGTTAGTGGGCTCCGAAGATCGCACAGTTTCTGTGTTGCTATTCTCCTCCTCCTCAGTTTTCGCAGGTACTCCACTTGGAAATTGGTATTTGCCGTTAGCTCTTTCTCCTGCACTAGATGTGTCAACAATGGCAGGAATATTTTGAAATAGCATTGAGAAATGGAAAGGAAGTCACCTTCAAAAATGACTGACATTTGTTTATAAAGAGGAAAGCTCCTTCGTCGAAATGGCCGTGCTTCACTTCTTACCTATAATTATATGTCATAAACTTCTTCCAGTGCATCCAAATTTCAAATTAAATTTATACGTATTGCAATATTAAAAATTATAATATCAACATACCGCAATATAGCTTTCCCAAACTTTATCATCAGCTACAACCATTTGTCGAGTTTCATCCCAGCCAAACCCAATATGACCAAGCAAGGTTTTAACTACACCATAATCTTTCTTCATTACATTGTAACGGTTTTTTATCTGCTTCTCTTCTAAATTCAAGCCAAACTTCTTATTGAAATCATGTGTAACAGATCTAATTACTTCATTCTTGAAGTCATTGTAAGCAGTCCTTCCACAATTGTGTTGTTCAATGAAAAGCTCAACCAAATAGGCATCACGAGATGGTGTCCATTCTGCCTTGGTTCGACCTGGGATTCCATCTTGTCCAGCAGACATCTTGACTTCTGCCCACTAACAAGAAAAAAATAAAAAAAATAGACCAAGTCAAAGACAACAGAGATTGCTGAATCAAGGAACAAATAATCAAACCAAGACTTCTAGCGTAAAAACATTGGATCCATGCTGGAAACTACATGTAGGTTTACTGAATCAAGTTTTCTTCAAGTATATAAGAAAATGATCAAAACCTTATATCACACACACAGAGCTTGTAGCAGCGGTAACAAAGGTAATTCAGGAAAGAATAACAATTAAACATAGAGCATGAAAAAATAGGTCTAGTAATTCAGGCTTAGTCTTGTATGTTCCTCTAAAATGTTTAATCTATCAAAACCAAATATGTAAACTTGACACCATTAACTGAGGACTATTGAGATAACTTGAATATTTGTTTGATTCATTTCCCTCTCACAAAAGGAATCTAGTGAAGCTCAATCTTCCCAATGAAAAGTATTGATAGATTCCTAATTGCCTAATTTTGAAAGCATTCCATAAATCCACTCCGGCGGATATAACCTTTAGCAAAAGAGAGGATTCATTGGATCATTACCTTCTTGCATTCCTCTAAAACTTGAAATTTAGGTTTGCTTGCTGATTATAAATTTCAGTCACCCCTACTTTTCTGATTATAACATAACATGAAGTTTATTCCACTTGATTTCTTTTTATTTCTCTAAAATCATATATACATAGACATACACAAACTACTTAAAATCCTGCTTCAGTTTATAGTTCAGAGTCTAATTGCACGTCATCAAAATTGAAACCCTATATGGGTTTTGGAAGGACTTGACACTGCTATTTATTTTCCATAGTCAAGTTAATGTTCCACAACCAATTGAATCATTTTTGAGGAAGTGTCCGACAACTCCAAAAACCCCGATGACAAATAGTACCATCCCAAAATCTTTGGTAAACAACAAAACACCAATCAAAGAATCCCTTTACTTATGATCGATTCCTATTGTGCCTTTTATGCAGATAAATGACAACAAAAAATGATCTTAACATTACAAAGCGGTGAGACCCAAATGCATAACTACCAAACTCAGTTTAAAATGATAAAAATTAGCTGCTGGTTTCACTCCTCCGCAATATTGTCCTCAGTTTCACTCTTAGCTACTATTCAAAATTCTTCGAAATCCCAATACTACATAACAGCACCCACAATGCGATATTAAATGGCCACTATAAACCCAGAAATAATTTATGCTACCCACTGTTTGGTTAGTGAGAAAACCCACAAGAAAGTACACAAACTAGAACTTTGCATCAACGTTTTAGCTGTCAATTCGACTTCAAGAAAATCAGGAAACAAATATTATAAACAAAAACAAAAACCAAAGGGAAAGATCTTTAGGGTTCAGTTCTAGAGTTAGACAGACACAGGCAAGTGGAAGCTCTCTTAAGGTTCAAAATTTCCTTATTTTCTACTTTCCCACATTTTCTCAATAACCAAACGGAGCATATAACATTTAAACTTTGGCTAAGATACGGAGAAATAACTACAACTGGTTACCTGCTCACTCGCTTGAACCAATGGTGATCGGATATCAGAGCTCCGGTGACCGGTAACGAACGAGGCGACTGGGCGCTAACGTGCGCCTAATGCGTAGATTAACGCTTAAGTTAAGAGAGAACGAGGAAAACCAAACGGCACGTTCCGTGTGAGGGTTTACCGTTATGAATGGGGCATGGCCGCATGGGCTATGATCAACCCACGTTTTGCCACGTCAATGGTTTCTTGGATAATCCTAGCCGTCCAAAGAAAAGTGTCTGATTTTTGCTTAGTTAACGTATTGGAGGAAGGTAGTAATCAATTATCCTCCTTATTAGTGAATACTGACGTGTAATAAAGATAAAGATTAGGCAGGTCTTTGGTGGACTAGAATCTCTTTTAATTAAGGTGCTTAAATTACATTACAATTCAAGTAACTCACAGTTAAAAGAGAAAGGGTGCCTACCTGTCCAGGCAAATGAGGCTGCATGAAATAAATAGGCTGTATAATTTACCCTTTGAGGTTACCCCAATGCCAAATTTTAATCTTCAAGAGATAGTTCAATCGGCTGGAATCACGCTTAATGAAGCAGAGGTCACTAATTCGAATCTCCTACCTTCCCTCTTGTGTGGACATGTCCAAAAAAAAGAAAAGAAAAAAAGAATGCCTAATTTTAATTTTATTCGAGCACTCCAATTGTAAAAATCATAATTTGTCCGATGATAATTGAATTAGTACTAGTCGTGACAAAATAAATTGTAGGTTATATTTATATGTTTTAAAACATAATTACATTTTTTGAGTTTATTCACTTATTACATTAGTTATATTTTCGTTTAACTTTATTTTTTATATTCATTAAAAAAAAATCATGCCCCATATGAATGAAATTTCTGGATCCGCCACTGGCTGCAATTAACTAGACAATTTTCGTTATAAACCCTTTCATTTGCTAAAACTTTGTGCAAAATAATGGAAAATGTATGATTGTTTAAACAAATTGGGTTTTACTGTGGATGAATGCCCTAGCAGTTGTCGACTAATAATTAATGAATCAGCATATTTTGCAATTGCATTTGTAGGGTTTTGGGCAGGCAAGCTCACATGATTCAAATACCAAAACTCTACTTAATTCCAACATTGATCCATTAATTTGAAAGTACCAAACACACATGCCCATAATTTATAAATGAACCGTGCGCCCTTAACTTCAAGGATAAGTCGTGTTTTTATTCAAGTAGACGTGAGATGAATCACTCAAAAGGTTATGGTACAAGAACGGGCAAAAAAACAGGTAAATAAGACTGGTCTCTCTTCTCAACACTTTACTGATTTAAGCATTAGAGTTAGCTTGGTTTCATTGCTTATTTCTTTTCTCTTTCGTTGATGCGGATTGATCTAAAAAAGAAATAAACTGTTAAATTTAACCAAGTGTGTGACAGGATGTGACAAGGAAAATGGGCAAATGGGTTACCTTATTTTGTTTTGTGTAGCATTTTGAGGTACAGATCCAACTCATAAATGGGCCAGTTGTGGTAACAACTTGAGACCAAATTTCTAACTATGATCAAGTGTAGTAACAAGAGATTCTCACAAATGCTGTAAAGCAAACTTAAGTACTCTGTGCTCTTTTTCATGTCCAAATACAGCTTTAGCGGTGTGATCAAAAGGGCACTAAAGAATCGTTTGAGAATAGGATTCTTTGGTCCAGAAATTTGCTCTCAGCATGGAGGCCATAAAGGCAAACGAGCATGATGGTGTTTGTGGATAAATGGCTCCTACTCAATCATTCTGCAGCAATAAAAATAGGCAGCTCATACTCTCTGTTAATGGAGTTGACCACCATTGAATTGATGCACAGCACAAGACTAAGGACCCACATTGTGTATCGGCAGACTGCAGTTCAAGTCAATGCTGGTTTTCAATCCTATCCCACTTAAGTACCAAAAGGGAAAGGTGTTTCCTGATCAAAACCAAAAAATAAATTCTCAGCATGATAGGAGAAGAAGAACAGCAAAAGTTTGACCCTTATGGAACTTTAATCATTGCCATGGATCATAATCTATATTAACCGACTCTAAGCAAATCTTTCACTACATTTAGCCAAAAATGAAGGCACGAGAGCAAGATAATGAGGTATTAAATTACATGTCCTGTTTCATTTGGTATACAAATCATTGAGAGTGGATTTGAGTCTGATAATTGATGACTAGAATGATGGGCTTCTGCTCAACATTCTTCTTGCATTCCCACTCCAACTCAAATAATAATTCGTTGGGAAATTATTGTTCATCATAGGATGAGTTAGCGTGAGATCGTTGACAGTTCCACCCAACGGTTGGGGCTGGCTGGCGTATAAGACCTTTGCCACGCTGCAGGATTATTAGTTGCTTGTGTTTGTGTTCCTAATAAGTATGACTAGTAATTAACCTTTTTTTGGAAGGTTTGGTTCTTTCTTAACCAAAATGATCACAATTCAATCATGTGCTTTTTTTCTTTTAAATTTTTTTATGGTTCTCCCTCCTTAAGTACTCCAAATATGGATCAAAGACAAGATTATTCGTTACAATTAACATGCTTTGTCTGCATATGTTGTTATGGTAGCCGAATTCTCATTCCCTTCTCCTCATGTGCAATGCTGGTTTATCAGAGGACTAAATAACAGCTCATGATAGGAAAGTTATTTTATGGGAAGGGATTGTCTAAGGTACTTCTTGTTTTTTCCAAAATCCTTCATGAAAAGATATTAAAGTATATATTAGGGAGACAGATACTTTGAGAAGTACTTTTAGGGTTTCTAACATAGCATGTTAAGACACTATACAACCCAAAAACTTAAACTTATGGATTTAGACTTAACAATACTATTAACCGCTCACACTTCTAACATCTTTACAATATGGTAATTATGTGTGAATTTATCACCACATTGCCATGCTCTCCCTCAAATGGACGCCTTTTATCAAATCTTATGGGCCTTCTCCAAGAACACTTGTGGGTTATGTGGCTTTTGCCCGCACCACGTATATTTATCCTCACTCTATGGACTCTTGTTTTGTGCTTGTGTCATGAATCTTTTGTTTCTTCTCCAGAGACTCTTGTTCATGCTCACAGCTTGCACCTTTGTTCCTACTCTAGGAACCACTGTCAAGCCCAAGCCATGAACATTTTCCCTTCACTCCAGTGATGTTCATTCATGCTCATAGTTTACATCTTTTTGTTGGCATTCCATGGACCTTTGGACCTTTGTTTGTGTCTGTGCTACTCCACCATATACCACACACTACCATTGGCTTTGATACCACTTGTTAAAGAGATTGATACCTTGTAAAATCTTTCTATTGAGATCATAATATAATATGTTGAGACACCAAGACAACCAAAACATCTTTTCCATTTCTCCCAACATATAGAAGGGATATGGTTAAAACAACAACAAAACAGAGCTTTTAAGGAAGACAAGCATAAAGGCACTGTTTCATTCGGGGTGAATAAGGTGACCACTAACATTTGAATATGCCCTCAGGAGGCATGCACCAATCAAGCAATATTGCTAAGAGAGACACCATACATTATACAACATTAAAGTAATAGAACTTTTTGTGCTACAATAAAATCTATGAGTAAAGCAAAATTTGATTAATAAAGACATCATTTTGCTTCGAAGTTGGTTCCAAATCTGCACACCAGGTAGGCGGAAGCTAAATATCATCAGATACCATTCAGCAGCTAGCTATTAGTTTATATCTAGTTGATCCAACGGTAACAGATTAGAACTGTAATCTCCGTTCATTTGATAATAACCATCAAATTAAGGGCTCAGTCAAGGGGATCAAGGGCGGGAAGATTATGTTACAAAATCAAACGTGAACAGAACATGGTCATGCGCTGTAGTACATGTGGTCAAGGAGACAGTAGCTACAGGGAATGTTTCTGGTCCCGGAGACTAGAAAGCATGACAACACAAGTAGTAGATGTGGATGTCCAACAAAGCCTATGAATATGTTGCACTGCACCAAAACAGAGCTTTTTAGAACATGAACTCATGCTTTTCTCATAATATCATTTTATAGGTAAGAGGGTTTTCTTAATTTATAAGAAGACAAACTCATTATGGTTTATCATCATGAGATGGAAGAAAGATAACCAATAATCTCTCAAGCCTCAAGGTGACTTGTTTCAAATTCAAAAGGTAAGACTTAGACAAAAAGACAATAGAAGAGGGATTATAGAGGGGTAAATGATACTACTTTACCTTTTAATTAATATTGCAAGTACGTACCACCCCTCATGTTTGAAATTTTATACTCATTTGATCTACTATATTTTATCTGATTTTTTTTTTACCAAAAACATATATTCCTCACCGTAATCCCTTAAATCTATAGTCCTTTTAGGATACCTCTTTTCTTTTGCTTTGAGAGGCTCTAGTTTCAGACTCTAGTTTCACACCAATTTTTACATTTTTCAAGCCCCATAGCACAACTTTAACAAAAATCCTCCCCCAGGTCTCAAAAAACTAAATAAGAATTTAACTATTTAAAGGTTTTTGGATTAATGGTTAGGATTTAACCTAGCGTCACGAAAAATGCGACTCAATATAGTAGACCATTGTAGATGTTGAATTCAGCATATATAGTAGAGAAGTGTTGCGCTCCTAATACTTAAGGGTACGTCTAACCAAATCAATATCCAACCACAACCCTCAAGCTTTTGAATCAATAGTTAAACCCTAACACTTAAAAGAGAAGATCTAGTTGCCTTAGCTTCATGAAAAGAGGAAAAAAATAGTGAAATGCAAGAATATTAAGGAAATGTTCCCAAGAGGATGGCGATTTCCAAGGGCACATGGTGGTGTAACAACATCTAAATATCTTTGTCATATTGTCCATATGTTTTGTCACATAATTATATATTTATGTAAAAACCATGTGAATATATAATTAATCTGAAAAATATAATTAGTTGTTATGATAAGTGAGAACTTTGAAATGGGGGTTTGGATTTAGGGGGGCGGATTCTCGAGTCCACAAAGCTTAGGCCATGTGATAAAAGCAGCTTTTTCTTCTTCTTGTAAAGCGACCACGCCCGTTTGGGTGCAATCATGTGGTCTACTTCGTTATAATTTCCTTCACTTCTTCCCTTGCATTTTTTTTTTAAATCCTTTTCTTCTTCTACATATATAACTATTCCTTAATTAATTAAGAAACTCTTCAATTTTACTGCAATTGCCCCCCACAAAAACTTATACTTCACTATGCTGGTTTTGTGTTTTGTGTTTTATGGTTTTTTTTTTTTTTGTGTATTTTATTTTATTTTTTGCGTTTTCTTTGTAACTTGTTTAAATAAGATTGTTCAGACTCTTAAGTTGTAGATGTGAACAATTTCTTGGCTTTCAGGTTAAGGAGATGAGTTTCAGCATTGAGTTTTTTGTTCCCAAGGTTGAGTAATATGAGCTACATATGCATTGAATTGAGTTTGTCTAAAACATATATGTTGTTTGTTACAATTGAAGATTAATCATGGGTTAGCGGATATTGATATCATAAATAGGTCTTGAATGTCAGATTGTTATGTATGTATTTATAATTTGTAACTCTGTAACTTCAGCTATGATTTTTTAAGAGTTTTTATTATGTGATGTAAGAGCTTTATATGGTCCTTCATCAATTAATGAGATTGGAATAATTTTCCTTTCAAAATAAAAATTTTTAAAAAAGAAATGGTGAGCGGGTGATTAGAAGTTAGATAATTAGATTTTCTAAAGAACAAAGCTTTTATTGGGTAAACGAATTTTTTTCTAATCCATTATATTAAATTGGCATTTATCTTTAGAATTACATATTTTGAGGCCAAAAGTGATCGAAAGAATTCCCTCAAACTCACTAAATTTAGGTTCCGTTTGTTTTGTCGTAAAATATTTTTTATATTTTTTAGTATTTGATGTGACAAAAAATAATAATTTAATAATTTTCAAATTGGTATAATTTAATAATTAAAAAAAAATTGTACCAACTATGGGCACAAATAGGCCAAATTTCAAAGGCAAAGGCCATAAAACAGGGGTAGCTTAGGAAGATGAGGAAGGAATTATGTGGTAATTAATTATCAGCTCGGGAAACGGGAAACCCGCTCGTGCGGACAAGGCACTCCACGCTCACTAAACAAATAATTAGATTAAACAAATTGCAAATATATTAATATAATTAGCCAAACAACAAAAAATGATTTAAATTACGAAAAAGGGGTCGAAAAGCAGAGGATTTCTCCAAAAAAACAAAAAGCGGATTCACTGTACTCGCTTCCCAAAACCGCTCTCTAAAATAGCTTTCAAACACAGCCTTTCCCACCCTTCGAGAACCCTTCGCGTCTTTGTATATATATATACCCTCCGCTCTAAGCCTCTCCTCCATATCCCACCATTTTGCGTTGAATCCCACCATCTCCAATATCAGAGCCAAAGAAAGAAAGATAACAAAGGAGTACTGCATGACAGACATCATGGCATCGGATAAGGCGGTGGTGGAGACAGTGATAGTAGGCAATTATGTTGAAATGGAGACCGAAGGGAAGCCCAACGATGTCAAAACCAAGTTGTCTAAGTTCTTTTGGCATGGGGGTTCTGCATATGATGCTTGGTTTAGCTGTGCTTCAAACCAGGTAATTAACTAAAATTCATCAGCTTTCTTAATTTCTCTTTGAAAAAAGATTGTGTTTTTTTATAGTTTGCTAAATATGGTTCATGGGGTGTTTTGTTTTTGTTTTTTGATTTGTTGCAGGTGGCTCAAGTTCTGCTTACTCTGCCATACTCATTTTCCCAGCTGGGAATGCTGTCTGGCATACTCTTTCAGCTCTTCTACGGGTTGCTGGGGAGCTGGACAGCATATCTCATTAGCGTGCTCTATGTAGAATACAGAACCAGAAAAGAAAGGGAAAAAGTTGATTTCAGGAACCATGTCATCCAGGTTTGGTTTCACACCTTCAACCAACTTGATGATATGAAAAAGACAAGCCTTTTTTTTCCCCTCTTGTTTGAGCAGTTTTCTCACATGGGGGGTTCCATGTTCTTAAACATTGTAGTGGTTTGAGGTTCTTGATGGGCTGCTTGGAAAGCACTGGAGGAACGTGGGCTTGGCATTTAACTGCACTTTTCTTCTGTTTGGATCTGTCATTCAACTCATTGCTTGTGCAAGGTATACCTGCCAATTCTGACCCTAGCTTTAACTCTATCCTCATTTTATATGAATTTAATCTCCTGATAAACAACTACCAAATTAATCTGATCGAATATTTCTGCAACTGGGTATCTTTTATTATTGTTGCAGCAACATATATTACATAAATGATAATCTGGATAAGAGGACTTGGACCTACATCTTCGGAGCTTGTTGTGCCACTACTGTCTTTATCCCTTCCTTCCACAACTACAGAATTTGGTCCTTTTTAGGCCTTGTGATGACCACTTACACTGCTTGGTATCTCACCATTGCCTCCCTACTCCATGGCCAGGTACCTAATATTAACATGCTGACGTTTTTCACTCTTATTTTAGAATGTTATTTTAAGGGTTGGCCAAGTGGTGGAAGCCTTGGTCTTAAAGTTTGTTCCTTTTAAGGTCAAGGTTCAATACCTTATGGATACAAATAATCTCTTAAGGTACGGTGAACGGAACCGGAGTTTATTCTGCAATGGGTGAATTCAAAAGGCCCTACCTTGAGAGGTTCTCCGATATCAAATATATATATATGTATAACAGCCATATAATAGTTTATTAAGCTTGTTTCTTGAGGTTTTATATTATTAATTTCTGCTAAGGACTATTTTATGCGTGTATTCTTCTGCAGGTTGAGGGTGTTAAGCATTCGGGTCCGGCCAAGCTGGTGCTATATTTCACAGGGGCCACAAACATTCTCTACACATTTGGGGGACATGCTGTTACTGTGTAAGACAAGCTCGGATACAGTAATCAGTGTTTTTATGTTATTTACGAATCTGCTCATTTATCTTGCTCCTCATTTGCCTGTTGAACCTAGTGATAGATGGTGACAGAAATATAAAAATAATAATTAGAAATATGAAACAAAAGGGCTTAATGTCATTTTGAAAGTGACTGCACCTTCATGCCCATAGACATGATCTGACCATGTGATCTAATGGCCAATTTTTTATCTGTAGGGTTATTATTATTTCCCAAATATTCCCAATTAATTCCTTCATTGCCCTTCTTAGGCGTGGGAGTCGAAAAAGTACTCTTTTTTTTTTTAATCTTTCTTGTTTTTTTCCTCTTAGGAAACCTTCTCTTCCTTTTTCATGTAGAAAGCCAATACTCTTTTGAGTCTTTTCTTTCTTGCTTTTGCTTTTATCATGAGAAGAGGCCAATGGGGGGTCCAGATTGATCAGTGAATCCTAGATCGACACAAAAAGATAAAAACAAATGTAGAAAAACTCAGCCAGCTGGTTTTCTTGTCATGTTCATATTTCATGTGAAAATAACCAAAAGAAAATCTCTAATGTCCTCTTAATCACTACATCATGGACTTTGTGACAAAGCTCTTTATAGAGAGCCCTTTTCCCACACATAGAGGATGCTTTCTTTAACAATATTTATAGGAATTCTTTGTAAGGCCCATATAACCCATGGTTGAATTAGCACTGTCCATTGCAGTTAGGTTCATTAAACTGTTCAAAATACATGTCATTACAGCTAGTGTGCTAGCTAGCAATGGCTGAAGAAGATAAATTTTTTGGTTGTTCAGGGAAATCATGCACGCGATGTGGAAGCCTCAGAAGTTCAAGGCCATATACTTACTGGCTACACTGTATGTACTCACACTGACACTTCCCTCTGCATCAGCAGTATACTGGGCATTTGGAGACTTGCTTCTCGACCACTCCAACGCTTTCTCTCTGCTCCCAAAATCACCCTTCAGAGACATGGCAGTAATTTTAATGCTCATCCACCAGGCATGCACATAATTAATACAAATTAATTGATTTTCTTCTTGAAAACTAAATAATTATTAATCTTTGGGGGTTTGTGCAGTTCATAACATTTGGGTTTGCATGCACGCCCTTATACTTTGTGTGGGAAAAAGCCATAGGGATGCATGAGTGCAAGAGCCTCTGCAAGCGTGCCGCAGCAAGATTGCCTGTGGTCGTCCCCATATGGTTCCTGGCCATCATCTTCCCATTCTTTGGTCCCATCAACTCCACCGTCGGATCACTTCTCGTTAGCTTCACTGTCTACATCATCCCCGCTCTGGCCACATCTTCACCTTCAAATCAGCGGCTGCACGAGAGGTACCATATACCCTATAATAATATCTTGCTTCATTTACACCATAGTGAGCCATTTGCAAACACATAACTTTTTTTTCAGACTTTAAGTGTCAGATGTTTGACTGAACATGAACAGAGGAAGAATTAAATTTGTTATTTAAGAAAAAATGTGTTGTAAAGAATAAGGAAAACAGCTTGGTAGCGTGAGGTCACAGTCTAGCAGACCAGCTGCGGGGCATTCTCCTAAACTGATAATATGTTGGATTTTCACTGTCTCAAATTATCTGAAACTCTTGTTCACTAAATCCCCATGTGAAAAAATCATAAATATTGGCCGCTACAATGCATAAAGGCACGAGATTCGTGCTGCAACGATGACCCAGAATATCTGTTCGTACCCGTTTCCCCATGTGAGGGGAAAAAATCTCCCCTGTTCAGCCTGCAACTCTTGTCTGGTACTGTAGCATAATGCATTACATCCAAATAAACTGATGGGGTACACTGACAGATTAGAATTATACAGTCTAACGGTCTATGTTGAACGGTTGTGATGCAGAATGCAGTGGATCGGCCACCAAAGTTCGTGGGGAGATGGGTGGGGGCGTATACGATCAATGTGTTTGTGGTGGTTTGGGTGTTCGTTGTTGGCTTTGGATTCGGTGGGTGGGCGAGTGTGACAAATTTTGTACGCCAGATTGACACATTTGGGCTCTTCACAAAGTGTTACCAATGCCCTCCGCCGCTACCGCCACCACCTCACCTACTGAATGCAACGGCGCCGCCTCCGTTCCACCACCCCGGTCACCATCACAGCCCTTGATTTGTCCACGTACACCCACTTGTGCTGCTGATCAGCTACGTACCTCCAATGGCTTCACACATCAGAATCACTAGCTACCTAAACGCCATGGCCCATGATGATCATGTTATGTCATTGCATCTTTTGCTTAATTAGAAAATAGACAGAGGAGATAAATGCATCTGGCCAACAGCCATTTCCATCCATAAAAAAGCACAGATCTTGTTCTGCTTCCTGTAACTTTCTCTGTCTCTTTTATTTAGTTTAGGGTCTTTGTTATGTCAAAAAAAAAAAAGAAAAAAGATTTGTATGAAATATTGAGATATTCGGAATTTCTCCTTCTACATATAAACGTACAATCATTGTCTCTCTCTCTCTCTTTTGTATTTGCATTAATAAGACTTATCTTGTGGAGTGCAAATGTCTCCGACAACCTATAAAACAAGTCACCTCCCTTCTTTAAAACCTTAAACGTACAAGCCAATAATGCAGAGACAATGGTGGTCGGGGGATTTTTTGCAGAACTATGTTGGAGTGGACTAGAAACGATAAGAGTAACGTCACTCTTCATACTCACTTACCTAGCTTGTTTTAAGTAATTTTTTATACTTCATATGTGTAAAATGAATATGATAAATAAATATTAAAAGTTGCATTATTCAATGATACCATATATATAATCACATTTAATAAAAATAAAATAAAATAATTATAGTTGATTTGAATCGGAAAGGATCCTATTCCTATTCCGATTGAATCCATTGTATCTTCGATCTTTCTTCAGGCCATATCCCATGTCTTAACTGTTTAATTTGCATGGGACTGTATTTAATTAGGATTGCTCTAAACAGTGCTGGTGATGGAACCTGAGAGTTTCAGCATCTATTTTTATTCATAAAAGAAAACAAAAATTCAAGAAATACAAAATATTGCACAGGGCAACTACAACAACAAATTAACAAGGCTATAAAGAAGAACAAACTAGTCACAATATCCCAAAGCTAGAGCAAGACAAGAGACTGTCTATATGTTGCAAAATATATTTAATTTTGATAGATCTCAAGTTCCCACCACTCACCTTAATACAAAGGGTACTTATAGGGGTATTTTTTTTTAGGGTTAAATACTTAATTAGTCCCTATGGTTTGAAAACTTTATTTTTTCCTCCCTAAGGTTTGGAAAGTGACCAAATTAGTCCTTGTGGTTTTGAAAAGTGACCAAGTTAGTCCATCCGTTAGTTGACTTAACGGATTGACATATGGACTAATTAGAAGTTGACACGTGGCCAATTAATTAATTTTTTTTGAAAAAAATTAAAAAATATATATATTTTTTCAAAAAAACAAAAAAACAAGGGGTGGCTCGGCCACCCCAGATTTTCTTTCTTTTTTTCTTTTTTTTTGAAAAAGATATTTTTTAAAAAAAAAATTTTAAAAAAATAATAATTAATTGGCCACATGTCAGCTTCTAATTGGTCCACATGTCAATCCGTTAAGTCAACTAACCGTCAAATCACGAATGGACTAACTTGGTCACTTTTTAAAACCATAAGGACCAATTTAGTCACTTTCTAAACCCTAGGGAGGAAAAAATAAAGTTTTTAAATTCTAAGGACTAATTAAGTATTTAACCCTTTTTTTTATATAAAAAATAAAAAGGGGACGACTGGACCCCCTAGACCTTCATGTAGTTCCGCCCCGAGTCCCCGACAACACATTTCATTTGTAACGTCTCAACAAGGGTCCCTCGCTACAACCCAAGAACAGCTAGATTAATACTCAATATTAGGTTTATACGAAGTCTCTCACATTTTCGGTCCAAAAAGGCGTGGATCTCAATTTAGTTCTTACCACTTGAAACAGTCTTCCACTTTGCTTTATGATTGATCACCCTGTAAGTCCTGTAGAAATTTCTACAGGCCCACCAAAAGCCAATGGCATATTTCAAAATGTTTATGACAATCCCCTCCCCTGATGATCCCGGTTTTAGCTCTCGATCTGTGGACACAGTCGTTTAGATAATGAAAACGATTTGTCATGAAAAAAAGAAAAGAAAAGAAAAAGGGTCATTGTGCAGAGGAGATCAGAGCATATATGGTTTAAAGCTTCTTTTTTCACAACCATATGTCTTCCCAAGATCGACCCTTTTTATGATTATGAGAGGTGAATTAATGACAAAAAGCAAACCAGACAAAACCCTAATAATTAAAAAGAAGAAGGGAAAGGAGATGGGTGACGTAGGGGGTTGAGGGTGTTGCTAAAATGTTGGGTGATAAGGCTGCTCTTCACATCAATAAAAGTATTTTGTGAGGGGAATCTAATAATCTGCCATACACAGCAACAAAGTTATTGTCCGCAGCATTATGAACTTTTATAAGAGCATGCGAACCCTAGAAAGAGAAAATCAAAAAAGTCTCTTATCTTTTTCAGGTAAAAGCTCCATTTTTATTTTATTTTTTGTCTGTCTTGTACATGGTTCCCTCCTTTATTCTCTAGACATGCAGCATAACAATGATAAGAACATGGGAGGGAGACATAGTTGGAGCCTCAAATTCACAATGCTTGGCACAATTTATTACCGTTTGACAAAGTTGTATATGGAATAAAGCATTTCTATGAGGAAAATGCTATGTATTATTCTTGTGTTCTCTTTGTGTCCTCTCAATTGTGTTGTGACTTTTAAAATCACCAATAAATTAAAAGTCAATAACGATGATCTCAAATTCAACAGTGATTTTAAAAGTCATATCACAGTTGAGAAGACGCCAAAAGAACACTAAAAAAACACTTAACATTTCCTTTCTCAAAAGGTAGGGAATTACAACACAATGCATGTTTCTTTAAGTGTTAGATTATATGTATTTATACGCGTTGTATGTTTCACATTGGTTACATATATGTATTATTGGCTTGTATATATAGGCTCATTCGCTTAAAAATAATAATAATAATAGAAAGGTATATATAAGCCCATTCTGTACTGTATTTTGTGTGATTTAATATACTGTTTAAAAAAAAGAAAAATCCAAATAGAGATTTTTATTGCTTAGCCCAAGACTTGCTCAGTAAGAACATGTACAATCATGAATACGAGGAGGATAATCATCTTCCCATATGTGTTTATTTCCAATATATAGCTATAGCTAACCGATGAGCCGCTTCATTTGACCCTCTGGGAGTGTGTACAATCCCCAGTCCTGTAATCTTTCTAACTTCTGAGTTAAAGGTCTAATATAGAGTATTAGAGTTAAAGTCTTGAGTTTAAATCATAATATGCTGTATTCACATTTCTCTATTTTCTATATATGTGTGTATTACCATTGTTGCAATATGGCCATATTTGTGCTAAAATATTATGAAAAAAAATGGACAGAAATTTTCAAAAATTTTCTCCAACCTACTTCAATAGGTGACAACCGACAAGTATCATCTCTCGCATTTTTTTAATATTTTTAAGATTTATTTAATGTCATTCTAATAACCTAAAACTTAAACATTAATTTTTTAGAAACCCAAAGATGTCAAATGACACTTGGCACTTATTGAAATAGCTAGGTTGGAGGAAACTTATTTCAACCTAGTTTGGATGAAATTTGTTTCCAAAAAAATTCTCCGCATATTATATTATGGTAATATTCTTTACCATTTTAGCTGTTATAATCGGGCTGGCAATGAAATGATGTGGCTTCTAACATTATCATTGGCCTTGTGATTGATAGTTAATGAATTTTGATCAAATTGTAATTTTAAAAGTCACATAATTCTTAGAGTAACACAAAAGGAACATAAGAGTAACTTCTATAATTACTCGGCAATGACTTGTCTTTCTAAAAACATAAAGTGATAAACCCTTTTTAGGAAGGATTAAATACCTAATACTCTATTAAGGTTTCATAACTTTATTTTTTCTTCCTTAGGATTTGATTTTAATCATAGAAGATCCTTGTAATTTTAATAAAGGATAAAATTAGTCATTCTATCAGTTGACCGTTAGTTGACTTAACGGACTGACACGTGAACCAATTAAAAGATGACATTTGGCACAAGTGGCCACGTCATGACGTGGCCACCTAATTAAATTTTTAAAAAAATTAAAATTTGTTTTTTTTTCAAAAAGAAAAATAAAATCCTTGGCCATTTGAAGGTGGCTTGGCCATGGGGGTGGCCAAAACCACCCCCAAACCACAATTAGGGTGGCTTGAAAAATAATATATTTTTTCTTTTTAAAAAAAAATCGAATTTTTTAATTTTTTTTTAAATTAATTAGGTGATCATGTCATCGGTGACATTATATCTCAAATGTTAACTTTTAATTGGTCGGCGTATCGATCGATTAATCATTAATAATCAGTGACAAAATAACTAATTTTGTCCTTTAATAAAATCACAGAGACTTTCTGTGATTAAAATCAAACCTGAAAAGAAAAAAATAAAAGAGTAATATTTGGTAGCTTTTAATTAGTTTTTCTGATTAAACAATCTCATCTCATGCGAACACAACACGAGGAATCTCGAAAAGGGATTGTTCTATTTCTATAGTCTATGATATCTCTGGTGTCTATGACAACACGCGTGTATGCCGAGATTTGTCGTTATATAAAATTCCTTCACAAAATAACAATTTCACCGAACTACTTTAGTAGTTTGTTTTTTTCTTTTTAGAAAACTACTTTAGTAGTTGGGACTTGGGGCATGGGGGCTTTCACAACCTAATATATATATATATATATATAGAGAGAGAGAGAGAGAGAGAGTCATGCTATAAGGCTGCCAAAATAAGGCAGCCTAGCGTCGGCCAAATATTAAAAATAATAATAATATAAAATTCTTCTATTTTTTTTGTTAGTTAAATTTCTATGAACTAATATTTAGGTTATAATGTTTTAAAATTTGTTTTTAGATTCAAAACTAAAACTTAAGAATAGAAGGTTAACTTTTAGAGATGATATAACTTAAAATAGAAGGTTAACCTTTTAGAGATGATATAACTTAAAATGGATTTGATCATTTTAAATTTAATGCTAATACCTTAATTTTGGTGTTAATATCTTAAATTTGAATTTCCCTTATACATATCTCTTCTTCAATAAAAAAAAAAAAAAAAAAAGGTTGACACTTGGCTAATAGTTTTGGCAGCCGGAAATCTCTACTCATATATATATGAAAAATGCTAGAGGTTCTCCCCATATATTCTTCTAGCTTTTTCTCAGTCTTATGTAAAACATGATTTAAGAAAAAATAAAATTGTAGTGGCCTCCTCCACCACCAGTTTTTTTAGGCATTAGCACCAAAATTGAGGCATTAGCACCAAATTTGTGAGGTATTAGCACTAAAATTGAGGCATTAGCATCAAATTTATGATGATCAAATCCATTTTGGGTGATACTATCCCTAAAGGATTAACCTTCCACTCTTAGGTTTTAGTTTTGAATCCAAAAATAAGTTTTAAAGCATTATAACCTAACTTTTTTTTCTTTTTTTTTTGACATGTCCACACAAGGGATAGGGGGAGGGGGGATTCGATCTTGTGACCTCTGCTTCATAAGGCGTGGTTCACAGCCGATTGAACTATCTCTATTAACTCATAAAAATTAATCTGTTAGCAAAAAAACGGTATTACAATTTTATTTTTTTCTTAAATCATGTTTTATGTAAGACTGAGAGAACGCCAGGATAATACTACGAGGAGAACCTCTTGCAAACCCCTATATATATATATATATATATATATTAATGAACATGTTTTATTATCCCTCTTTTGGTTTTTTTTTTTTTTATAAAAAAAAAAAACTTCAATTACCCTCTAAAGTCTAAACTACTTTTTTTAATTTCTCCTCCGAATTTCAAAATTTTGTACCGTGATGTGTTGATTTATTAGTCCATTTCAATCACTCCTGTTAGGATTTCGTGTCAAATTCTAACATACGAAATAAAAATTATCAAAACATTATTTTATATATATAAGAGAAAAGAAAAAGATCAGAATTCTGTTAACTCAAGACTTAGTCGTGGTTCTGGCGTCACTAACAGTGTCGCCTATGACTATACAAGTGAATGCGCTGTTATTGGTTATAACTACATCCGTAACCTCATTACGTAGCTATCACTTTTAAATAACTGCTTCTGCCCACTTATGTGAACAGTTACTAATCGTTAAACACACAGTTATAATGCAATTATTAAAGGTAAAATCACATGCTAACCGCCTATGAGGCAATGGGTCTTTTAGGCATATTTTAGTATGTTAGGCCTTTTTCAAAAAAAAAAAAAAGGGCCTTCTTTTGGCTTCTTTTAATTGCCTATTTTAAATGATTTTGAAACTTTTTTCGGCCTGTTTTTATTTATTTTTTATTTTTTTGAAAAAAATATTTAGTGTTTTAGATTAAATCCATATATGATATCATGATTCGACATTCCAGTTTAAAAATAACAAAAATAGTTATCATATCCTCCACATTTGATTTTTTTTTTTTTATACGATTAAAATCGATCTTCTCAACAAGCGGGTTAAGAAAGATAGGAACTAGGACTAAGATAGGAATAGTTGTTGCTAAATTGTGTGGGTTTCCGGCCGCATACTAGAGTAGTTAGTAGTCAATAACCGCTTGCTTGTACCGTCCTAGTGCCACCATGGGCTGTTCCTTTTTTAAACCTTTTAGTGTTTTTAAATTTTAAATTTTAAATTTTTTTTTTCATTTTTATTAAATTCAATGTATTATTCTTATATTTATTTTTAATAGAACATGTGATTCTTAAATACATTTTTAAAAATTTATGTAAGTTTCTAAATTAAGTGAACAATGTAGTCTTGGTTAGATAAAAAAAAGGGGTAATTACCTTTTACCCCATGAACTATAATGCTTTGACATTTTTCCTTCATGAACTATCAATTATATCACTTGACCCCATCAAACTATCATTTTATGACATTTTGCCCCCTTTTGTCAGTCAAAGGGACGGTCAACGGAGAGAGAAATTTTTTTTTCCATTTTTGCCCCCATTTTAGGATGGTAAAAGTGTGTTTTAGTGATTTGAAGTGAGGGCAAAAATGGAAAAAAGAAAATTTCTCTCTCCATTGACCATTAGGTTTAACCCCTTTGACTGACAAAAGGGGAAAAAATGTCATAAGATGGTAGTTTGATGGGGTCAAGTGTTATAGTTGGTAGTTCATGGGGGAAAGTACTAAAACACTGTAGTTTATAGTGCTAAAAGATAGTTACCCCTAAAAAAAACATTCGGAAAAGGGTAATGATCATATTATTTACACTTATTTATTATAGCAATTTTATATCAATTGACATAACATATTTTAAATAACATTTTTTTAAAGTGATTAACAAAAAAAAAAAAAAATCACTTAATATATATATATATATATATATATAGTAATAAATAAGCCTGAAAAGTAGCATTATTACTCTTACAAAAAGAGTAACTAGACCAGCTAGATTGATTCTTCCCCAACTGTACATCTGTTTGCAGGACTGCAGCAAAAAGGAAGCCCAGCCACTCAAACAGAAATGTTGGGCCATAGCCCTCATAACTCCGGCCCTTATTGAAAGGGACTAAAACAAATCAATGACTCAATACTCCAGAGTCTCAGACAATGGAATTGACAGCATCGAGTTGGCTCCCGTAGTCTACCAAGTATTTATAGAGGGAAGTAGGTTTGTATATGGGAAAGCTGGCAACCACATAATACTATATTTTTATTGGGGAATCTAGCCATACATGGCTTTCACACACCAATAGCTTGCCCAGCGGTGCAATGAGAACTGTCACATCAGCCAAAAAAAATTATTAATAGCTAACGACTCTCAAGGGAATGATCCGTCACTCCAACTAAACTTTTAGAGTATTCACGATCACCCCACGTGGTTGTTAAAGGTTGCGTCGACCATGAGATTATGTGCAATTTTTGTCAACATGTTTGTGTTATGTCAGCGAGTAAGGAGAAGTGCATAAAACACATGTACGTGTATAGCATTACTCTCTAGTCAGGAAAGTTGAAAATGAGTTGTATAATGATTAGGACGGTTCATAGTTATTAATTGTACATAATTATGAACCAATGAAAGAAAGGTAGACACCAATAGATCTCATTGTTGTATTGATCCAAATGCAACACAAGAAACAAACTCACTTTCATGCGTATCCAAAACACTAAAAGAGTCCCAAATAGACCCAAAAAGGTCTAAAACATGCCCGAAAAGAGGCCCCAAAAAAGGTCCTATATGTCAAAATAAGCACATACCTAGGATGCGGTCTATTAGGGCATAGATAACCACTTAGGGTTGTGGTGGTGCAATTCCTAGTTCATTGGACCGATAGTGCAATTCTTGAAAATTGCAAACCGCCCAAGGTGATAGCGGAAGCGGCGCCTAAAAAAATTGCTACTTAAAAAGAGTGATATATCTAAGCTTACACCACATACCATTGTGGCTATGTGTTTCTTGCACAAACACAACTAATATGCTTCAAATAGGGCATGAGGGTAAAACTAAGTGGATTATTATTAATTATTATATTGAATCTAATATATGATCAATTTCTCCAGCACATAACAGGATAGTTTAAGATAGGTTATTAGAGGGAATT
This sequence comes from Carpinus viminea, assembly GCA_013348765.1. NCBI lineage: Eukaryota > Viridiplantae > Streptophyta > Magnoliopsida > Fagales > Betulaceae > Carpinus > Carpinus viminea. The sequence continues at coordinate 11,498,761 of CP054669.1, read as the reverse complement.
TGAGTCTCCTTCAAACAAAGTTTGGAAATAATTCTCTAGATATTTGAGTAGTTTTTAATTCTTACAAGAATACTCAGGATCCCATCCCACTCCCTAGAGTGATGCTAGTACAAGTCCTTGTGTTCCTCATGAGTCATTCCAAGAATGATGTAGCTATTAAAATCAACATTTAGCTTGTGATAAATCATTATTAAACTTTAATCAAATTATTATTTTAATAGCCACATCATTCTTAGAAAGACTCAAGAAAGATATAAGAAAGACTTCTAGAATTACTTCACTCCCTATCGGCCTCAGGATTAGCAAGTGATACGAGAGTTTGATGAAATATGAGTTCGTAGCATTACTCCTCTTGCAATGAGATAACATTAATGACAACCAACTAATGATACACCAAACTAAAAGTGATAAAATGTATACAAATCGTAAAATGATAAAACTAATACGAAAACACCAAAGTTAATCCATACTAATTGAAACCCTACTCTTTAACACGAACAACTTTTAAGCCCATCTCACCCTAACTCAACCTCAAACAGAATCTTGCACAAAAATAAATGTCAAAGTTGTTCTAATGACTTTTTGGCAATTGTAATCTAGCATTAATTCTTTGTCCTTTCTGCTCTCTTTTGAGAATGTATGGGTGGTGGCCTCCAACAAGGCTCGTCATTTGATAAGACACCAACCGACATAAATCGATTTCTAATTGACTGACATTGTTATTTATATTCACATATCGCCAAAATTAATGTGGTCCGACATTGACAAATCGTGACCTACCATACCTTGAATAAATGTCCAATTTTCCTTTCCCTCTTGAGAATGTATGGGTGTCCCCAGCCACATATTTGCTTCAAAAGAATTGCAACCGAGACTGTTCAAAATCTCTTACAAAATATTCAGGACAATTCTTTTAGAAACCCTAATATCACTCTAAAACTGATTAACCTAAAAGTTGATCGATGTGGGCCATATTTTGTAATTAGAGTAGGCCCAAACGGATTAAGCTAGACCCCAGACCTTGAAAGGTTAAAACGAAAGGCCTGAGAAACAAATGTTGGGCCGAAACTAGTAAATATTGTGTGAATCAGCTCAATTTTTCCCGACAATTGACACCGTTCATTGGGAATATTCCGACGACCATACAACATCGGTTTGGTCATTGAAAACAAGCAATTAATGACTACACCGACAGGCTCTCAGCTACTTAGATTGATATGATAAAAAAGTCAGAAAAAGTTCAAGCTCTGGAGGCACATTCATTGTTGGGCTAGCTTTGAAAAAAGACAGGATTGCTTTCAAATCAGACAAAAGCCACTGGTTGTGAGTAGCAATAGAATTGAATTTTTCAACCCAAAAAAAAAATTATGCTTACGATAAATTTCTAAATAATGCGTTAGAAAAGTCACCCACTTAGGCATGGTCTCCCATTCCCTAAACTGAAAGAGACATTTTGCACCAGTGCCATGGCAATTTATAGAGGTACAACATGATCCTGTTTAACTAAATAAGACTAAAATATATTTAGTCTAGAAAGAACTCATTACAACAAGTTTCAAGAAGAATGAAGCACAAAGCAATCTCTAACAATTGGATGCCTTTAGGTTGCATTATTAAGGTCGTTATGCACCAATGAGGCTCTATCTTTCACAAAAGTAGTAAAAGCAGTGTTCCTTCCCCTCAGTAACTTGTTCCCCTCATATTATGAAAAGGAAAAAGGGAAAGCACTAAAGGGCACAAACAATCAGCCAATCAAACACTTACACATAGTGGAAGTTTTCTTTTCTTTTCTTTTTTCCTTTTTCCTGTAGGGCAATCAAACATAACGGATTGAACTATTCCAAACACTATGAGATCCAATACTTTCATACTCAAAAACAAAACCTGCATCAATTATTAAAAAAAAAAACCCAAACAATTGAACCCAAAACCAGCTTGTATTCATATAATGTGTGTATAGAAACTTAAATCAGAGAGAGTTAACATTCAATGAGAGCATCTCTTTTACCACTTGCAGAACCTCTACTCTGTCACAGCCAAAAACACACTACCAGTACCATATCGCTGATAACAAAAAAAAACCATAAAACTAAGGAGTTAAAAATAACCTGCAACCCATCACAACCATCTAAGAAACTAATCAAATACTACTTAAATCCAAACACATTATAACGAGACTGACCCATAAACAAGGTCTACCCAGAACACAAAACCAGAGAAAGCAATAAAATGTGTTTACCAAAGAGGGTTAACACCACTTTTCGGCAGCACACAGCTCAACGTGCACCGTTAGGACACTCCCTAGCGAAATGCCCAGATCCCCCACAGTTGTAGCAATTCCCACCTCCGCCGCCGCCGCCGCCAGCACCACCACCACCACCAGAACCCTGATAGCAATCCCTAGCAAAATGGCCACTTTCGCCACACTTGTAACAACTCCCACCGCCGCCGCCTCCGTACCCACCACCTCCACCTCCATAGCCACCACCTCCACCTCCATAGCCACCACCGCCATATCCACCGCTGCTATACCCACCTCCACCACCTCCACGACCACCAGATCTCCCACCCCCACCACCGTAACCACCACTTCCATACCCCCCGCCGCCGCCGCCACGGCCTCCCCTTCCGCCACCACCAGATCCGCTACGGCTCCCCTGCACGTCAGCCCCTGCGGGGCCCGTGACGTCTACGGCCTTGGTGCGGCCATCAGATCCAGACTCGATCTGGTACTCAACGGCCTCGCCCTCGCCCAGACTCCGGAATCCCTCGGCGCGGATCGAGGACTGGTGCACGAACAGGTCGTCCCCTCCGTCGTCGGGGGTTATGAACCCGAACCCCTTCTGGTCATTGAACCACTTCACCGTCCCGCTCAACCTCTCGCCCATCTCTCTCGCAAACCCCAAAGAAACTCTCTCTCTCTCTCTTTCTCTCTTCGCGACTGTGTGTGTGGACTTTGGCGTTACGGGTGAGGGAGTACTTATATCCAAACCTAGGGAGAGCAAATTCCGGTGTGAGTGTGACGCAGCGTAATCACTTCTTCCCTATTGAATCAATACGTGTTATTTTGTTGCCTTTTAAGTGTGATTTGCTGGGGGTTTTGGATTTCCTATTTTTGGGAATCCCAAGCGACGGATTCTGAACCGTTGGATTTAAATATGGGACGGTCAGTTTCTTCTCAAAGTTTATATTTTAGGGTTTCGCAAAAATATATTGTAGACGAAAATATTAACACCTCAAAAAAAAAAAAAAAAAAAAAAAATCTTTGGCTTTTATCTTATTTCCTTCGTCTATCTATCCTCTAACAAAATTATTTAAATTTTTATAATGACGGGATTAGAGTAATTTTATACATCACTCCATTATCTTTTTAACATATTTTAAAAGTTGGTGTGACATGATCTTTCTAACCAAAATACTAATCCTCATACACATGATATAATGTATAATATTACTCTACTACTAAAAGTTACCATGCTCCCATAAAATATTGTTACATGTGTATATGTTGTATTGTGTATTGGCCAAATTAATTAAGGCCCCAGTAAAATCAGGCTTCAAACAATAATATAATTTTGTTTCCTATAAAAAAAAATAATAATAATGATTTAGTTCTCTCAATTGTCCAAATGAAAAGTTACATTAGTGGCACCTAATTAAACCCGTAATTTTGCTTAACCTTAAAACTAACACCAATTTGGTTTGTTAAAGTAATGTTAATAATAGATAAATAATATAATTCATTCTATTTTTAACAATCCTTTAATCATATCTGTAGTGAATAAATGAATTTATCATAAATTTGTATGGAGTGTACATGAGTCCACAAATCTAATAATCATATATTAAATTTATATGATAAGATAGAAAAAAAAATATTAACGTGAATCATTTCACTAATAATAAAGTATATATGTTGTTGTGTCATTTAAACGTTTTAAATGATATAGTACCACAAACACTATAAGATGCAGGGATCCTTTTCTCTTGGTTCACATTACCCTAAACATCACACTGGGAGTGGTTGTAACCACTAGATCACATAGATTTGATAGTTTGGAGAAACAAGATTTGGGTCTTCAGATGTGGTTATTATAATCCCCAGAGGTTTAATACGAGAGGTAGTTACTACAATCCCCAAAGGTTCAATCACTATTCACTATGGTCGACCAGTCAAGGACGGAACTAGGGGGTGGCCAATGTAGGCATGCCACCCCCCCCAAAAAAAAAAAAGAAAAAAAAATTTGATTTTGATTTTGATTTTTTTTTTTTTTATTTGTTTTGCCAATATCCCTGTGGTGACCACCCCCTTACCTACAAGAGGGTGGTCAGCCACTCCATGAAAATAATAGTACATTTTTTTTTTAATTAATGTGAGAGTGTTATGTCAGTACCTAAACAAACATTATGTAAATTATCGTACTTCTAATATTTTCCTTTTATGAGTATAAAAAAAAAAAAATTAATAAATAAACCTAGCCTTTCTCTAGTCTGGTGAGACCCTGAAGGGGGGAGGAACGGATTTTTTCCATCCCTTCCCCCTCTTTTTTGTTCTTTCTTTCTCAGCAGTAGTGTCCATATTCACCAACAGAAGCAACCGTCCCTGCCACCTCTTCTTTTAGTTTTGGCTACTCCTCATACTTGGGTTTCATCAATATTTTGCTAAGAAACTTAGATCAACTTTGCGTTGCCAATCTACTCTTTTGCAGCTAGCCTAAGCCTGTACACACCACTACATGCTTCTCCTTGGTGCCACCTTGCCCTATAGACACTAGACTTTTTCTCTCTTCTTTTTGGCATTCGCCGGATGTGGTTCATGCAAGCTAGAGTGTTGATCGTGTGGATCTCACGCACTGCAGTGAGCCTCATGCGTCGATTTTCCTCTACCATTTTTTTTGTTGGATCTTGCCATTGATGCTAGTTCTTTATTTAGGGATAAGATCTACCCATATATTCAAATATAATCTAATTAGAGCAGATCTGCACCTCGAATGAAGTGTGCACATGGGTTTGATCAGATGAGGTAGATATGTTTTTTATTATTAGATTTTTAGTGTGTATATGATGTTGTACTTTTTATAGCTTTTGGCTATGTTTCTCCGTAAGAACTTTATGCTCTAGATCTCTTATTATGAAATGAAGATGAAAGAATTTACTCAAAAAAATATTTTACTTTTATAATAAAATTAACATTAATATCAAGCTCAGCAAATTTACTATTTATTTTAACTTTAAAAAAAATATATTTCTCTATTTTCACTATTCACTTTTTTAAAGCATTTACATTAGGCTTGACATTTTAGCTATATATTATTTCACAATTCCATTTAAATATTATTTTTTGAATGGTTCTTTATTTTTTTTCTCCTACAATGTATTAGGGTTAATAATTTTTAATACAATGTACAAATCTAACACGAAATTATAGAGTTGGGGTTTTGTGTAAACGGGTCATGAATGTGTTGACCCACACAACCCGTTTTATGAAATGATATATATTTTATATAATAAATACATGTAAAATGGGTCAAACAAGGCAAACATGTTGGTAAAATGGATTGTGTTGTGTTCGGTCAAACAAGTTAAGCATGTCGGGTTTGGGTCTAAATGGATCAAACAAGTTGATTCGCAAGTGAGCCATTTATTAAACGTGTCAAGCAGGTCGTGTCGAGTCACTCACAAGTCGTATTCAGTTTAAGGTTTTGACTCATTTAGTTAAACAGGTCATGTTTGTTTTTCGTTATCGGATTTGGTTGCCAAGCGGGCTGGCCCGAACCTAATCCACCAACCCATTTTGTCAACCCTACAATAAACTAGCTTTATATGTTTCTTAGAAATCCTATTTTATATGAGAAACCTTTTACTATGATCATCCTAATAACACCTATTTTATAGTCCTCAATCAATAACCGACACATAAGGCAAAAACATAAAAAAATGCACAAAAATAGTTTGGACCAAAATACACTAGATTTTAAGGTAATAAAATCCTTAAAGGGTTAACATTTCACCTCTAGGTATTAGTTTTGAATCAAAAAACTAGTTTTGAGGTATTAGAAATGGGTTTTTTGGAACATTAGGAATGGGTTTTGAGGTAGGTCTTGTTGGCTTGGTTTTTTTTTTTTTGGTGTGATTGTTTTCACTTTTATTTTTTGCATTTTTCTTAAATTGATGATATGTCACTTGGTAATTGGAGACTGCAAATGGGGTGTTATCAAGATGGACTTGATAGTATGAGCTCTCATTTTATATAGGTGATTGTTCTTCACTCTCGATATTTGTTATGAAACAAAGTTTTACTCCAAACTAGGTTGGAGGAAGTTTCTCAAACTCAAACTATAAAAATGACATGTATCATTTGAACATGTGAAATGCACTCAAACACTTTTCTTTCTTTCTTTCTTTCTTTTTGGTGACATGTCCATACAAGGGAATAAGGAGGGGGATTCGAACTAATGATCTTCGTTTCATAAGGCGTGGTTCACAGCCGATTAAGCTGCTTATTGGGGACATGCACATGTTTTTTTATAACAAAGACAAAGTTTGAAAAAATAATATTAAAAACCCATGTGTATTTCACATATATTTTTTTTTAAATGAACATATATCATTTTTATATACTGAATTGAAATAAGTTTTTCCCACTCAATTTGAAGGAAGACTCTTTTTCATTGTTATGTACCTTGTATATATTTTCAAGGTCTCTGGTATCTTTCCTACTATATGCGTGAGAAAGAAATAGGAGGATAAAAGATAACAAAATAGAGAAAAGTGAATGCTCTAAATACTTTAATATTCTTTTACACGTGGTTAGTACTGATTACGCTAACCAAATAGTTTAACATGATGCAAACCCCTTTAGATCCTCACATTCCTCCTTAATTAGGTTGATCTGACATTAATTTACTTGGTATATTTTTTGTTTAAAATATATTTTTGATATGTTTGTTTGGTTTCGAATAAAATATATAAAAACAAGACTGAAAGGTAAAAATAAAGTATTTAAATTAAAATAAGCTTGAATACCTTATTGGTTTATCTGGTTTACCACTTATTAAAAAGCTTCTTAAATTTCGAAAGCGACCTAATTGGTGCTCGTTACTTTAATGCATATTGTATAAAACTACAAAAAATGAGAGAAAGAGATAATAATAAGATCGACCATATCTTGAATATTGAAATATATTAAACTGTATTACAATGTTCTGTGTTTATAACGAGGCTAAGGAGTGGTAAACAATAAAACTTAGAGTGCGTTTAGTATTGAGATTTCATAAACAAAAAATTCGATTTTAAATCAAATCTCAAAAAATTGATTACATAAAATTGTTTTTTTAAAAAATAAAAAATAAAAAAATTGCCATTTGAAAACTGCTAAAGGTATGAGTTTTCAAATTGTAGGTAAAGATGTACTTTTTAAAAATAAAAAATAAAAACACGTAATTTTAAAAGCTAAATTACAATTTTGCCAAACACTTAAGTGCGTTTTTAAAAATCACATTTTTCAAATGGCACATTTTTAAATAATAATCCCAAATGGACCTTTAAACTAAATGAGAAAGATAATAAACATGCAAGTTAATAGAATAGAGTCGTAATATATGGAATAGAAAATGGTAACCAAATATATAGATTTGATTACAACCAAACCTAAATTAGAAATATTCTTAAAGGAAAATAAACCAACTTAATATAAAATATATATTGTAACGTCAATCCTCAAGCTCAATGTAAAAGCTTTCAAAAGTTTGTGTTTTGAAGTATATATATATATATATATATATATATATATATAAGAAGAGAGACGAGAATTTAATGACTTCCACTTTATTATGTGTGGTCTTAGCTGATTGAACTACCTATTGAAGACTTTAAAGTATATTAAAATACTCTCTATTTAGAGAGAGGCTAATGAGTTGTAAACAATAAAACCTAAACTAAATAAATAGAAGAATAAACATAACAAAATAAAATAAAGCCTTAATATACCAACTTAATACGTAATATATATATACATATCTCACTTTATTAGACTAATTTGTAGGTAATTTCTGTCCGTAATGAAGGTAGTTTCTTGTTGTCATCCCCCGTCCTTGCAAATGTTGGCCATAGTGTGGGAGTTTCCCACAACCTATTATCAACCCTTAAAGAGTTAGGTTGCTGTGATGGAGAGATGTTAGAAGGAAATTTTCAACCCTTTAAACTTTTAATTGATTTAGGGCTTATTTAAAATTGCGTTTGATGGATCTAAAAATTTGTTTGAAAAAAAAAAAGAATCCATTTGGTAAAAAAATTAAAAGTGTTTTTAATGGTTAAAAAAGCTTAAAAATTAATGGCCAAAAAAACACTTTCGAGAAAAGCTTAAAAATAAAGTTTTTTTTTTTTTACTCAAAAGCTTTATTTCTTAAATATAACCACAAATATGCTCTTAATGTACCATAATGATTTACCATTGAGGTTGTAGTCTCTCAGTTTTGCCTAAAAAGACCCAAAAAAAAAAAAAAATTCCTAATTTTTTTTTAAAAAAAAAAGGTCAAAAAGACTAACTAATTTTTTTTTTACAAGACTAAGACCCGGGAACATTGGTCGTGGCCCCAAGATGACCCACAATGCGGCTGCAGGTTTTTATTTTTTATTTTTTTCGCATTTATGAGGATATTATTGTCTTTTGGAAATTTTGTAGAGATTTTTTTAAGTAAAAAAAGTGACATTACAAGTTTACAACTCTTATAGTAGATCGGTATGGTTTTATCAAAAAGAAAAAAAGATCGGTATGGTACATTAACGGGTACAAAACATTAAGGCATTGTAAATTAAGTGTTGAATTAAGGGGATAAATGTAGATGGTCATAATTTTTAAATTTTTTTTTTTAATGTAGAAAAGTAGGGGTATTTTGGTAGTTGTGAAGACGGACATGTTTAGCATGTTAATTACTATTGCCTTTTAGGAATTGTTACCCAACAACGAAACGTGTGGTGCAAGTCGCAAATGGACCAGAAAAACCCTTTCTTTTTTCTTTTTAGATTTTTTTTCTTTTAAAAAAAAAGAAAAAAGAAAAAAGAAAAAAAAGAAGTAGATAGGAGAAAGAGTCAAAGATGGAGAGGAGTGGTCAAAAGGTCAATGGTCAGTCAACAGAAGTGTAGGATGGGACGTAGATATCAATGTGTCTTGTCCCTTCCATCCAAAAGATTTCAAGCTTCCGTGCACCTACAGGAGAGAAATCTCAGTTTAATGCACAAGTTTTCATTCCATTAGTTTGTTTCGAAAAATGAAATCCTAAACGAGCTTCATATGCTTCCACTTACACACTAATTATGCTATTCGTCTTATTAACTTCTTCTTTTATATATATATATATATATATACATATTCTTAATGGAAGAATATAATTGTTCTTGTATTTGTTACTAATTAAGAGTGTGCTTTGAATTGCGATTTTGTAAGAATTATTTATGTTTTTAAAAAATATTACAAAACATGAGGCATTTGCATTGCGATTTAAAAATTATTTAATTTAAAGGGGTAATATCATTTAACTTCCTAAAGTTCTGTATCATTTGCAAACACTCATTTGAAGTTTAAAGTTTCTCACTTTGGTGTATTGAACTTTTGTTTCGTTTCAACTACTCCATTCTATTAGAATTTTTCGTTAAATCCTAATGGATGAGTGTAAAATTACTAAAATACCCTTAGTTATTTTTTTTAAAAAAAATTCATTTAATTTAACTGTAATATTTAACGCATGAGGTATTTGAAACGAAACAAAAGTTCGATACATCAAAGTGAGAGATTTTGAATTTCAAAGGGGCGATTGCAAAAGGCATAAAACTTTATGAGGGTTAAGTGAAATTACTCCTAATTTAAAATAGGAAAGAAAAAAAAAATGATTTCTATAAGTATGCTAGGGGGTGCATATTTAAAAAAAAAAAAAAAGTAAATTTAAACCAAAATCACGATTTCGCATAACAAATATTTGATAAAAAAATATTTTTTAACATGTTTTACCAAATACCTGTACTATTTTTAAAATTGCACTTATTGAAACCGAAATCTCAAATGGTTAATAAGTTGTTCAAGGGCTCTATTTAGTAAAAGCTTTAAAGGTCCATTTATTTTGCTGAATCGGTATTCTAGTAGGAAAATGAATAAGTATTATTGGGAATAAAAGAGATTAGAATGGAATAATTATTCCAATTTTTTTGTTTAGTAGCAACACTTGTAATAATTGGAGTTGAACCAAAATTACTAAAAAACTCATATGATTTCTAATTTATTTTCAAAACTAAAAAAAAATTGTGGGTGGAACTAGGGTGGCACAAGGATTTTGTCGTGGTCTTCTGGGGGTGGTGCAGCCACCCCTAGTAAGAATCAAGGGTAGCCTAACCACCCTTGATGGCACTTGGGGATGGCCAAGACCACCCTCAGAGGGACCTAGGGTGATTGAGGCAACCCTTGATGGCACTAGGGATGGTCGTGACCCCTAGAAGGCCACAACAAGGCCCTCTGGAGGTGGCAATCATCCCCAGTTCCACCCACAATTTTTTTTTTTTTAATGGTTTTTTGAAAATCTTAGTCCATTCCATAAGTAATAACTATTTCTCTAATTTTTTTAGAGGAATACATATTCCAGTGTGTAAGAAATTAGTAATATTTACGAAAATAACTATTTCTAGGAATACACATTTATCAAAGAAAAAAATGATTATTCTTTATTTCATTCCAATGGTTTATTCTCTAAAATAGAAAGTTAAAATATTAGAAGTTAAAATTTTTTGATGAATAATGTTTGGTCATTACCAAACAGGCCCAAGCTTGTGTTTGTCTATTGGATAACCATTTTTTTTAATCTAAAAATGCTAATATCTTTTCTTCGCATTAACAAATTTTATTTTTTTCACTTTTACTTATAAAAAATTAAATACTCATTTTACTTTGATCACATCAATCTCCACTTTTTTATCACATCAATTCATTCATTTTTTTTAGTTTTTTTTTTTTTTTATCTTCTAAAAAATGTTTGCCAATCACAAGAATTTTCACTTCACTAATTTAGGTGATGTTTGTTAATCATTACCATTGAACTAAATACTATTCATCTCATTTTTTTCAAAAAATTTAAATCAAAGTATTTTAACTTTTTATATCATATTATTTACATTTTATTACTATTAAAAAAAATTATTACAAAACAAAAAAAATTCACTTGTTAACATCAATTTTTTACTTTTTTATACCAATCATTATTGTTTTTTATTGTGAACAATGCCGTAAAAAACCTTGTTGTGGCAAAATAACTTTTGAAATATATATTGATCAATTTGAAAATATTTACAATTTGCCAAGAAAAATAACTTTTATGAAGTATAAAGTGGTTTACCATTCTCATATGCACAAAGTATTTTATACCTATCTCTTATGCACAAAGCATTTTATACCAATCTCCCACATTTCTGTGCAAGCAATATAATAAGTAAGAACAAGTAAATTTAATCAATATTTTTACTCTTTTTTGTGTATAGACTTAAACTCTTTTTTAATAGTAAATAAAAAAAATTTGTGGCTTGGATTCTTGGAGGCTACCTCCTATTACTATATGAAATTGTAATAAACAAATGTGCCACGTTAATTTGTAAAACTTTTTTTAAGCTTAGCATTTCTCTTTAAAATATAAATTTGATATTTTTATCAAAGTATGTGAAAATCAAGTAATTTTATAATTATTGAGTTTTCAATTAAAAATTATTTTATTTCTCTTAAGATGTCAAAACTCTGTTATTTATTGACAATAAAAAGTCCCGACAAATTGTTTTGAAGTTCGTAAAATTTACTGCAAGTCAATCCACGGAAAAGGTTGGTCAAAGCATCTCTTTCTGAGACTTAGTGGGTACGGCCACATGGCCAATAAGGCCTAGAAAGCAACCATCTTGCTCCTTTTTCTGTTTCTTTGTTTTTAATGCATGTAAAATTATTTGCTATTGAATTAGTTTTTTTATTTTAAAAAAAAAATTTCGAATGAATGCATTTCTCTTGAGTTAAACAAATATTGTATGACTTAATTGGTTTAAAAAATATTTTATGCATTTTATTTGTTTTAAAAACTCTTAATGAAATTGAGGTTATTAGTTCAAATTTTCCTCACCTCTTGTGTGGATATGACAAAAAAAAAAAAAATTCCTAATAATTTTATCATATTACATGACATAATTGGTTTCCAAATTCCACTAATTATTTACCATCCACTGTGAAACCAAAATTTTGCATAATTGGTTCCATATTTATCTATAATTTTCTTTCTAATTTTAATATTCTAACAAAACTCATATTTGTTCATCTTTTATAATTTTTCGTACGGAAAATGATTAAAAAAAAATAGCAGAAGCATCTTTATGAGAAAAGAGAAAGAAAGAATAATAGAGATTTGAAATATATATATATATATGAGAAATTAATACGCGGCAAATAAGAGGAAAATACAAATCTTCCAACAAGTATTACAAGTAATGGATGGAGACCACCCGATCCATCTATCCACTTCAAACTCTGATTGGAGCTGTTGACTTTCCTTCCCCTTTGGAAAGAAGATTAAACCAACATATGTTTGAAATTAGGGTAGGTTCTTTGAAGAAATTTTGGACCCCTTCAAACATATGTTAAGTGATTAAATCATTTTAAATAGATTTATAATCATAACAATTTACTCTTTGATGCAAAACAAATTCAAAGACTCCTAAGCTTGTAATAACTCAAAGGCTCAAACACTAGCTAAGATATCTTACTTTATTATATATGTTCTTTTATTGACATATGTTAAAGTGCAACAGTGCCACTTTGTTCAATGTAAACTCTAATTTAGCGTTCTATGAAAAATTTCTTTATCCTCTCCTTTTAGGGTGGAAGAAAATATGGTAGGAGATAGGTTAAACTTCCTAACGCTTACAAAACCCCTCATTTGGACTACAAGCAATGGCGGAAATTATAATTCTAGGTGTTGGTGCAAAACCCAAAAAAAAAAAAAATGACAAGTAATAAATTTTAATTTTTGGAGAGTTTCACAATTACATGTAGTTCCGTCCCTCATTACATGTGACACATTTTTTGCACCACTACTTTGAGCATGTCTAGTTGTGTTTGCAGATGATATACTTGAATGACGAGGTACCTAGCATTCAAAATAAAATGATTTTGAAAGAATAATGTTACACTTTACACTTAGTTATTACATTCATGTTACATCGATATGATGTGTTTTAAGTTACTTATAGCTTTAAACCACTTAAAATAGGTGATGTCAAACGATGTGAAATAAATGTGATAAATTTGTGTGAAAAATATCATTATTGAATATGAAATGAGGAATTCACGGTCTTGGTTTATTTTTCTTCTTGCCTTTCTTAGAGCATTCATAATGGAAGAGCCAAATGTTATTTTTATCTAAAATGACTAATCAGATTTGTAAAAAAAAAAATTGGATTGGCCAAAAAAATGCAAATGGATAGTTGATGGGAAGAGCAATAAAAAAAAAAAAAAAAAGCTAAATGTAGCAGCAATTTTCAAATGAGCCATTTTATTTTTTATTATTTCTCTTACCTTTTTTTCTTCTCAAAACTTTTTCCTAAAATAATATTTTAATAGAATATATAGAAATATAGCTAATCAGATGTAAAGACATTTAAAAATTCGTTAGCTAAATTAGATAAAAGTAGATTTTAAAAGCCATTTTGCATAAAAATTTGGGTCTTCTATTATAAATGCTCTTAGATATTTGGTACATGAAAGTGTTCATTTATCATTATTTTAAAAAATTAGATTGTTCAAAATAAGGCAGTTGCTTGTTCTTTGAAACCTCATGTCACATTTCCTTCTTTCCTCTTTTCAAAATAAGCCAAAAAAAGAAGAAGAAAGTTTAGACTTTAGACATACAAAGTCTCAAATGCACCTCAAAAGTCTTTTCACCTAATAAAGAATACCACCATCACCACTTAATGCAGCTTTGTTAGAATCCTAAATGGGCTCCTTGTCCATGCTCTTTTTTTTTTTTAAGGAAAAGATCCTCTCCATTTATTTTGAAATTGAAAAGAGTCGGTTCTCTATTTTATAAGGTTAGAACGGTCTAAAAATTATGAAATGACTATTCTACTCTTATAAAATAAGAGAATGGATTCTCTCATTTTCAAAGTCAACTTTTTGAGGTTATTGTTTTTTTTTTTTTATGTGGTCATTTTTTTAAAAATAAATTAATTAAGTTAGTTATATTTGAACGATATTTTTGAATTTTTATTTTTTGAATGAATAAAAATATTTATATAACTAAATAATTAACTGGATATTTTTTAATTTATTTGAATGGGTGAGGATCCTAATTCACCTAACTCCCCTTAAGAGAGAGAAAAAAGATATGCTTAATATAATTCTCCAACATAAAAAATAAGAAATGCTGTGCTTATTTTCAAATAATAATTTTTTAATTTGAGAATGAATATTAGTATTACGTGTTATATATAGTTTCCTTTGTTATTTTATTTAATAATAATTTTTACTGTAACTTCAATAAAGTAAATAGCTAAAAGAATGTGCAAATTATTATTTATTTTATAAAAAAACAGAGTAATGGTAGTAGTTCAAGCTGCAATAACTCATGAGGGGAAGGACAAGTATCTCATGGTACAAAATGAATGAGACAACCTGGGAAAGTGAAGCTACTGACAACCCTAATTAAAATAATTTGCCATTTGGTAAAACAGAAAACACTTGTGCATTAATCATGTTTTATAAATGCATCAGCTAAACGACACCCTTCAAACTTGAAAGAAACCACCTACCCACTTGCAGGTTTTTATTATTATTATTATTATTTCTATGATAATTTTTGCATTAATTTTTTTTTTTTATAAATGTTGAAATATGATTTATTTTAGATTGTAGACGGTCAGATAAAATGAATGGATAAAATTTTATGAATTTAAAAATCTTGTATTTAAAAAGAATTTTAAGAAATCTTTCCTTTAATTACCCATTTGTTTGTATTTGCTCAAACAAAAAAAACAAAAACTCACATTAACCCCCTCATCTTTCTAGACAAGGTGGAGCCCCTATGTTTACATTAGGGGTGTCAACCCGGTCCGGTTTTTCGGTTTTTGTCCAAAACCGGAATGAACCGGATACCCGTTCTTTGTTTTGGTAACTGAATCGGACCCCAGTAAAACCGGTCCCGGTTCCCGGTTCGTTGCACCCGGTCCGTAACGGTTTAAAAAATTATTTTTTTACTTATTTTAGGTATTAAGCCTAAAATATATAAGTTGTATGTTTGTGTATGTTTGAATGTATTATGCTATTATGTTCTTAGTGTTCTATTCAGCAATTATTAGGAGGGAAGAAAAGAAGAAGAAGAAGAAGAGTATGAGTGTCTTGTACGTTGTGGATGTTGATGGAATGCATGAAAAAAGGAAATGATGGAATTAGAAGATGATTAAGGTAGGATGAGTCCATGACTGTGTCCGTGAGTGCTTGAGAAATATAGGATGAAAAACAAAAAAATGTGGGCAGACAGTGCAAGGGTAAAGGCCAAAGGGTATCACGTATTAGGTTCTTAAACTAAACATAAAATAAATAGATAAATAAATATATATATATATATAATTTTACCGGTTCCCGGTATCCCGGTAAAAACCGGGTACCGGAACCGGGTCCCCGGTTTCCCGGTTTCCCGGTTTTCCGGTTCCGGTTCCGGTTTTCCGGTAATTTTTGACACCCCTAGTTTACATGGGGGGAGTTCATTTTCACAATTTTCTTGTAATTATCTTTGGGGCCTATTTTTGGACAGAAAATAATAAATGATATCCTGATCTGAAAATAAATACATTGGACTTTACACTAGATCCCGCTCCGTTTGGCAAGAGTTATATACTATTTATAAAAAATAAATTAATACTAAACATTTTTACTATGAGAACCTCTATGGTCTAGTCCTCTTGTAAAAGTGGTATTTTACAACACCCAATCAATATGAACCACATCATTTTAAGAAAGTTGCAAAAAATCAAAATGAGAATAAGAACAGCAAATCAAAGTGAGAAAATATAAAAAAAAAGACCCTAAACCCAGCAGCCAACAAATCCACAGAAAGACTTGGTGAGACCCACGTCGACATTGGGTCTGGACCCAAGCCGATCGTGGGTGAACAACAAATCAAAGTGAGAAATACCAAAAAAAAAAAGACCCTAATCCCAGCGGGCCAACAGATCCACAGAAAGACCCCCCGAGACCCATGCTGGTAGTGGGTTTGGACCCACGCCGGCCGTGACCCAACTTCGAACCCGCCATGACCCACCAAAATTCACTTCAAAACTCGATTTTAATGCCTCAAAACTTGTTTCTAATGCCCAAAACTTGTTTTTAATGCCTCAAAACTTATTTTTAATGCCCAAAACTCGTTTTTAATGCCTAAAACTAGTTTCTAATGCCTTAAAAATTATTTTTGGAATCAAATCTAAAACCTAAAAGGAAAAAGTTAACCCCTAGAGATTTTATTACCTAAGGCTGAAAACCGTGGGTCTGGCTGGGTCACACGGCGCTCCTTCTTTCTTTCTCCAGCCCATTTTCTTCTTCTTCTTCTTCTTTTTTTTTCTTTTCTTTTTTTTTTTTTTTCATTCGGTGATTCTGATTGTATGATAAGTTTATGCAATTTTTCTATTTTGGCTTATGTGGCAGTGTGATTGGTGTCAGAAACCACCTTCCTTTTACAATGATCTGCACAAAGTTTACATTACATCAACTACTTATTATTATTATTTAAATAAAAAAAAATTACAAAACAAAATGAAATGGTTAAATACATTTGGGAGGTAGTTTCTATGTTAAAGGATCCAAAGATCTAATGATAATTTTCACTACCACATCTAGAAATATCAACTTAGAAGTAAACACTTGAAAAATGCATATGTCATTTCTCTTTACTTTTATCGAGTCATGCTCGTATGTTTTTTGAGATCAAATGCTTTTTTTGATATGGTATATATATATAATTCAAGTAACTATTGGTTTGTTTGGAAAGCATTACAAAATGAGCAAGTAAATCTTTTTTTTTTTGGAGAGAAATCGAGTGAATCTTACAAAATAAAACAACTTAGGCATGACGCTCTACATAAATGATATCAAAGATACAAAGGGGGGCTTCCTTAATAAGGCCGTATTCTAAACTCAATGATAAAGCTTCATTTGCCAAGCTGTGGGCTACAACATTTAAATGTTTGAAATGGTTTACCTCACCTGCCTCTAAGCCATTTAAAGCCTCACGAGCCCTCTTATAATGTGACCATAACAACTCTAATAGTATTCCTAAGAGATAGTTCAATTGGTTGGGATCACGCCTAATGAAGCAGAGATCATTAGTTCGAATCCCCCTCCCCCTTCTTGTGCGGACATGTAAAAAACAACTCTAATAATTGATACTAATATATGAATGTTCAGCCCCAAGAAAGAAGCAAAATTTAGGTCATTAAGGCATGAGACTGTCACTCTTTCGCTCTTATAATCATACACATTGCAGGATGGACAGAATCCAACACCATAGAAAGCATAGGCCCACGCATATTTCTTGGGCCAGGTTAGAAGGTCCACCCAATTTGTTTGCAACATGGGCCTGAGGCCTAGATCCCAGGTTAAGGTCCATTCAGAATTGCAAAACGATCCTCTCCGTAAGTCATGGCGAAATGAGAATGCGAGATCCACCGGATCTCCTGTCATTTTTTTTTTTGAAGGAATATAGTGAATATTCATTATCTTAGAAAATCCAACAGGATTACACAAGAAGGAGAGATTGCTCTCTTACAATATCACCTACACTAGGTGGGGCATACCCCATCCAGGTGGACATAGTGACATGGGTGGTAGCCAACTGCAGCAAATGAGCACTATTGGCGTCTCTACGATTGTGAATAAATCTGGCTCGCTCCATTTTTGTAACTCAACATGAATACATTCAATCAGTGACCAAGCTATTAAAACATGGGCCTTCTTCTCCAATAGCTTTTATGACTTGCGAGCGTCACCTTCAAATAAAATGTTAGAGTATCCCAACTCTTTGCGTAACATGATAGCTCGGATCGCCGCAAGTGCCTCGCCGTGGATGCATCGCAGTGTATATTCACGATAAACTTCGAAGAAGGCAATAACTGTTGGAATCTCGACAATAAGTCCGATACCTACCGCCCTTGATTTATTAATCCTGCATCCAGTTCATCTTTAGCATGTTCTGGCGGTGGTTTCCATTTCACTTCCATCGTGTCCCTTGAGTTCGCACTTCATCCCGATTTTCACTTGGAATGCGTTGGAACTCTTCAAGGAATTTTGGCTTCGTAATAGGGTTGGGTGGGAAAAAAATTCTCCATGAATCACAGAGTTTCTTCTAAGCCAAATTTTCCTGGCCGTGACAGCAAATTTTCCTGACTGTTTTGACAAGTATTGAGAGGCAGTGACACTAAAACATTTTTTGAGTGACAAATTTAGCCTGAATTGAAACGCGCCTTTTACAATTCCTTAAGAGCATCCACATCAAGTTATGCAAAATTTAGTTAAATTTAACTTTCAAAGTGTACTTTTTTAGATATAGCTAGTCACTTTTAAAGACTATCAAATATTAAATTCTTTAAATATTTTGCTATTTTTACCAAATATATATATATATATTTTTTTATTGTAAAACCAAATTACTTTAACTATCATGAAACTCACTTTCATGCTCACATACATGGAATTATTTTTTGTGCAAAATTGCATCTTTAATTCAATAGATTTCATTGATTAATGCATTTAATTTATTAGAGAAAAAAAACCAATGAACATCAATTAATGCAGTTGTGTATTTAAGAAAAGAGGAGTAAAGAAAAAAAAATGGAAGAGGAAAAAATGTTAAAAATGAGGGGATGAAACTTTAGAGGGAAAGAAATAGAAAAAGAGAAGGAGAAAAATGAAAAATGGTGCTAGAATGCAATAAAATAATATAAAATAATATGATAATATTTTAACATTTGCTTTTGGCCTCTTTAAATTTGAAGAGGAGGTTTGGCAAATATTATATTTAACATTTGATAGAGAGTTTGATGTGGAGGATTTTTTGTAGATTTTGTTAAAATTTTAAAGAAATATTAGATATAAAGAACTTGATGTGGATGCTCTAAGGCGGAAAAAAAATAAAATAAAAAAATAACTAGCAAGATCAACGTGGGAATTTGTTGATCTAGTGTTGAGTTTGTCTTAGTGTTAGTTTGGTTTTAAGACACGCGGTTTGAAAATATAACGATTTCAAAATATAGTCAATAAAAACATGATTTTAAAAAAATACAGTTAAGAGTTTGGTAAAATCGTGGTTCAATGTTTAAAATCGTACGTTTTTTAAAAAACTTACCCCTACCTGTCTTTTTAGAACACATTGTTTCATGTTTTCATATATATATATTTTGTTTCAAATGAACTCTCAAATGGAACACTTTCTACAATTTTATTTAAAAATGCATATTTGGTCTGCAAAATCACCAGCCAAATGCACTCTTAGTTGCTTTGCGTTAAAAGTATGAAAACATTTCTCCTTATACTTAGGAGGGTGAACAAATTCTTGAAGGAATGGTCATGGTTAACTTAAGGTGGCTGTCCGCTTGGCAACTTCTTTGGGCAGCAACCATCTTTCTTTGAAAGGAGATGCTCTTTTAGTGGTGTTGGGCCTTGGCCATTAACAACCCTCCTTTATTTTTCTCTTGTACTTTTGCTAATTGTATTGCTAATGTTAATTTAGTTTTGGTTTCATTTCAAATTTGAAATGCTTTGAACGTGTTTTAATGTGTCAATTTTGTGCACTTGCTTTAACCAAATAAGTCACTTCCCGTCTTGTTTTTGAAAGTATTTCTATATGATCTCCTACTCTTTCTTCCATTTGATTAGAAATGGGAAAGATCCTCCCGTAGTCATTTTCCCTCATTAATTTTTTTTTTTTTAAAAAAACCTCAGTTTGTTGCACTCATATATACTACAGTCGAGTACAAATTGATTTTTTTGGATGAACGAAATTTTTTTTATTAGCTGTCATCTTATCTCGACCAAACTTAAAATTATGGCGCTGCTCGGGTTGTTGCTCTGTCTTGTCATCTTCTGGCGTCGACTCCATAATATCGGCTAGGCATTTTAAAAGTTACATAAACTTTTAAAGGATAAAAAAAAATTGTCCTTAGCTTTACTATACTTTGTGAGCTGTTGCATCAGATTGATGTTGTATCTGCTGCTGCATTGTCTGCAGATGAGTTGTGTGAAGGGTTGTCTGAAGCTGATACACTAACAAAGCTGGTTAAGCATGGAAGAACTTTCCCTGTACTTTCTTTTTATGCTCAAATACGTCATTATGAGCTAATAAAGGCATCACTAGAATGAGTCTCAATCAATTTTTTTTTTCTGCTTACCCAAAAAAGGGTCAAGATCGTTCTGTAATCTCAATTATATGGATATGACATGCCATTGTACATACCAGTAACCAAAAGGACTACAAATACTTCCAATGAAAAGACTGGAGGAGCCAACCAAGCATGAAAAATCCTGTGTCAGTGACTACTGCTGCTGTTCAATTCTCAACAAAAATCATGATTATACCAACGATTTGAAGAGGTAAAGAACAGTTGAGCTTGAACTTGACATGACTGTACTGACTTTATCCACATGAGAGAATTTAGAAATATGATGAAATTATTACGGGTGTGCCACTTTCACACAAAGAGAGTATTGGATCAAGACAGCATACCTAGCTGCTCGAAGCATCCACATCCAGAACAGGACTACTGGTCCATACTTTGTGCAGTCCACAGCAGTATTGCTTTCTTCAATGTCCTTTTGGTTGTTCGTGAGCCATCACCTTTTTGTCTTGTGGGCTAATGTTGAAGACAATACTAGTCCAATACAATAGCATCTGTTTCAGATTCTACCATGGAGGTCAATTCAAGCACAAGCACGCTTCTGACATCAGGAGACACAAATTACACAATTGATGGCCAATATCAGTTATTTCAAGAAAAATGTTTAGAGTATTGCAACTTTTATTATAATTTTCTTACAAAATCATGTTATAGTCAATATTTTAATAATTGAATTGATAAGTGTCACATGTACTGCTACATTAGTTTGTAAATGTGATAAGTATTATGTGAACTGTCGTGTGACAGTTAGAATTTTAGTGAATGACATGATAAGTGTCCGTTAGATTATAAGAAAGTTGTAGTACACTTTTCAGCACTCTTTTTGTGATATATACGGTTTGTCCAGCAACTCTTCCCCCTCAATACAATAAAAGTTAGAAAACCCTGTTGGCCCCGTTTTATACATAATCTGGATTAGTATGGTACTTAGAAATGTAAGTGGTAATTGTGAACGTGGCATTCCAAGCAGCCTGCAATTTGAAATGTTCAGGTGAGCAGTGAGATTATAGAATGGCTGCATGCAGTTGTGGCCGCCGTGGTTGTACATAGGGATTGAAGTCGATGATCCAGTGATCTTTTCGTAAAAAGTTGATGCAGAGTTCCTTTGAGAGATGGGCATGATTAAGGAGAAGATGTAGATTCAAGTTAATTCTATATATAAAAACAGTCTCAACTGCTGTACTTCAGCTTCAAGCTGGGATTAATTGCCTTCTAAAAGCCCCCCGCACAACAGATTCAAAAGCAGCCAATGCCGGCAAATGGAACTTGAAACATAAGACTAATAAGATTGAAAACGAGGATGACAACTGAAACAACATTATGGAGAACGGAAGAAAAACAAGAGAAGGAAGAATGCACTACAAATGACAGGGGGAAACTCATCTGAACAATTGGCACAACGGTGATGATTGCAGCAATGCTAATTTATATACATCTTATGAAAATGACACAAACAAAACAAAAAACTTTCCGAATTTGTTCTTGGCAACATTTTAACTAATTAATGGAATCCTCTTGAACCTCTGGATTGATAGAGTTCCAACCTACTTTTGGCTTCCGGTAGTAGTGATTCAATAGAAGGTTCTTCAACCAGATGCGCCTGCTTTGATGACCACTCAAGCACAATAAGCACCTCTTCTTGTGCAAGTGTCTCACTGTCAGGAACATGCAACGCAATGTAACATAGAAGAATCAACGCAGGAAGTTGGACCATCTGTTCACCAAAGTAAATCAATTGAATTAAGTGCTTGGCTCCTCCTGCATCTATTATGGCTTTGCAGTGATAATCATGGAGGAAATTGTCAGTGCAAGCAAACTTGTTAAGTGCAATGGCGGCCTCCATAGAAATCTCAGCTTCCCTTTCGTCGAGCAGCCTCACCAGCGGCCCAATGATTCTTGTTTCAGTTGCTCGGAAGGTCCTTGCCAAGTTTCCAACTGATTTGATGCATGGTACGAGGAGGTCGGAGTTAGCTACCTCTATAATTTTGAGTAACTGTTCAACTACAGCTTTGGCAGCAGGGGATGTAGGCTTGAAAGCAGAGCGCCTCAGCTCAGAATTTTGCTCTGCCACAGCCGTGATCTCCGCCACTGCCATGGCCGAATAGGATTGAACATCATCAGCCCCTTTTTCCAACAAAACCGCAAAACACAAAAGCGCTCTTGATTCGGTGATGTTCCGACAAATAGATACATTTCCTTTGGCCAGCTGCCAAAGGGCTCTTGCCGCCATTGCCTTCATCTGGGCTTTTGTAGCCGGATCTTCAAGATCCCTCCCCTTAACGCTAGTTCCCGATAGCGAAACGTGCTGCTGCTGCTGGTGATTGTGATGCTTTTTTTCATTGCTGTGAGTATGTGTTGATGGGTTTTGCGATGTATGTGGCTTCATGGCCAAGGTGTTCGTAACCACATTGTGCATCTGGCTCGGAATTTGGTTGCCCATCGGGTGAGAAATTCGAGCATTGGTTAGCTTGTCATAGTCTTCATGTTGTTCCTTCTTATCATTTGGGTTCGGATTATTACTCGCCATGACAACCGAATGAATTGACATTTGTTGTTTGCTGGGAATCGTATACTTACTATGTTCTTGAATGGTCTCAAAGGCAATATGGCTAACAAGCAACCGAATTGCGTTGTTCTGCGCAAAGTGGTCCTGGCATTTGGTGTGATTCCCAGCTAGCTCCGAGATTGCCCATGCCACCACAGCCTGAACCTTCATGTGGCCTTCTTTGAGGATTTTTGCAAACACAGAGCAGACACCAGCATTCACAATGTGTTCGACGCTTTCCGGGTCACGGCCGAGCAAGCCAATGGCTCTGGCAGCATTCTCCTGACCTTCCATGCGCCCTTCTTTAGCCAATTTCAGAAGGCCTATAAGCCCACCTTCCTCGATAATAAGCTTACCATATCGATCATTATCCCGAGCCAATGAAACCAAAGAGGCAGCTGCGTCGGAGCGCTCCTCTAACGATTTTCCATTGTGTAGAATCGCAATTTGTTCCCATATGAGGCAGAGAATTGGCTCGTTGGCTGCTATTGGAGGAAGACCCAGATACTCGTCGTCACGATCATCGGCAGAGGCGGAAACTCGAAGGAGCCACGACACGTCGCCGATTGAGTTCTCTAGTTGCATCGACGTTTTCCGAAACGCTGCGGCGGGTATAATGGTGAAGACCCGCTTCATGATGCCATTGGCGCGGCACTTGATTACGAGCGCAAGGGATTTGTCGAGGACCTGCTCTGTGTCGTCAATGATGCGGCGGGTTGGACGCTCATAGAGGTCATTGCTAGCACGCGCCGCCTGGCGTAACAGGCCTGCCAGCTTCTCTGTCTTTGCCTTGAGCTCTAAGCAATCTTGTTTGAAAGATTGCGCCTCCTCAGCAATCTTCCCCACCTGGTCTGCCAATTGTATTGGCCTCGCCAGGATCTCCTTCACGATGTCCGCCATGGCCAAAGCGGACCCAACACCGAAACGAAACGAAACTCCTTAAAAACAGATCAACCACCCCTGAAAAAAAAATATCCCCAAGGATCGATGAAAATTTGAAAATGAGAGCTGGGTTTGTTATAAACAGTGAATTCCCGTTTCCTTTACATTCACGCGGGGGTGGTGGCGGCGCCGGTGTTTGGAGGAGGAGATTTTGGTGATGGTCAAACGGGTTTTTCTCCCATTTTTTTATGTAAAAAAAGAAAAACCCACCATTCTTTTTTCTGTTATAAGTAGGTGGAGAATTGGTTGGTGAAGTTTGGAAGAAGAGGAAAGGGAATGCCCAAGCGCCTTCAATACGCCACTGGCTTCTGGTGCTTGAAATCTGAAGCTAAAGGTGATGCTTAAGTTCCGGAGTGGAGGAAAATTTTGCACGTCGACAAGGTAATTCTACGCGCATGAGATGAACGTGGGGGATTAATGGCTTTGCATGATGACGTGCTTGTGCATGAGAGTTTGTCAACCCAGCAGCAGGGTATAAATATTACTCGACCACAATAAATGAGTACTAATTTTCAATCTTTAACCCAAAAAATAAAAATAAAATATCTCTCAGTATAATTAATCGGATACTTTTTGGTTCAAATAGAGAGATCCTAATTCTTTGTTTCAAAGCTTAATCCTTTGAATTTATGGGTATTAATTGAACAAAAATATAGTAAGGTACCATTTTTTTTTTACATGTCCACGTAAGGTAAGGAAAAAGAGGAGGAGATTCGAATTAGTGACTTTTATTTCAGGAAACGTGATTCACAACTGTTTGAGCTACCCCTTGAATACTACCATATTATTAAATAACGTGACTATATATTCACAATGTGATAATATATTTAGATTTTTAAAATCAACTTTAAATTTAACTCAAGACACCGATGATAAGGGTGGCATTAAAAATGGTTGATCATTTAGAACCCAACATTTAGAGTTTTAATAAGTCAAGATTACTATTGTAAAATCCTTGATGGTTCGAAAGTAATTATTGAAAAATGTTAGGTGCTCTCTAGTGTTCTCCTAATCCAGGTGAATCTTATTTTTTAAAAATTAAGTGAGAAAAATAAGTGCTACTTTTTATTTATTATTTTTTTATTTTTTATAAAATAATATCTACCTAAGATTAGGAGCACACCAAAAGAACATTAGTAGAGCACATAGTAATATTACCCATTTTAATAAACTTTTTTGATTCTATCCCTAATCCCCTGCCTCCCATTTAACTTAAAATGAAGAGAATCTAAGGCACCATTCTAAGTTAGAAACATTCTAATTTTTTTTTTGAATCAAGACGAATCCAATTTATTTACTTCTGTAAAAATTCCAGGGTAACCACATCAAAAATGATACTAAGAGTCTCTTCTATCCATATCCTCTCTCCTACCTCCCTTATTACGGCCTTAGCTAGTCCATGAGTAGTGGCGGAGCCAGGATATTCATCCATAGGGGGCATAAAAATTTTATTAATAAAAAAATAAAATTGAACACAAAATATAATTAACGGAAGAATAGAATAATTCAACAAAATTTTTAATTATGTTATAAAACATATAAATATAATTTACAATTTGTTTTATTACAATTAGTGCTACTTCAATTGTCCTTGACGAGTCTTCATACCTTGGAATTGCTGCATGATTAATTTACAACTTACAAGAACAATTTCAATTAATTTACAATTTACAACAACAATTTAAATTAAAATCTAAAAATTTAATTACATACATCAATAGCTTAATTTTTCTTTGAAGTTGAACAATTGATCTTTAGTCTTTTTGGATTAGAAAGATAGAAACAAAATATGGCTTAGAAAGTTAAAAACAACATCATAAAAAAATTTAATTTACAAGAATAATTTAAATTTAAATCTAAAAAATTATATACCTTGTTGAAGTTGGAAATTAAAAAGTGAAAAAAAATAAAACACAAAGTCACCCAGTGATAAGTCCTCAAGAGTCAAGAGTCAAGAAAAAAATGTAGGAGATCAAAATCCTCAAGAAGACAAGAAGTAGAAGAAAATAAAAAAGATTAAGAACTATAGTAGGGCAAACGGCAGCTAAGAAATAAAACAGAATTTTTGTTTTTTTGGGTTAAAAATGTACCCACTGGGCCAACTTTCCTTTTTTAGTCTTTTCTTTTTTTGCCCATGGTGTACCCCACCCCCCCTTTTCTTTTTTTGGCATGCTGAGCCTAGCTGTACCGCCTATACGTGTACCTTCCTTTTTCTTTTCCCCTCTTTTCTCTTTAATGAAACGGTGTGTATTAGAAACTAAACTATTCATTCATCTTCCACATTAGTGCTTCCACGAAACTGCTTCCAGGCTCCAGCGTCAACCATGGCTTATGAAAAAAAAAAAAACTTTTATGAAAAAAATTGTCAAATTCATGGCTGAGGGTTAGGGACTCAGGGTCTAGGGGGCATTATTCATGACTGAAAAGGGCATAATTTTTTTTACAAAGGCAATAAAAAAAAAATTTTAAGAGTTGAAGGGGGGCATATGCCCCCTTCAACCCCCCCTCCCTCCGCCATTGTCCATGAGCAATCCCATTTACCGTTTGATTAACATGCTCAATCTCAATCTCCCATCTCCTAAATGCATTCAATACTTCATGACTCGTGTTTCTAAGAAGTAGTTCGATCGGTTAGAACCACGTTTAATAAAGTGGAGGTCACTAGTTTGATTTTCCCTCTTCTCTTTTGTATTGACAATAAAAAATTAAAAAAAAAATTAAAAAAAGGAAAAGTAACTCGTGAGTATCTCCGGCAATATGTCCATATTTGCACCACATGGGACCCATAGCTTTGATGGTATCAACCACATGCTTAGAATCTCCATCAAGGATAATGTCAAAAAAAAAAAACCAAGACCCCTACTAAATTCTGCTGCACCAAGAGCCCCCTTAGCTTCACCAAATAAAAAAATTACTACAAAGTAATTTATTTATTTTTTTACTGTTTCATACTAAAATTGTAGATGATGAAAAGCAAAATCGGTGGGGAAAAGTAGGAAGTGCAATGAAAGTAAAATAATAGAGTTTTTTGTCGGTATTTAATTATATTTATGAATAGTGAATAATATCGTATTCTATTTCTCTCTCTCAAGCAATATTTAATTGATTTCACCCGCTCTTTTTTCACTTTTTACTTTTACCTTTTCTTTTCAAATAATCAATCAATAACAGCGAGGAAAATTCAATCCATCCGACGAAGGGTGACGATGACATACGCAGAAAATTATCATTTATGTTTTGACTGCTACGTTCCTCATGAAAGTGACATTTCAATTGAAATTGTCTGCCCAAAATAGTCCTCCATCTTTGTGGCAACAAGAAGGAGATAAACAAGAAGTTAATTAATTCACTTAAAAAAAAAAAAGAAGTGAATTAATTATTTTAAAAAGGCTCAAAATCGATCATAAAAAGAGGCTTAAGGAGGGCCCAAAAATACTAAAATACGCTTATTTCTAATAAGCAGTTATGAGTTTCAATAACGCTAACCGACAGTTATTTTAAAACTATTAACCACCTAAGGTGAAGTGGTTGTGATTACGAAAAATTTGATAACCAACTAAGGTGGTTGCTTGCAACGTTTGTATACTCATAAGGTGCAATGTTACCTAATCCTAATGCATCGGATAATGGATATTACTTTAGTTTCAATATCTATTATTTGAACATAAAATATTATATGAAGAGATAATACTTACCCTTTCATTGAGGGTAGTGTTGAAATTTTGTAAAACAGATGACCATATATAAACAATTTGTATTTGTAAAGAAATAATATTTTAATGGTATAAGGAAATATAAGAAAAGCTATTGTGAAGTGCATTTGGGTAGGAAAGCTAAAAGTGGTTTTCAATCAGACCACTGATGAGCCATCATTGAACCTCCATAGGGCCATCGATGGGCCACCAACAGACCATTGTCTAACCTCCATCGAACAATTGCTTGGCCACCGTTGAGCAACCACTGGGAGGGCCTATTTTATATTAATATTTTCATATTGTGAATAAAAATTAATTTTTATAGGTTAATATTATTAAATGAAAATATTAAAAAAATGATTATAATTTTTCGTACGATCCAGACATTAAAAAAAAAAAATGTCTTTAGTGGAGAAAATTTTCCTTAAAAATAATTTCCTTGAAAATATTTTTAGTTGAAACAAATGGAGCCTAAGTTTATTTTTTGTCATTCCTTCACTTTATTCCTACTCTTTTGGGGCAAGCACTTTTTTAGTTTTCTAATCAAAATAAGCGGAAGAGGGAGAAATTGGGAATTACAACTAGATAAAAAAAAAAAAAGGATGGGCAACCCAAACAATAGCCCAAAATTAACTAGAAATGGTGCAAAAATAAGGCAATGCGAAGCGAAACAAAGTAACAAGGTAACAATATTTAACTCACAAGGAATAAAAAAAACAAGGTGACAATCAGGAATGAGTCAAATAATTGAACCGGTCCATAAAGAAAACCAAAGCGGCCATAAGAGGCTGCTATCAAAGGCAAAACAAAGAGTTCTTAAAATGGCAAGCCTACCAGAATCTTTACAAGCAGAATAAAACCTACACCGTGAAAGGCTAAATTTGGGTCATCGACAAGTGGCAACACCATATTTACCTCATTGGTCGCATATTGGGAAGATGAGAAGTAGCCCCCACAAAGTGAGTGGTTTATAAAGATAATCATGAATGATATACCTCATATTACCTAGTTACTAGGTGAAAATTTTAGAAATGTTCCAAATTAATTATTAATTTTAGGATGATAGTGTAGATATGATTAGTGTTTTCTTGAGTCTTTATACCATACTGATGTACAAATTAAATGTACTCGCAAGCGCACGAGTCGTGTGCAATATAATGGTGTGCAAGTGCAAGGTCGAACCCACAGGGAATTGTATTCTTGAAAGGTCAATTTGTATCTAAACTAATTTAAATCATAATCTAGTTCCAAAAGGGTTTTTTGATTTGGGTTTTTTAAAATTTAAAAGACTAAACATAAAATAAATAAAATAAAAACAAAAGATAAAGTACAAAGGATGCGGAATCCCAACTCGCCAAATCAGAACAACACATACTTCATAGGTGAGGCTTCATCCCCAACTTTAGTTGGAGATTAGCCCGACATAAAAATAAATCCTAAACTATAGAAAAACTAAACTAAAGAGAAGCTGTGAATTTTTGTCTCCAGGCTTGTATCTATTTTCTTGAATGCAAAGAGATCTATTTATAGGCTTAGAGAAGTCCTAGAAGCCCTAGTAAACCTAGATAATTTGGAGGTCAGTCTCCCAGTCAAAATAAAAGTTTGAAATCCAGAAAAGATTCGCTCAAATTTGTGTTCTCATATTATGGGACGATTTTGTCACAGTAAACTTTCGAATTAGGAAAATCCTATTTCAAAATAAATTGTAGCATTTTGAACTAGCTTTTCACTGCCGTTTGAATCACCTCAATCCAATATTTGAGCAGAAAGTTATGGTCAAAACACTGAAATATGTGCAGAATCTGAATTTAAATCTAATCCGAATTTATCTCCATTTAGGGAAATTTCGATTTTATCATTCCTTTGACTTGGTCAAACTTAACTGCATCTTCTAGGTTTTCTCAAAGTATGCTTTATTCCAAGACTTTGCAATTTTCTCATTTTAAGATGCAATTTCTTTTCAGCAAACTACAAAACACTAAAACATAAATATAACACAAAACGTTAGATGATAACGACACAGCTAAATGATTAACTAATGTAAATTAAGGGGTCCAAATATGCAATATTTGGCTCTTATCACATACCAAACAAAACAGACAAACAATTGCTGAAAGAAAAGTGCCCACCCAAAAGATTAGCAACAACCGAGTAAGGAGAGCAGAGTAGAGCAGTCGATGATAGTGTAGATGTGATTAGTGTTTTCTCGAGTCATTATACCATAACAAACAAAATAGACAAACAACTGCTAAAAGAAAAGTCCCCATCCAAAAGATTAGCAACAACCGAGTAAGGAGAGCAGAGCAGAGCAGTTGATGATAGTGTAGATGTGATTAGCGTTTTCTTGAGTCGTTATACCATAACAAACAAAACAAACAAACAACTGCTAAAAGAAAAGTCCCCACCCAAAAGATTAGCAACAACCGAGTAGTCGATGATATTGTAGATGTGATTAGCGTTTTATTGAGTCGTTATACCATAACAAACAACTGTTGAAAGAAAAGTCCCCACCCAAAAGATTAGCAACAATCGAGTAAGGAGAGCAAGACAAAGTAGTCGATGATAATGTATATGTGATTAACGTTTTATTTAGTTGTTATACCATAACAAACAAAACAGACAAACAACTGCCGAAAGAAAAGTCCCCACCCAAAAGATGAGCAACAGCCGAATAAAGACAGTAGGGCAAAGTAGTCGGTGTAGACGTGCGAAAGAGGACTATAGCGGCAGAGATGAGCAAATCTACTTTTGAAAGAACCGGATCCAAGAATGGCGTCAAAACCAAGTACGTGGTTTCGGGGCAATTACTTGAATCTTATTGTTGAATTGATCTTTCAATTTCATCTATTGTACGTGCTTTCAATTATTGCCACAAGTTCTAATGCATATGGTACCGACAATAATATTATGAACAGAACTTTTGGAGATTTAACACGTGATTGCAAACTATTCTTACTTTTTTTTCTTTTTTTCTTTTTTTTTAAAAAAATTTTAAT
Source organism: Carpinus viminea (assembly GCA_013348765.1). Lineage (NCBI taxonomy): Eukaryota > Viridiplantae > Streptophyta > Magnoliopsida > Fagales > Betulaceae > Carpinus > Carpinus viminea. The sequence continues at coordinate 11,468,132 of CP054669.1, read as the reverse complement.
TTGGAATTGTTGGAATATATTATTTTTAGAATATTTTATATTACATAGAGTTTATTTATTTCCTTATTTATTTTCGTGTTTATTTTGATTTTTTTTTCCCTAACTATACTTATTGTCTCTATGTATAAATAGAGACATATGTAATAGTTTTAAAAAAATTCAACAGATACAAGACATTGTGAATGTACAAAATGTAGCTAATATGCCTTTTTCCACTTCGCTCTCTATTTTCTTTCTATTTCTTAATTTAGTATTTTAGTATTTTATATATATTTCAATATGATATCACAGACAAGTTTCTATGGTGATCCATGTATCATAAACTATAACATGGATCCACAACTATTACATAAACTATCACATAGATCTCAATTTTGTTGTGATCCATGACTCTTTCTATTGGCGAATCCTAGCACAATGTAGTTTGACACTTCATAAGATTTTTAAAGGCTAGTTTTCATTCTTCGGTTTTATTGTCAGTTGTGGCTTAGCCCTTCTTTGGATTTGTTTTGAAGCTTGTCTCCGTTCTTCAATATTTTTCTAGTAGTCATTTTCAGCATTCCTCGTCTTTCTTGTTGATGAACCCATGCACAATGTGATTTGGCCATTCATTGGATTTAATTGCTAGTTTCCATTCTTTGACCATCATTGTCGGTTGTGGGTTGGCTCTTAACTGAATTTTTTTAGCGGCTTGCTTCCGTTCTCCGATATTTCTCTAGCCGTTACTTTCAGCCTTTCTTGTCAGCATTGTCTTGATCTAACTATCAACTTCAAATGCCTTTAATTTCTCTATTTTTCAAACTCAAGCTGTAAAACTCAAGCTTACAGCTTGAGTTTGAAGTGGGTGTTAGAATATATTAATTCATTTTATCTACGAAATCCCAATAACAAACATATTTGAAAACAGATTCTTGTGTTTTGAATAGTATTTTCTAATTTAAGTTGTTTGTTAATATAAAATCAGTGAACACATAAAATAAAATTTTAAGAATGGTAGACAAAAATTGAAGCCCTCTTTTTTATCACCCTGCCAAATCAGTACCCGTGTCGGCGATATTGCACACAACTAGGGTTGTAAACGAGTCGATCTTGGGCGAGCCAGGGCTGTCCAAGCTTGCTTATTTAAAAATTTCACGAGTTCGAGGTCGAGCCGAGCTTTTTGCCGAGCTCAAAATTTAAGCTTGGCTTGGCTCATTAAGGAAAATTCCTTGTGCGAGCCGAGCTCGAGCTCGTCTAGTAGACAAGTCGAGCCGAGCCGACTCGGCTAAGACAATTTATCAACAATAATATCTCATGCTATCAATTCCAAATTTCAAATGACAATGTCAATACTTAATTTGTAATTATATGACATTACATGCATTGTTAATTTGTTATTGTCAATTTTAAATTTCTAATTCTAATCATTTCATTTGGGATTATTCTAATCATATTTTCATTATATATGATATGAATTATATGAATCAATATGATTATATGAATAATATGATTAAGTATCAATGTATCATGATTTTTATTTAAGATATAACCATATGATTAACTTTTGTCATTCAATTATATATTATACATTTACTTATAATCATAGATATAATTATATATTGTATACCAATTAATTATTGTTATTCTTTTTTGAGAAATACTTAATAATTAATATACATTAACTATTGTTAAATTGCTATTAAATAATAAGTAATATACTATATAAGTTATTTTTATTAAATTTATAATATGTATATATAATAAATATATACGAGTCGCGTTAATAAGCGAGTTGAGCTCTTATATGAGTATGTTCACGAACTTTAAACGAGCGAGTCGAGTTTTATACGAGTATGTATTGTTTAATAATCGAGTCTGATTTTGTGTCGACGAGCGACTCATTTAATAATCGAGTCGCGCACAAGCCGAGCCCGGGCAAGCTCATGGGTAGCTTTGTTCGCTTACAACCCTACACAACACAACTCACAAGTGAAGTCACGGGTTAACACCATTTTCAAATGTGATGAATGATTGAAGATGGGGATTTTTTTTTTCTTTCTAAAAGCAAATTAGGAAATGGTAGGGAATTTGTCTTTGAAGTTATCTATTTCTAGGCTTTGTTTGCTTCCTCAACACAGGGAACCAATGGAAAGTGCTGTGAAGATTCATAGAATGCAGGACAAGAAATCACTCAAATCAGCATGGTACGTACGTACATAACACGAGGTATTTTGGCTTTGCATTTAAAATTGGATAAAGTTTTCCTTTAAACTAGGTTGGAGGAATTTCCTCCAACCTAGTGTGAAAAAATGACATGTGTCCCTTAAACATGTGAGATGCACATGTTTTTTTAATAGTATGGACAAAGTTGGAATAAATTTATTAAAAACCCATGTGCATTTCACATGTTATTAAAAAAATAGACATATGTCATTTTTTCATACTAGGTTGGAGGAAATTCCTCCAACCTAGTTTGGAGGAAAACTTTGTCCTTTAAAATTAGGATTTCATTTGCTTTTAGAGCGTTCAAATTGCTATAACAAGTTAGGTAATTTCATAGAGAGGAGGGTGAGTTTTATTTGTTTCAAGAGTTATTCCAAAAACTTAAGCGGATAGGAAGATGTATATGAAATATTTAATTTAAATGGGAGGTGAATTGATAGAGTTAAAGTTTAATCCCAGGACTGCTAGCTATAATACTATGTTAAATGACCACTTATTCCAAAAACTTAAGTTAATAAGAATAGGTAAATTTAATCGTTTAACTATTACTTTAACACACAAATCTAAACAATATTCCTTAAAGTGTGACATGCATTAGCTATCATGACTATTACTACTATAAAACTCTTAATAATTTCTTCTTATCATCTAATTTGTAACTTTTTTTTTTTTCCGAACTTTAAAAAGTTTTAATGAACCTTTCAAACTATCTAACCCCTTCATTGAACCTCATATGTTTAATTTTTTTTGTTTGTTAAAATATATGAAAAAATATATTAATTTGGTTGTTATATAAATATTATTTATTAAGTTATAAAAAAAATTATTTATTTATGGGTTAATTGTAATTAAATCTTGAGATTTTAATCAAATCGAAGAAATTTGATTACCATATTTATATTTACTCACTACCCTATAAATATGAACTTTTGATTGTAGACAAATAAATGAATGAAAGCACAATGTAGCCTTATATATGGGCCATTCAAAGTGGTGAACATAGGTATCTGACACCGAACCACCTATAATTCTTTGTCTCTCTTGCTTCCGGCCGCTATCATTTCCGTATTTAGTTTTCTCCACAAACTTTAACATGGTAAAAGATTGAGCTTCATCATATTTTAACATAGTATTAGAGCTAAAGATCATATTCTAACCCTGACTCTGTCAATTCATCAATCATTTAAATTAATATTCCACATGTTATGCATCATCTATTAAAATGAAGTTTGAGCTCACATGTGAAGATGAGTATTAAAGTACTAATTAAATGATTAAATTTATATTTTCTTATTAGCTTAAGCTTTTGGAATAAGTGGTAATTTAATTTAGTATCAGAGCTAGCTACCACATCAAGTATGGAATTGAACACAACTCGTCGAGTATGGGTTTGAAGAGGTTGCCACCTTATGGTCAAGTCACAGAGGGGGCAACCTATAGGCACTAATAAATGAGTGGAGCCACCCAAAAAAAAAAAAAGAAGGTCTACCATCGAGGTGTTGATAGAGTGAACCACTGTAGACGTTGATAGCGGAGTACTCTGGTGATATGTCATGATTCTAGTGTCGCATGTGGATTAAGTGCCTGTTTGGGATTGCGTTTGAGGAGCCTAAAAGTGCTTTTAGCACTCAAAAAGTTCGTTTGAAGAAAAAAGTACTTGTTTGATAAAAAAAAAAAAATTAAAGCGTTTTTAAATGTCTAAAAAGCCTAAAATTGGCCAAAACACACTTTTGCCCAAAAACTCTTTTTTGACTAAAAAGCTATATTTCTCGAACGCAATTTCAAACAAACTTTTTGAGCCTATTTGGAATTGCGTTTAAAAAATAGAGTTTTTAAATCAAAAAGAGTTTTTTGACAAAAACTTCATTTTAAGCTTTTGCTAAAAGTGCGTTTTGATCATTTTAGGCTTTTTGGACCCTTAAAAATGCTTTTAATTTTTTTACCAAACGAATCTTTTTTGTTTTAAACTGATTTTTTGAGTGTTAAAAGTACTTTTAAGTCTAATATTAAGAGCATGTTTGGGATTGCATTTGAGAAATAGAGTTTTTAGGTCAAAAAGAGTTTTTGGGCAAAAACTTCATTTTTTAGCTTTTGCCAAAAGTGCTTTTTGGCCATTTTTAGGCTTTTTTAACCCTTAAAATGCTTTTAATTTTTTTACTAAACGACTACTTTTTTCTTCAAATGGACTTTTGTGTGTTAAAAGTACTTTTATACCTCTCAAACGTAATCCCAAATAGGCCCTAACTATGTGTATATAAGTTCCTACATATCCTCTTTTTATAAGCCAATTTTTCATAGGTGAATTATGCCTAAAGTTTGAAATATATTCTAGGGATAACTTCATTAACCCCCCTGAAGTTTGACCATTTTTTCAAATACCCCCATAATGTTAAAAAATTCTCACTTACCCCCTGAACTTTCAATTGCTCTCAATTTGGACCAATCCGTACAAATTAAGGCACAAAATTTTTAAAAAATACCAAAATGCCCCTGATTTTTATTTTTATTTTTTTAAAAAAAATTATCTGGATGTTGGAATTTTATACAAAAGTCACCGTTTAAAATTCACTATTTAAAATTTCAACTTTTAAAATGCTTTTTAAAAAAAAAAAAAATGAAAATTAGGGGTATTTTAGTCTTTTTAAAAAATTTTGTGCCCTAAGGTTTAAATTGAGAGCAATTGAAAGTTCAGGAGGGTAAGTGAGAAATTTTGAACGGAGGTTAATGAAATTATCCCTATATTCTAACACCCTTAAATCCGGCGAACGAAAAATGGGTCCCATCCCATGCATGAATGCCATGCGTTTGATTGAAATGTATAGGAAAACGGAAAATCCCTCTTCAATCTGCATAATGTCTCATAACGATATTCCTCAACTTGGATCGGCTTGGTGGATTTTACGACATGGCTGGGAAATTGGTGCTTTACGACAGCCTACTATTATTGAAGTGTACGATCTTGCAGTGGCATTGTCGTTACCCTCTGTACTCGCATGAAGTTGGGAATTTCTGTAAGAAAACAGTTTCAATCATTTAGTGTATCATCGATGCAGGAACCTCACGTGATTCCCCTCTGTGTTTTTGACATTTTTCAGTGGACTGGTTCATGGCTAGCTACTCATCACACACTTCGCCCCAACCCCTACAATGCCCGAATTCATCAACAGTTTTACTTGTTGGATCTGGAAACACCCAGATTGAGTCTTCTTTCAAAACCTGTAAAAAAGAGAGAGGAAGAAATAGAGAGGGCTAATTCTTTGAGAATGAGACCCTTTTGGGCCATGGTGGTTGGGGCTCTTGCAGCAAGCCCTTCCTTGGCCTTTAGTAATAGGGTAGTTTTGACTAGGCTATCGGGTCTTGGTAGCCGTAGGTGTTGCATGTATTCGGTTTCATCAATGTTAAATGTTTTTCGTGTTGGGAAAATTACACTTGTATCCCTCATAATCTTAGGCAATTTTCAATTTAACCTTTAATGTTTCAAAAATTGTAATGCACCTCATCAAAGTTTCAAAGATTTTCAGTGTGGCCCATCCGTCAAATATTTCCATTAGAGAAAACGGAAATAATGGAAAATACCAAATTGCATCTACAATTTTATTTTTTATTTAAAAAAAAGACAAAAAAAATAGGGGTGGTCAATGGGCCAAATGGGGGTAGTTTCAATCACCCCAAATGGCCAAGGGGGTGGTTGAAGGCCGGATTGGGAGCAGTGAGCCACCCCAAGGCCCATCGAGAGTGGCCAACCACCCCCAAGGGCCCAAATGGGGGTGGCCGAAACCCCCCAAGTGGTCAAAGTGGGTGGCTCACTCACCCAATGGGTGGCCAAGTCACCCAATGCTCAGATTTATTTATTTGTTTGTGTTTTTTTTTTTTTTTTTTTTTGACTAGGGGGTATTTTTTGAATTTGTTAAAATACATGAGGACAATTTTGAAAATTTAAGACAAAAAATATATGTGCTTGGCACGTGACCAATTTTTAGTCAAATTGGACATAAATAGTTAACAGATGAGCCACATTGAAAGATTTTGAAACTTTGATGGGTGCATTGCAATTTTTGAAACACTTAAAGTTAAATTGAAAATGGCTTGAAACCTTAGGGGAGTAAAGTGAAATTTTCTACTTTGTGTTCATCTAAAGATCATTTGTCTTTTAAAATTATTAGACTATTGGATCAAAATTTAATTGTGATTTCAAAGTCATATCAATTTTGAATGACACAAAAAGGCATAATGAATGTTATCTAGTAGAGAGCCCTTACTATTAGGTTCTGGTGCAAACCATTTATTTTACAACATCCAATCACCATGTGTCATATCATTAATTTAAGAAAAATACAAAAAAAATGAAAGTGAGAACAACTACACCAAATCAGAAAAAAAAAAAAAATCAGTAGTCGGCAAGACTTAGGCCGTGGGTCTGGCCTGACCCGGTCGTGAATGCCTCAAACTGTAACGTCCCAATATTTGAACTAGCAAATATCGAAGTCATTACGCTGCAACTTTAGAAATACAATTTTACAGCGGAATATGTATATAATTTTTTTTTTCTTTTTTCTATGGCCTATGAATAATTTGCACAATACAATTGAGCTGACCGAAATACCTCAAGGTGATATATTATTTAATGAAAATAGAAATATGGTTCCATTACAACATATGTACACACTAGGTGTACCAAATATATGCCACATACGGTATTAAATTAATATAGTACTATTTGTCAAGTTAGCGCACATCACACTATGTAATAAAAGCGATTAACATAAATGAGACTTGCTTCCAAGAGTAAGCATCAATCTCGTAGTAGATGATTTATCAACAATCAAAACCAATAAAAGGACCATCGTCCTCACTCTCTATTTCTGTATCAAGGTCTATGTAAATATGACGTTATCATATTTACATAGACAAACAAGTGAGTAATATATTTTTTTAGAAATAAAGACTAACAGACTAGTTTGAGACAAAGTAAGATTATGAAATAAAATATATAATGATGAGTGAAATGCAAATGCAGCGTAGTGACATATTAGTTTATGTTTTATGATTCTCACGTCTATATGTCCCTCACACTCACACTTTAGAGTTTTACATTTAGTCTTTGGTGACTACATCGCCTCATTTTTAATTATATATTAGGCACATTGGACGGTTATATACCCCATCCACCGAGATACCGAGCCTCATGTATCCACCCTTGTTCTTAAGGTGGCTATTTTATCAGCCCATATTATTAGACACATTATGCAACAGTTGTAATGCAAAAACTATATCAATAAGGCAAAATAAGAATTCTTATACCAACAAAATAAAGCTAATACTCAGTAAGTACATCAATACTTATACTCCTTAGTATAGAATTTTTGCTCCACTTCTGCATACAAATACATACATACAAACCATATTTATATATTAATTCATTCTCAAATAATATCATTGTTTAAAGACCCTTATCTTTTTATATTTATTTATTATCCGTCACTTCATCTTTACTTACTCATTTTATCATATAAATCTGAGATAGTTACTTATAAATAGTTTTATTCCTGAATTCGTTTTTTGCAACGAGGTTAATGGTTAGTATCACAAAATAAAAACTAGTATTATAAATAATATATATAAAACATTACTCATATTTCGAGGATGAGACCGATGGTCCGTACCGCAAAAATATGAATTAAAATTTAAATGACAATAAAGTAAATGACTAAATATAAATACTTAATTCATATTTAGGGGTTGAGACCAATGGTCCGTACCGCAAAAAATATAAATTAAAATTTAAATGACGATAAAATAAATGACTGAATGTAAATACTGAATTCATATTTAGGGGTTGAGACCAATGGTCCGTATCGCCAAAAATATGAATTAAAATTTAAATGACAATAAAATAAATGTCTAAATATAAAAGCTATAAAGTAAATAACATAGATAATTTCATAAGCCTTTAATCCATTTGTTTAGGCATTCTTATCATTAATTCTTTATTACCTTATTTTACAACATAAGCTTATTGGGTCTTAAACAATTAGATGAGAACAAATAATGCAAGCAATAAATCATTATAATTATACAAGGAACACTTACCCAATAGCCTTGAAGTAGAACTCCACATAATCTTCTCTAGGTAGCTAATTATAAAACTAAGAACACTTGAAGACTACAAGAAGGATCTAAGCCATATGATTTTTGACTTAGAACTAAGGAAGAGAAAGAAAGGAGGAGCAAGCAATCTTTTCTTGCTAAGGAAGTAAAAGAGCTTAAGTGAAAGAAATGAATTACTTAGGCTCCTATTTATAAGAGAATGAGTGGTTAGGATTAATCCTAACACTTTTGATCCAATGGTTAAACTCAAGCTTCTATCTATAAGAGAAGGAATGGCTAGGATTCATTTTCTACTTTTAATCCAAGGGTTGAGAGGTATTCAACTAAAAACATGAACCTAGTTAACATTCCATGATTCTAGTCTATCTTATCATTTTCGTCCAACATGAGGGCAGTGCACTCCGATCTATTTTTTTGTATCCAAACGTACTCCGATTGACATGAAATTTTGAGGGTAGATAGAGGACTCCGAGACAAACATTTTATATTTTTGGTTTGACTTCCTCCGAGTTCGTTTGACTCAGTTTCTGGCCCTTACAAAATTTTCCACTCAATTAGACTTTAAACTAGTTGCATTCACACTTGCCACTTGCCCACTTGCTTCATTAAATTCCCATGATATTAATCATTCTTACTAGAAGCCTTCAAGAATTCAACCAAAGTGGCTAGCCTACCGTTTCTTAGTAGTTTTAATCGTTACTAGACAGTATGAAAATTAAGACACTGCTTTTTAAGCCAAAAACTAAAAAGCTTCAAATCAATTTTTGATTTCACCAAACACTAACATAAATAATTTATTCACTAAATTGTGTTTAATTATGCCCATAAACATACTTATAAAGCTAAATTTGAGAATTAAATTGATACTAAAAAAGAAGTCAATAATCAATGTAACATATACCCTTAACACCAAATAGCTATTTAATGTCATTGCTCTAATTCATTTATTATTATTATTTAATCTTTTAAATATTATTTAAATAAGAATTTAAAATCTAGGTCGTTACACAAACCCTGCCGGCCATGACCCGCCTCAAAATTCGTTTCTAATGTTACAAAACTCGTTTTTTGATTCAAAACTAAAACCTAGAGGTAGAAGATTAATCCTTTAGGGATTTTATCACCCTAAAATCTAGTGTATTTTGGTCCAAGTTATTTTTGTGCATTTTTAATGTATTTGTTTATGTTTCAGTTATTAATTGAGGGCTGTAAAAATAAAGTTTTAAGACTCATCCTGATATAAATTAAAAGAGTTGCTGCTATACGGTTTTAGCAAAAACCATGGGTTTGTTGCCCACCAATCAACATGTCATCAATTCAAGAAAAAATCAAAAAATTAAAGTGAGAACAAAACACCAAATCATATATGAGAGCAGCCAAAGGGGAGGAGCTGGGCCACAAGAGTAGCCACAAAGAAAGGAGTTGGGGAGGTCGGCGAGCAACCCCAGCCACAAGGTGGCCGAGCCGGTCATGGACCTGGCTCCTCTCCATTTCCTTTGAAATGGAGAGGAGCCGGTTAGTGTAAAAATAAGGGCATTATTGTCTTTCTTCATCTCCATTAATTTTTTTTTTTACCCTTTTACATTAACCGGCTCCTCTCCATTTCAAAGGAAATGGAGAGGATCCTTCTCCGCCAGTCACCCCCAGGCCATGGGGTGGCCTGTGCGGCACCCCAGATATGGATAGGATGGTTGGCGAGCCACCCCCACAAAGCTGACAGAGACAGAGACAGGCAAAAGTGAGCGATGGTGTCAGTCGGAGGTAGGTGGCAAGTCAATGTGGAAGGAATAATATGGTGTTTTGTTCTCATTTTGAGTTTGTGTGCTAAGCTGAGGTGTCAACTTGTAAGTGATAGTTTTTTGCCTTGACCGAATTGAAATTATTCCCATAAGTTAAACTCTATTGGTTTAGATATTGCTTTTGAGAAAAGGAGATATAGAATTTTGTGTTCAATAAGTTTGTTTGTTTGTTTTATTTTTTATTTTATTTTTTTTAACAAAGTTTAACTAACAAACTCTTAAGAAAAATAATAATAATAATCCATATGATTGCGCCAAGTGTGGTTCAAGCAAGTTCATGGCCGAGGGCGGGTTCGAAAGGGTTTTTATATGTCGTGCAAACCTGTCCCCAACAATTGGGTGAGCTACAAAACTTGGAAATGCCTTTAATTTATGGTAATGATATATATTAATACGCCACTATTTCACTCTCACTATACCAACTTCATATTGATTTTTTTTTTTCCTTTTAACAATGTCATGTTAGTATAATGGAATAGTGATGAGATAATGGTATTGTATATAGCATTACTCTTATTTTTATGTCTTTGCAGAGAGAATATGTGAAATAAATAAGATTCATTTCATGATTTAAATTAAATTTTATAGATTTAATGGTAGGCCTAATACATGCGACAATCGTGACACGTAAAAATTTTTCAATATTATTTGAACTTTGAGGGAATCAAATTAAGCATTGACTACACGTATTAACAAGTTTATATTCCTATATATTATCATTTATAATTGTTTGTTACCTTAACATATCAATTAATAGCTGTTAGTAGTTACCAAAATAAATCAAAGTAATAATGATCCTTAATATAAATGTTTCTTATCGATATTTATATATCATTAAATACAACAAAATAAAATTTAAACTATAGAATCGACGTTGTTGGTTTCGGAATCCTTATCCACATAGATATGGTATACAGTTGCTGCCTTGATGGCAAATGAATTTATACGTAACCTAAACAACCAGTCAACGTTCGAGACAGTTTTGAGTCACAACAAGAAATATGCATCATTGAATTCTTTTGTGGGATGTCGTCGAATTGGGACCAGAGGTCGTATTGGGGATCACGACAAGATAACACGTGGCTCCAATTCATAATGTCGTGTCATCAATTTGTCGCTTTCCGACATATAATCGCACCCCGACACCACTCGACGAAGGTGATCAGGAAAGCTGGAAAGATTTGAATGGTTTCCGTTCAATCGAGATGGGTGTCAAAAATAAACAATTTCTAGTTTTCCACGTCACGGAATTAATAAAGTTCAATAAACGGATAGATATGATAGGAAATTTTATTTTGTTGACCATACCTTAATTTTGAGCAAAGTGTTCAAGATTCAAGAACACCCATCTTAGTATGCTCGGGGTTTTTTTATGTTAGACTAGATATAAGTTGTCAATTTTTAGTCTAGCTTTCAATAGTTTAAGTTTATAGGAATTCTTTTACTTCCAATAGATTTATCTATCTTAGTGGTCCGCAACTTTTATATGTTGTATTCTTAAGTGATTGATTTTCACCTTCCTAAATTTCCTCCCAAGCTCTGAGATGCTTGTATAGTCTATTTTAGTTGGGTTATTGCGTTGTTCGCTTGTTTTTGTTTTGTCTTTCTCGTAATTTGTTTATGCAGTATTTATAAAATAAAAATAAAAAACACTCGTTCAACTAAAAGAACCACGATAACTTAATGGGGTAATGGTAAAATAAAAATGAAATAACGTTACTTTTTATACTCATTTATCACACTTATATCATATCAGTTGATATATTTTAAGTGGCTTACAATGTCAACCACTTAAAATAACAAAAGTGTAAATCGCATAAAACATGTTATATGAACTGGTACAATATGAATATAAATTATATAATAAATAAATGTAAAGTGTAACATTACTTCTAAATTCCTAATAATATGATTTCTAATGTTACTTCATTTGCTTTTTAAGATTTGTGATAGGACAACAAGGTTGATTTGAGAGAACAAGAGTAATGAATGTTCTTTTTTATGGGCAGTAAGATAAGATCATGTTTGAAAGTAATACAAGATAAGGCTGCCCACGTAGCAGCACTATAGAGAAATTGGATCAAAATTTCAAACAAAAAGATATTTCTCTAAAGAAATCTATTTCAATTCTCCTTGATTTTTATGTTTATTTCCTTGATAGAGGGAGTCGGTAAAAATTTGTCAAAAAGTTTACCGGAAGGGTGAAAGGGGTGAAACAAGTATCTCTTGTCTGTTTGTTTTTGTTTTTTTAAGAGGAAGACTGTTAGTTGGCAGTTACGCTGCAGCAACAGACCAAAAAGGTTGTTGGTTTAATTATCGAGAAACTTTCCATTTTAATTATTTTTATTAGGGCTAATCCTAGCATCTGGCATGTGATCCTCTTCAAATTTTGAGACAGATTCCTCTGAGCTCTGCACACAGTATAGATACCTCTGAGCTCTGCACATAGTATATCGTATGTTACATCAACTGTGGGCGCAAAAGCCTGCAAATGCCTAGCGATTGATGCCTCGTCTTGCTGACAAAATTCACCGACCAACCTCAGAACTGAAAAATTTAATCAGAATCCAGAAAGTTCGAGATCATTGACTGCGTCCACACCTCATTCAATGTGTTCGTGCATCTTTTAACCAAACTTCTTTTATTTAATTTGGGTTATCTTAAAACTAAACAACTAATATGGAAAGTGGATCCACATTTAAGAACAATAATTTGGGTGATTTGTGAAGTATTTATTTCCAATTCTAAGATTTGAATGTCTCTTTGGGAGTTTGTTTGAATTAACCATACATGACAAAGACAAATCAAAATACTGTCATATCACGTCATAACTTCCACCTTGATATTTAGATAACAGTTAGGAGATATATCTATCAATACATTATCCACTCCATATTTTTTTTTTTTTGTAGTTAAAGTATTCATCCACCCATGTTACATCAATCTATTATTTCTTGGGTGGATGAAGCCAATTTCGAAGGACAGATATTTTCTTAATACTTGATTGAAATAATTCAAAAGAAATTTGTGTTCGAATTCTAAACGTTCTCGGACCATGCACATTTGGTTTGTATTACATTGCATGCCAAATTTTGCATGTTCGTAAGTTATTCTATTTCTCTATGTACATACAAAACACAGAACCTAACCATCTTCATTTGTTTCTTTGTTTGAAGGTGACTAATACAAATAAAAATGTCACATAATAACTTCACCCCAATATTAATTTTTCTCAACAGTGGCCATTGAAATCTCAAGCTGGCCTATAAAATGTCCCTATCTTGATGGTTTGAATTGGATGTCTCCAAATATTCCAATTGGCTTCACAGTTGGATTATCTTAGTACACTGCACATGCACAGAATATGTTCTTTCAATTTTCAATTTCTTCGTACCAAAAGATATAAATTAATTATGAAATGATGAACTCAAAAAGTGGATTAAAAGACATATAAATTATATATATATATTATACCTAAAAACATTTTCCAGGGGGACCCTCTCTCTAAAAAGTGAAAAGCTAGGAATGCCCGTTTACAAAAAAGAAACGGCATCGTTTTACCCTGTTCTCACTTCTCTCTACTCTGCATTCAACATTGATTACAGAAAGTGAAGAACAGGATGATCTTATATATAATATACATACATATATTGATATATACGTATGTATATATCAAGGATTTTAAATATAATTTTAGCTACCAACACTGGTCGGTCTCCCAGTTCCTGCTAGTATATCCCGAGAACCCAGACATCGCCGTCGCCATGGCCGCCGACGAAGCAGCATAGGGCCGCGGTCGATACCTATAAATCTCTCTATCATAACAAGCACGTTTGTCGGGGTCGGACAAAGTCGAATACGCGGTATGGATCTTCATGAACTCGTCGGCCGACGTTTCTTTCCGGTTGAGAGCCACCACATCAGGGTGGCACATTCTTGCCAGTCTCCGGTAGGCGGCCTTGATCTCGTGGCAACTCGCGCTCATGGGGATCCCGAGAACCTCGTACAATGAAACAGTTGAAGCCATTCGATGAGCCCGAAAACGAAGCTGCTGTGTCTCTGTCGTCGTCTGCTCCCCTGTTGCGCAACAACCTGCAACGGTTTTATGCGGGCGAAATCTGAGACACGGTGGTTTTGTTTGAGGTTGTTGTCTGTGCAGGGTGGTTTGAAATGGGTATTGGAGAAATGGGGTTGAGGATGAGGCAAGCATTGAGGAAGCTAGGGTTGAGAGTTTTGAAGTGGAGGAGGAGGGAGGTGTGAATGGGTTTATATAGAAAAGAACAGAGTAAAAGGTTGTGGGGTTAATCATGGTTGACTTGGCTGTGGTGGAAATTTGTTTTTGCAAGGCTTATCCATTGGATGCTGCACTATGCTGACTCTGCAAACTGTTTATTGTGGATAGGCTTACAATTTATTTCATAGAATCTCAGGTCCCACTCTGCTTCTTTCACTCCATTAATGCATGAGCAGCAATATAAGGAAGATAACTCTTCCTACCATTGTAGGCCGGTTCGTGTTTTAAGTGATTTTTTATAAATACAAATAAAATAAAAGGTACTTTAAAAATATGTCACGTTAATTAGTGTCAAATCAATGTGATAATTATGTGTGAAGTTGGGAATAGTAGAATAATGTTAAAAATTACATTTTTATTATATTACCATCTCACTACGTTAAGGTGACATTGCCAATCTACCCTTATAAATGTTATGTATTATACTCTTATTTCACTTTCGTTCTATTATACTGATATACCAGTGCCTTCTAGATACTATCATATTAGCTTAGTAATATTGAATATAATATATAGCATTACTCGTCTACCCTTAGATAGCCTTTGTTTTTTTAAAAAATTAATAATAATCCAATGATGGATAATGCTATATCAACATAATGCTAAATTGGTGGAATAAAGTGTAGTTTCTAATATTACTCTTTTAACTTTTTTTTTTTTTTGGTTCTCTTAGTAATTTTTAGTTAAGAGGATAGTTCATGAATTTGTCCAAAAATTTAATACTCAACATGAAAATTTGAATTCTCATAAATTTTATTTTTTAAAAAAAAAATGAAAGGTTTAAATCCCCAAGAAGATATACCAATGACCTCAAACCTTGTTGGAGCTCCCCTTTGTAATGCCCAAGAAATTATATGAAAATCTGTCAGCTCTAAATTTGGCTAAGTCTGAAAAATGACTTTTTCAATTATTGAGATTTTTATGATAATTCCTAACCGCACTTGCTCCTCATATATTAGATAGTCAATTGTGATTTTATGAGATTTTATGATGAGATTTACATTGGTGAACATCGATAAAACTTTTGTCATGAGTTGCCGAAAATCACATTTTGTACTAAAACTAGATTTTTGGATTTTGATCTACTAGGAATTTGATTTTCTAGTATTTTTATTTGGATCAAATGGGGAGTATTTCCTTATTTACAATGTAAACTTAAAGTAAATGGACATATAAAAAACATAAAGACATTTACTTAACTGTTTACAGTGAAAATAAGTGTTGTAATCAGATTCACAGTGGAATAGTGTTGTGGATGGGCATTAGAACAATTTTTGAGAAGTGGTGTCCGGACAGGGAGATTAGGTGTTCGGACAGCTTAGGTAGGGAGTTTCGGTGTTTTAGGTCTCCGGACATCATACTAGTATGTCCGGACATGGCTCAGGTAAAAAATGGCTGAACCGCAAATTCAGCTCATTTCTTCTCTATTTCTCCCCTTTCACCCGATTTCGTCCTCTCTCTCACCTAGGGTTTGTACCCAAACCTTAGGTATCGATTATTTGAAGCTTCCTAAGTCAAATCCAACTCCAGAACGTGTTCCTTGAGGTTAGATCATCGTTTCCATCGATTGGTTTTAAGTAAATCCATAAACCATTAGTTTTGTTAGTTTGCCATAGATTGTTGGGGGGTTTTTGCTAAATCTCTCAAATTTTTTTGGGGTTCTTGTGTTTAGAGGACTTCTAAATCTTCATTGAGCATTGGATTGGTGTTGGGTGGCTTGGAACTCCAAACTTCACCAAAGACCAAGGTAAGACCAAAAATCTTAGTTTTGTCTAAGTGTTTATTTAGGTATTTTTGAAATGTTTAACCCTCTAGATTTTTATGGGTTATGTTAAATAGAAACCTTAGAACTCTATAGGTTCCCTTGTAATGAGAGAAGCTTGTAGGATTTATGTATCATGGAGAAGTTTGAGTTGTTAGAGCTTTGTATAGAGTTTAACTATGTATTTATCATGCAAATACATAGATATTCACAAGTGGGTCAAGTTGCTAAGAGAGCCAAAGTGGATTAAGGTAAGTATTTTACTTACTGGACAAAAAGATACTATGCTTTAAAGTTTACAATATGTTTTATGATGCTTTGATGATTTAATGATGTTTCATGATTTAAGTTTTATAATGATTATTTGATTTAATGATATTTTATGGTTTAAGTTTTATAATGCTTTGTTGAGTTAATGATGTTTTATAAGATATTTTGACAAAGGGCTTTTATGAGCATTTATGAGTTTACAAGATGATATGATGATTATGTTATGAGTATCATTTTATGATATAAGTATTTATGAGATGAGCATTTAAGTACATGAGCATGAGCATGGAAATGGAAACAGTGATACAACTCCGATAATGATGAGATAACCTCACACTATCGTAGAAGATGACCCGTACCTAATGAAAATGATGTTATATATGTTATATGTTTATGAAGGAGATGATGATGTTTATGTATATGTATAGATGATATGAAGAAGATAATGTTGCATAAGCATGCATGGCATATGACTTTACGATGATGAGATTTGTTTATGTGAGTTTTAATACTAGATGTATTCGTATGCCTATGTGCAGGAGATGTAATTGCACATAACGTATATCGATATGAATGGTTGCATATAATGTTTTATGATGTTTTTTAATGAATTCTACGCTAGACATTTCAGTGTGCATATGAAACGGGGATATGTAACTGTATATATGTACATCGTTATGGATGGATGATGCATTATGACTTTTAGTTGTGATGATTTATGATAATTTTTATACTAAACGTATCAGTGTACATATGAGACGGAAGATATAACCGTGCATATGTACATCGTTACAGACGGATGATGCATGATGACTTTTAATATGTTTTATTGCTAAAATATATAATGTGTAAATTTGTATAAAGTTAGATGGGTTAGTATGCGCATATCCCGAGGCAGATAAGCGAGCTTACGTATACTCTCACAACTAATATAGTATGTTTTTAAATGTTGACTTTTTTTGTAAAGCTTAGTGAGTTCTATATTGCTGAGGTCTCTATTTTATAAAGATAGTGGGTTCATAATTTCACCTGCATCTCGGGTTATTGGGTGCAGATGATATTGTTGACGTGGATGCAGTGACAGACGTCTTGGACAATGACCTAATGGCAAGGTATCTGGACTACTATGACATTTGAGGCATCGATGCGTCAGATGTATATATATATTTTTTGTTGGACTTATTGATAGCCATATTTTGTAGAGCATTCATGTAAATGCTTAGACCTAGATATTTTGTATATGGCTCGTGTCGCATGTGATACTTTTGTATAGTCATTCTTTTGTATGTAAACTTTAATTACTTAGATGTAATATTTAGTTCTGTGGTGTTATGTATGTTTAACATATTTAGTTTCCACTGCAAAAAGATATAAATTATGATGAAACAATGATCATGCATGTACCTCTGTGAGGCATATTATATTGTCAATCAAGTTAATACATGGATTCGTGGCATACTACGGTATTATCATGCCACTGTGACAATCCACTTATTGTGGGTAATGTTTCTTTTAAAAAAAAATAGTCATCTTTTTATTTAAGCGGGTCGTCACACCCTTGGATTTTGATCATAGGCTTGCCCCACTAACGTTATGAACATTAAGGTTGTGTTTGGGAAGGGACTGTAACAGATTTAATTGATGTGAGAGAAAAAAGTAGAATGTTTTTGTATAAAAAAGTGAAAAAAATTTGTTTTATAGTGTTTTTTTTTAAAAAATTCTAATAGTAATAAAAAGTAATTGATTTGATGTAAAAATAAGAATGTTGGAATTAATTGTTGAAAGGAAAAGTGTAAGTTTTTTTTTCGGGTTTTGGGTCATGGGGCCCGGCCTCTTACCAAACATAGCCTAAGTCGCAAACTTGCGTATCTTTGGGAATTTGAACATTTTGCTAGTACTTGGATACGATTCGTCCAAGCACATGGGGTTCGTCCTTTTATATATTGCGTGACGGATTTGACTTATATGATGTTATTTATTTATTTTTGAATTGGCTCTCATAGAAGGCCAAAGCCAAACTTAAACAACACCAGATGACTAGACAAGGCCTCTTCAACATCCAAAAAGGCTTATATGTTGTTATTAAAATAATAGTATGTATGTTGTAGTTTAAGCAATGATTAAGATTAAATCTCTCAAAATCTTTCTTCATTTTCTCTCTCTTATTAAAAACTTTTAAAATAATAGAATTTTGAGATTTAATCTTAATCATTGCTTAAACTTTGTTAGGGGTGTCAACCTTATCTGATTAAATTATTTTTGGCCAAAATCAAAATCAGAACCAAGGTACCTGGTTCTTGGTTTTGGGAAACCAGAACCAGGAACCAGGAACTGAGTCCCGGTTACCGGTTTGTACCTGGTCCGGTAACCGACTTTTTAAGAAAATTATTTTTTTTAACCGGTTTAATATATATATATTTTAATAGGACCGGAACTTTTGATTCATCTCCTTTATATATATATATATACACACACACGGTTTCGGTTTTTTGGTTATAACTGGGTACAAAAAACTAGAACCAGAACCAGCTCTCCAATTTTCTAGTTTTCCAGTTTTTTGATTATGGTTCTGATTTTTCGATAATTTTGACACCCCTATATGCTGTTATTTTAATAACAGCATATAAGCCGAATTGGTTACGGCTTAAATAGATAATTTAAGTTTTTTAACCTGGTATCATAATAAAATTCGAAGTAATTCAAACCTTGTCCCTAAATACGATATTTTGTAATGATATCTATGATTTCTTGACAATTTTGAATAGCATGTATTATAAATTTATAATCGAGAGTCATTGTATAGAATATATATATATATATAGGTCCGTTTGTTATGGCTTTTTAAATGCTTTGCCTTTTGATTAAAAATGACATAAAGATAAAAATAATTTTAAATATTACGTGAGTGTTTTATATTTGGATAAGTTTATAAACATTTTTATTTTTCTTCAAAAAGTATTATCAAACAACGTTGTTCAATCATAATATTTTGTTGTTGAAATTGATTGTCGAGAAGAGATATTATTGGGACCTAATGATTTTGTCGTCGAAATGAGGATTAGAGCAGCCGCCGGCGCCAATTAATGGGGTCCAATCCAATCGTAGATTTTTTTAAAAGCCAAACACATCATTAGAGAGAAAGCCTAATTGGTGTGATTGAGAAATTTGTTCATATGAATAGTGAATACAACGCGAACCACTCACTGACAGTGACTTTACTCCTTTCTTCTTCATATGGATTTCAGGATTTATCAGAATATTTGTTGTTATCTGTTTGGTTGGAATCAACTGCCCAGAAAATTGTTATTACATTTAAGATAATTATTACTGAATTTTAATCTATTGGTGATTTTAAATATCACATTATATTTGAGAAAATTCTAATCCTTTTTATATACGAGAAAAAATCAAAATTACTGTTCAAAAGAATTAGGGCTTCTTTTTTTTTTTTTTTTTTTAAAATTTAATTTTAAATTTTAACTTATATCAAGATGAGCCTTAAAATCCTATATTTACAGCCTCCAATTAATAATCAACACATAAGCAAAAACGTAAAAGTGCACAAAAATAACTTAAACAAAAATACACAAGATTTTAGAGTAATAAAATTCCTAAAAGGTTAATCTTTCACTTATAGGTTTTAGTTTTGAGTCCAAGAACGAGTTTTGATGCATTAGAAACGGATTTGAGGCATTAAAAATAGGTTTTGAAGTATTGAAAACAGTTTTTGAAACACTCGAAACAAGTTTTGAGACATTAAAATGAGTTTTGGGGCATTAGAAATGGATTTTGAAGTATTAGAAACGAGTTTTGAGGCGGGTCACGGCTGATAGGGTTTGAGGCGTTCACGAATGGCGAAACCCATGGGTCCGGCCTTGGTATCGCCTGTTATGGGTTTTTTTTCTTCTTTGATTTGGTGTGATTGTTCTCACTTTCGGTTTTTTTTTTTTTTTTTCTTAAATTGATAATGTATCACATGGTAATCGGATGTTGTAAAAGGATTGGTTTACGCCATGACATATAGTAGGGTTTTTTTTCCTTTAATTTTCTAATGAGATATTTAAACAAAAGTTTGGAAAATCAGGTCATCATTCCGACAATCCCTATGCGTCAAGCATATACATCAACTCTCCACCAACATGCCAATTTTCCTCTTACTCTCTTAAGAATATTTTTCCGTTTATAAATCTCAAAACCTCATTAAAATCAAAATATGTATTGTCTTATAGAAATAATCAGACAGAAAATTAGAGCCTCTAAAATTATACTAGGACTTTTTTTAAGGCAACACAATTAGATTTTACAACAACAAATAATACCTTAATAAACCCTTTGCTAATGACATCTACAAAGGTAGTTATTAGAGAAGTTTATTGAGCTTACCATATATAATATAATCTTTAAAAATATACTTCGAAAAATTACTTATCAAATATATATACTTTGAAAAATTATAATTTTTTTTAACCAAAAAAAAAAACTTCAAGCTACCAGTAAATTTTTGGTCAAAATTATTACATTTTTTCTTCTCTTATGTCGACACTTTCGCCTTATAAAGTCTAAATGTCGTCTTTACAAATAAATGGTCATTGCTTTCGTTTTTGTTTCCTGATTCCGACGTTAAAAGTGAAAACCCACAAAAACCCTCTCAAACCCACGCGAAGGTTCGAATCCGGTAAACCGAAACTTTGCAAAAATGCCGAGCAAGAGGAAGAGGAGGAGGGACTCGGAGCGGCCCACGATCCATCCCAAAAACAAGTACTCCGAGAACCCACCGGACTTCGCGCTCTTGGCCGCTCTCTACACTTCGTTCCAGCCCTTCGTCTTCTACGGCCGCGACGGTCGCCCCAGAATCGACTGGACCGACTTCAACGCCACCCGAGAGCTGACCCGGGTCCTCCTCCTCCACGACCATGGCATCCATTGGTATTTTCTTTTGGAAGCATCAAATTTTACATGTAGTTTCTTGGGAAGTTCTGTTTTTTCTTTGAAAAAGCTGGGTTTGTGTTTAAGGGTGTCTTTGCTTTGGTCGTGTTTGTATGTGAAAATTGGGAAATTCGTGTTTTTTAATCTTCTGAGGGGTTAACCAGTTTGTGCATTTCGCTTATTCTTCGTTGTTATTGTTCTTTCCTGTCTTTGAAAGACTGTTAATTGGTTGAAGTCTATAAACCTTAAAAAATGCATCAAGTTATGCTTTTTTTTCCCTCTTCAATTGCTACATATGATGCAGTGGAGCTTAAGAGTTTTTATGCGAATAATCAAATGCACCGTTAATGTGTTACGTGTGTGGTTATTGAGAATAGTAAGGACCATGTTGTATCAGTGACCAAAAGATAAAGTTTTCGTCTTTGTGATAATATGTTATGTTGGTGACGAAAAACAACAACAACTCATTTTAGCCTAGTAGTGTATTCTCTTGGATATGCAAATATATAGGTGATCAAATTGTCTTCATGCAGTGGCCTTTTTTATATTTCCTAGCCTCTTCTTTTGGTATGGTAGTGAGCGAGCCCTTTGGTTATATGATTTTATTGTTGTGTAGATTTTGACATGTGGTGAACTTTTATGGGAATTCAATTTTCTAGGTGGATTCCTGATGGGCAGCTCTGCCCTACAGTGCCCAACAGATCCAATTATATCCATTGGATTGAAGATCTTCTTGCATCTGACATTATAGGAAAGACTAACACCAGTGGAGATAATGTGAGGGGGTTTGATATAGGAACTGGAGCCAACTGCATTTACCCACTTCTTGGTGCATCTCTTCTTGGGTGGAGTTTTGTTGGATCAGGTAGCTTTTCAGTTTTGTAGGTGACGCTTATCAAATTTTGAATTGAAATTTGTTTATGTCAAACTCAGAATCTAATAGTAGTTTAATTTTGCTGATCTTGGTTGCAGATGTCACTGACGTTGCCCTAGAGTGGGCTGGGAAAAATGTTAAGAATAATCCACAAATTTCGCAACTTATTGAAATTAGAAAGGTTGAAATTCATGAAGAGAGTCCTTCTGTGGAAGATGACGAGTTGGTCATTTGTGAGAACAAAACAGAGTTGAGTGGGAGTACAGTTAAGAAGGAGGTGGATCCTTTGCCCTCCACTTCATTCGATCCACATGCTGATGCGAACAAGAGGTATAATGGGCCACCTGTACTTCTTGGTCCGGTCAGGGATGGTGAGAAGTTTGACTTCTGCATGTGTAATCCTCCATTTTTTGAATCCATGGATGAAGCGGGACTGAATCCAAAAACTGCTTGTGGTGGGACTCCGGAGGAGATGATTTGTCATGGTGGAGAAAAGGCTTTTATAACTCGCATTATTGAAGATAGTGCTGCTCTGAAGCATTCTTTTCGGTATTATCCTTGTTTACGTAAACTGTTCTTATTAATCAGCCATGTGTCAATGTATACTCTCTTAGAAAATTTAGATTTCTTTGTAGGTGGTACACTTCAATGGTTGGGAGAAAATCAAACCTCAAATTCCTGATATCAAAGCTGCGAGAGGTTGGAGTCACCATAGTAAAGACTACTGAATTTGTCCAAGGCCAAACATGTCGATGGGGGCTAGCTTGGTCTTTTGTCCCTCCAGCGAGGAAGATAGTATCACCTCACGTGGCTGAGAAGAATATCATGTCTTTCATGCTTGAGGTCGTGATATCTATTTTCAATTTCTCGAGACAATGTCTGAATTTTCCCAATTTTAAGAAATTTATCTAGCTGGATTTAGTAAAATTGCAGTGTGAGTGAATCATGGATTACATGGGCAATTTGATATTTAGGGTGGAATTCCTTGGTTTTGCTACATTTGATGTTCTGGCCCCTTACCCCTTCACTGAGCCCCATATAATTATTCTCAGCTTTGGCTCCTGTTCCTGAAAATGAAAAAGATCCTGACAACCTTTCTCTGTGTTCCTGCCTAAGAATGCTGTCCAGTCTGAGGTTTTCTGTATTGTTATTTGACTCCTACATGAAGAACAACTTATCCTCTCCTCTATGAGTATAAAAACAGCTAGTCACTTCATAGGTAAATTTAAGAGGAAGATGACTGTACCATATCTCCATTTATGATCAGCCAAGCAATAGGCTCAAAACGTTTTAAGCAAAGTTATGCATTGGCAAACTTTGACTACTTCTACTACATGTATGTAACGTTGGAATATGAGGTTTTAAATGCATTACTTTATGTCTATATTCTCATTTCATGTTTTACCTTTTTCTTCCTGCTAACATTACATCTCATGCCGTGTTCTTGTCAACTTCTTAGGGTCTTCAACGCCAATTCAGTGCTTTTCATGTATTACAATCAATTGAGTCTTTCTTCCATACTAGTGGTGCATCCAGTGAATTGAATGCCTCTTCATTTACCATTGACGTAAGTTATCACTATTGATCTATCATAGCATCTGAAATACTTTGTATCCGATATTTCTATGTGCTTACATACAATCTAAATTCAATAGATCATGGCATCAAATGATCAATGTGATGCAATCCTGAAGGATGAGTTACAACCTCTTGATGAAGCTAGAAGTTGTCAACACGAGCAAGACACATTTAATAGTTCAAGTTCTTTGCACCCTCCTTTAAATAACTTACGTTTTCGCATTTCGGTATGTTTACCTCCTTGTCCAGCTTGATTGATGAGTTGGAATGTTGGAATTTTTATAAAAATTGTCTCACTTACTCTATATTAACAGGTTTTTCAGCAAATCCCCGGGACACTTCTGGTAAAAGGATCATTACAGCATAGAGATAACCCAGTTCCAGGTACTTTCCCCCATGACTCTAATACTTCTAAAATCAAATTTTTGTTCTTAGAAAAGAAGCTCTTGTTGTAGCATTCTAATCATTTTCACTGACTTCCCATTCTTAAAAAGATTCTAGAGACCCCATTTCTCAACTAAGCTATTCACAATAAATCCTTGTTTTATCAATATGGCTTTATGTATCTAAATCTTTTCTGTTCACGCTGCTCTTTTTTGTACCATTTCTTTTGTTAATCTTCTTTTACCTAATAGCAATTTTCCTTCTCTCATAAATAGGGAGCAGAGGGTTTAGAAATGGGTTCATTCCCATATGTTTAGTGAGTTGTATATACCTATAAAGAGAAAAGGCAGTTATTGATCTTTCTTGGACGTCTCCTACCTTGAGAAACCCCTTTACCTCATGGTACCGCATCTGCAGGAAGACCAATAGCTGCCTTTTGTTTATTCGTTTTTCTTTTCTTTTTGATTTGTTAATGTCTTCCGGCCATGAGTCTTCACGGTTGTTTCATTCCACTTCAGTCCATAGTTTGTGATTTCTCTTTCTCGTGCTAAATTTTATTAGTGCTAGATTATGCCTCAATAGTTACGATCCAGCAATTACTCTTTTATTTCATCATCCCTAATGTGTTCTTACTTTTGATCTTGCTAATCACATCTTACATGCGATAGGAAATTTTTATTAATTGAAGTCTGAGGTGACTTGATGTGCCAGTCCAAGCTATCTTGTGGAACAATTTTATTAAGTTGACATGGGCTGTGTTCATTGCAGGAGCATTCTCATTGATATTTCAAAGATTAGAAGAAGTTTTAAGACAAAAATGTTGTAGATAGAGGGCAACCATAGAGTTTTTCAGTCGTCTTCAATAGGTAGCCCAATCAGTTGGGTTCACGCCTAATAAAGCGGATGTCACTAGTTCAATTTATCCTTCCCTCTTGTGTGGACATGTTAAAAAAAAAAAAAAGGTTTTCCAGTCTGAGCAGGTTTTTTGGGTTGGTTGGTTTGAACAGGCTACTACCATATAATTTTAGATCTCAAGCAAAAGGGTGTTGAGCAGTAATACTTCTTTGATGTGCATTCTTTCATTTTCCTTGTTTGTCTTCTTTGCCATCAATGTATTTGGAGCTACATCTTTAATTTTGTACCTGTTTGGTTTTTTTATGCACATATTTACTCCATCATGGCCGACATTCTTGTATGCTCTTTGGTAACTAATAAAGATGTTTCAGTCAATACCACCAAAAGTCTCTTTTTGATGGGTGAAGCTGACAAGTTGTAATGCAACGAACCTTCGAGGTTGATGGTAACACAGGTAATTATCCATGCCTTGGAGGTTTGAAGTTGAGTGGCATAGCTCTACTGCTGCTGTAGAGGGGGTTGGATGTAATTATCCATGCCTATGATCTTTGCCAATTAGATTGTGGAGCATAGAAAGGTTAAACGTTCCTTATTTTCATCTTTTCTTTTTCTTTTTAAAAAAAAAATCCTAAGCAAATAAGGGACAGGAGAAGGAATCAAAACATTGAAAAGGAGTTGGTTCTTCAACAACAAACCTTTAGTGAAAATTACAATGTTGCAAATACAAACAAATTAATAGTAGGAAATTGATCAAAAATTACCCGATCTTCTCTGATAGGGTTGTTAAAAGTGGGTATTGAAGCAAAGCTAATAGACACGGTTAGGGGTTTTTGACAGCGGGGGTGGAGCAGGAGCTGTGTTCTTTGGAGAAAAACAAACAAGGAGAGAAAATGTAGCAAAAACACCGAGAGAAGGGGGGAGGAGAGAAGAGAAAAGGGAAAGGAGGGAGCCAAAACAGTTGCACAAGGTGGCAAGAAGAGCATGCAGAAAAGGCTTAAGACCTAAAAGATCTCAGACCAGTCAGTAACGTTCCTTATTTTCATATTAGATCAGCAAAATATAGCCTAGATGTGGGGTGGTTTCTCCAAAAATTTTAGTATAATCTCTTTGTAAACTTATATGGCAACAAACGTAGATTATCATATTGGTGGTTTATATTTTAGTAGCTAATGTGATAAGTGTCATGTAAACATTCATATCAATTTGTAAATATGGTAAGTATCAAATGGCTTGCCACGTGATAGTTCACATTTTAGTGGTTGGTGACTTGGTGTGTGGTCAGTGTTACATGGACTATTATGTTAGTTTGTAAGAAATTTGTAAACGTAGATTATCATATTGGTGGTTCATATTTTAGTAGCTAACGTGGTAGGTATCATGTAAACTACTACATCAATTTGTAAATATAGTAAGTGGCATATGACTTGCCACATAATAGTTTATATTTTAGTGGTTGGTGTGATAAGTGTCACATGAACTATTATCTTAGTTTATAAGAAATTTGTAAACGCTATAGTATTCCTAGCAACGCTCAAATAAAATTCATGCTTGTCCATGCAGCTTAATGGGAAGGGAAAATCTGTTAAAGCAAGAACACAAACCATTGTAGGGAAAACCAAAACCAGAGAAGGAGAAAAACTCTCCCCCAATACATGATTAATATTTAACCAGCCCTCTATACATCACAGTGATCACACAAATTATATTACAATGAAACAAATTAACAGCAAATTTTTCATGGATAAAGAAAGAAAATAGTAACATGCAAGGCGATTATGATATCTCCATCAAACAAGAAAGAACAGAAAGACAGAAATTTCAGGCTTTCCCTTCAATCCTTGCGTGCGTAACCCCAACACATGCATCTACAAAATCTTCATCTATGAAATCTGTGGAGAAGATCTGCAGCCGATCGGCGAAGCCCCTGGAGAAGCACTCAGCAATAAACAGCCTCGCAAATTTGTGAATCCGTCTTGTCACGGGCTTGACACACACAATCGGGTTATCAGCCTGCGGGGTGACTGTTCTCCACCCTGTAAAAGAATTTTCTCGACAGAACCGGCGGTTGCTCGCTCAAATGCTTCAGATTGCTCTCGAACTTTGTGGATGGCAAATCTGTGTCAACCCAGTTATCCTTCAAAAACCCAGCGCTCCAAAAGGGACTCCCTGGCTTGGGCTGAGGCGATTTTCTTGGCTTCCAAACACAAATTATTCTCTTCGGCAAAAGCTCTGCAACTGTTTTTCCAAACACGTGGTCGTCCTGGTGAATCAGAAACTCCCCGAGCTCATCAACCAGGTATTTTTCGAATTCAGGAGGGTCTTGATGCCCAAATTCAGTACGAATCTCCAAGATTATGATCTCCGACTGTGTCTCCGACAAGAACTTTTTGATGTCTTTGATGACAACGTCAATACCGTAGGTGACGAGGATTCCGTGGCACACGCGCCGGTTCTCCTGAACCCGGACATCGAGGACCCTGGCGCCTCGTACAAGCTGGTGATAGATAGACAAGGATTGGCATTGCGCAAAAGGGCGAGAAACGCAGGGGATGCCGATTCTGTTGGTGGCAGAATCGTGCGTTCCCGGCCATACAATCTGATTTACGCGAAGCTTCTCGGCGTTAAGGCCGGACATCCAGTTCTTCCTATCTGGGGGCCTGTAATCAAAGCCCGGATACTCATGCCCGCAGTTTTCTTTGAGATTACACAGAGCTTTCTTCTCCGTTGAGATCGCCTTCCGGCGCTGCACTTGTTTGGAGACATGAGAACCCATCTTCTTCTTCTTCTTTCGTTTTCTTTAGTGGGTTTTTAATATGAAGGAGCATTGTAACGTCAGATGGGATTTTATTGTAGAATTATAGATTTTCATCGGTTGTAAGAGAGAGATTACTTCCTCTTCTACTCAACCTTTTTTATCATTTCTTTTTTCTTTTTGCTCCAAAGATTTGCTGGTTTTTGTGATCATACGTGCGTTGTCTTTTGTTTGGTTGGGCCGGCTTTTGATTGCATTATTGGTGGGGAGTTATGATCGAAATTTCTCTTCGGTTGGTCCACCTGTCTCGCTGTCGTGGGATCAACCGATGAAATTTCCACTGCCTATAGTTTATTTACACGTGTTTCATGTCGTGGAATGAAGTTTTCATTGTTAGGCACATACTTTATTTGCATTAATTGTCTCCTTTGCCGACTAATTTGGAAACTAATTTTTGTTACCAAGCATGCTTTCCAACTATCTTGGTGGATTAAATAGGAAAATTCTCTGTGCATATCCCGAACTGCTACTCCAGCTACTAGACTCAAGCAAAAGGCTCAACCATACAAATTTAGCTCACAAAAAAGGGCTCGTAATTAAGGAGATTTGTGTTGAGTAGGGCATTCTTGATTAAGATTAAGCCGCAACCCCCTCGGAATGGAGCTATTATCGGTGACCGGCGACTGTATTGACGATTGTTGGTAAGAGGCTTCATTAATTGGTTGATTGGCTACGGAAGTTGGCCATCGAACGAAACTCATTTCAATTTAGTTTTCAGTTGTTTACCGGCCAACCAACCTAATGCGGTGTAGATCGACGAGGCAAAGCCACGACAACAATGGCATAGGAGCGACGGGATGAGGTGAGGAGAATTGGTGAGGCAAGGTGGAGATGAGTAAAAAATAGAAAATGACTATATCAATTTTACTAATTCTAAATTTGATCATTGATTCAATTCGTTTGAAATTTTAAAATATCATCCACCTAATTAACAAGTTACAGATAGTTTGATTTTTTCCACCTTGAACCCTGTTGGTTAAAGTCAAAATCAATGGGTCAATCGGTTTGGTCCGACCCACTAATTAACCCTTATAATGTCAAGTATTTAGAGAATCAAAAAATTCCATGAATCTAACACACTAGGTTAAAGATGTCAATTTTTACAAACTGTATCTTTATCAAATACTTGAAAGTAACTAGGTTATATGACGTGGAAAAGTAAAAAAAGCGTGGTAAAGTACCTAGGTTAAATGAGGTATTCGGCCTTTGTGGCCCTCTTGAGCCACCACATGACCAAAGGATTAGGAAGCAGATTTTTCTATAGAGGCCGATAAATCCAAGCATAGGGTCGTAGTCATAGGTGGAGTGGGTTCAAGTTCAACTACCCCATAATAAAACCACTTGATATTTCCTCAATCATGACTTTTTTGTTAAAAAAAAAAATCTTGACCTTTTTTTTCTAATTTTAAAATCATGACCTTAAACACTAGTAAAGCTAGCAAAAGACAACCAAATAAATAAATAAAACGATATGAAAAAGAAAGATGATAAAGATTGAAGACGGCCCCTCTTGTTGAAAAAATCAAGAATTGATAGTCAATTAGTTTTACTTTGTTAGAATATTAATTAAATTTATTATTTTTAATCGGTTTAAGCTTTATTAATACCATGATTTATCACACTGAATCAATGACTAGATAAGTAATTTCCACCAACTCTCGTAAATAGCTCTCCAATTTGAACCTTTTCACTGCTACCAAACGCGATATTTTACCCCATTAATAGGTGCTACCCAAACAGTGAACACAGGATGACAGGAGCAATCATCGGTACAGTGTACCCCTTCTGCCCGAATATAAAGCAATCAAATTGTTGCTTAAATAAAGGATAAACAGAGTCATGGACAAGAAAAATGTCAAATCACTTATATGATTAATATTACTGGATGAGCATGAATGGCCTTTGAAAGAGTCCAATGAGGTGGAAAGCCATTTAAAGAATAAGGGTCCACTAGGGATGATCCTACGTAACCCTCTTTAGAAAATAAAGAAGAAAAATGCTAACATATTTTTGTTTTCACATTTTTTTTGTGTACACTCGTATAATGAAAATTATTATTTGATTTATTTTGTAATTCATCTAAAATTTGATGATGATTTTCAATGTCATGTGAGAGAATATGCACTTAAAAGTGTGTATAATATTTCTCAGTAAGAAAAAAAAAAAAAAAAACCCTTGGACCTGCTTCATGGACCTACCATGTGCATTCAATCGGTAGATCAAGGGTCAAGTTGCTGTCTTATTCTAAATAGTGACACTGTGGAAGAAAAAGTAGGTAAAAGAACAGGTGTAGCTTTCACGAGAGCTAGAGCCATAAATTTACAGGATGGTTCATAGCAGTAACTCTTTAACTTTTTGGCTTTTATAATTGCTTCTGAATCCATCCCATTCTGATACTGTGAGGAAAACATTTCTAAAGCACTATATAATATATATTTATATTTTATAAGTAACTGGTCCCAAAAAGAGAACAGGAGAAAATAACATTCAAACTAATGACCTTTGTTATATAAAGTGTGCATCCAATTACATATTAGCACTCAGTACCCGACATGAAATCTGATAAATAAGCAGTATAGACAACTGAAATATTACACAAGTATAAAGCTCTGTAAGAACAGTAGAATACTAAACTTTTGAGGAGACAAAAAGGGTTTTTGCCGGGTATGTAATATATAAAGATATAAAATAATTCATCAGGTTCAACTTAAGGAAAATATAACATGTGATACTCCCAGTCCTCCAACAGATTTTGGTTTTAGATCACTTCATTTAACAGGTATGCTGAAGATATTTCATCATCACTTATTGCTTTGATATCCACTGAATGAAATCAATAACCTCTTCAAAATAATAACAGACTAACAAGTCTGTCTACAATTTGGAGCTAGAAGAGTACTGCGTGGCAGTATTCACCTAAAAGAAGTTCGATAAAATAAGCAGCAATAAAAATGCATCCAGTAGTACAAACAGTCACCAAATATAGTACATCAAGTCTCTTAATTGCTGTATCACAGAGTGAATATGTCGAGTATATCCAGCCAAAGCCACGCTTAACGGTTAAACAGGTTGCCCAAAGATCAATCCTACCTTATCTCAGGCTGGTTTTGCAAAATATAAGTTCAGGCATGTTACATCAGGCCAGTCAAATTGCCTACAAAGGGTGCGATGTCAATCACTCTGCTGTTTCTACTTATCAAACAAACAGCAATCATTAAAGAATCGAGTTTACATAATGTTGTGCCAAATAGAGTATATACACGTGATAACTTAATTATTAGCTAGAGTTTATACACAAACTTTAAAATATATACATGTGATTTGTTTGCCTGAGGTCTCAAGCAAAGCCAAGCCCAACTTAATTCGGTTTCCATTTAAGCCCAACCCTATGTCTAACGACTTCAGCCTAAGCCTGCCAGTACATGCTATAGGCCAAGTACAAGCCATCCCAATTGCAAGCCTCATCCATATGTAGAAACAACGGTATGTCACCTAATTTGAAGTACAAAAACCTCATCATCTAGAGGTCTATGGGTTTCAAAGCTACATTTATGCTAACCTATTATTGTCAAACCATTTACAAAAAAAAAAAAAAACTAGATACTGCATTTGATGTGATACTCAAATGCACAAAATACGGATTCATAACATTCACAAAACTCATTACCAATTTTATTAGAGAATAAACGAGACAAAATGATGATACAATGAACATGGAGTCAGTTATCTGATTTTTGGAACAAAATCTCACAAGTATATCATTGTGACGATTCAACAGTATAGAATCTGATCGGAATAGAAGGCCAACTTGTGAAGAGTAAAGAAAAATGTTGTAAGTTATGAAGTTCACTGGAAATATAATTCGTATTTGTCTGCCCAGAATCACCTAGCTGAGAAAAATATTGATGGACTTTTACCTTTCAGCATTTTGTAATGAAGGATCTTCTTCCATATGTCGAGCTAAATGTTCCAAAGCCAAGTTTATTACTACTTTCAAAGGATGCGACCTATCTGATACAGTGAAAGCATGCACTTTATTTTCAATTTCTATCCAACTGATGGCACGCTCTTTCCTAACATGCCTCTCATCCATAAGCTTTCTCACCTTCTCTACCGACTCCCATTTACCAAGTACAGCATATATACTTGAAAGTAAAACATAGGCAGCAGAAGATTGAGGCTCCAACTCTATAAGTTGTTCTGCCGCTTTTCTTCCCAAGTCTATATTGCCATGAATTCGGCAAACACCAAGCAAGGCATTCAAAACTCGTTCACCAGGCTTACAAGGCATCTTATCAAGCTGTTCCATCAGCTCCTCAAAACATCCAGCTCGACCCAAGATATCAACTAAGCACGCATAATGTTCTTGATCGGGAACGATGCCATGATCACAAGTCATTGAAGTGAAAAACTTAAGCCCTTCCCGCACAAAACCTGAATGACTACATGCATTGAGAATGACGACAAAGGTGGTCCTGTCTGGCTTCACTCCTGAACTTTCCAAGTCATCAAACATCTTCATTGCCTCTTCACCATGACCGTGCTGAGCTAAGGCAGATATCATTGTGTTCCACAACACAACATCTCGCTTATCACCCATAAGATTGAAAACATGCTTGCCAAATTCCAATCTCCCACATTTTGAATACATGTCCATGAGAGAGCTCACAACTATGGTATTAGGTCTAAAATTAGTTCGTATCAGAAAGGCATGTAACTGTCTGCCGTGCTTAAGTGAAGCTATACTTGCACAAGCACATAGACAACTACTAAATGTAAATTGATCAGGTATAACTCGAAGCATCATCATTTTTGTGAACAACTCAAGTGCTTCATGCCCCAGACCATTTCTCGCATAGCCAGCAATCAAAGCTGTCCATGATACAGGGTTTTTCAGGCATTTGATCAAACAATTCACTAGCTGATTTCATATCCCCCCATTTAGCATATCCCGAAACGAGGGTGGTCCAAGCAAGGACATCCCTTACATTCATGTCATCAAATATTCTCCTCGCATCTCCTATCTCCCCACACTTCGCATAAGAATCAAGAACTGAACTCGAAATCACCACATTCCCCAAAAACCCAACAACCAAAACCTGCCCATGAACCTGCCTAGTAAGCTTCAATTCCTTCAAATTCACGCAAACTGTCAAAATACCCGCAAAACTGAACTCGTTATACCCAATTGACTGTCTCCGCAGCTCCCTATAAAACCTCAAAGCTTCATCACAAAACCCACTCCGCGCATAAGCAATCACCATAGTGTTCCACGAGACAACATCCTTCTCCGGCATTTTATCAAACAACTTCTTAGCAGGCTTAATCATCCTCATTTTCGCAAACCCGGAAAGCATATTATTCCACGAGTACAGGTTCCTCGCAGACATTTTATCAAACACGTTGCGTGCCTCAACTTCTTCGCCGCATTTGAAATACGCAGCGATCAACTGGTTCGACAAAAACGTTGTGGGATGCTTCAGCCCCGTGAGCTTCAAATGGAGGTGAACCAATTTGGTCTGTCTAAGAGACCGGGAGTTCGCGCACTGTTGCAAGAGATAGGCTAGAGAGTTGGAGGGCAAGCGGAGACCTTTGTGGGCTAAGAGATCGAGGGAAGAGATGGCCTGGGAGAGGTGACCTTGGGATGCGAGGTTGAAGATGGACTGGACAATGCAGGGACTCTTGGGGAGTGGGCGTTTCTTGCTGGGTCTGGTGCGAAACGTTTCTTGGGAGAGCCTGAGAGTTGGGGTAGGGAGAGAGGGCATTGCATAACGTCTTCATCCATGTAATGTTGGGTTGGTGGTGGCGGTGGTGGTGGGGCTTGAGAGATCAGCTCCGCCGAGCATTGGCGGCTGTGATGTATGACAACAGTGCATGGGCCTCGTTTCAGTAACCTGCCGTTGGTTTGATGGGCTTCATAGGTCGGCCTTCACCGGGAACCAATTGTATCCTGCCATGTCAGCATTCCAAGAATGAGACCCACAATCCGAGAATTATTTTTAGTTCATTAATATCATTGCTTTTTTTTTTTTTTGGTGTCTCTTTTTTGCTATCAACAAAAGACCAAATGAATGAGAATACGTATAACATTATTCAAAATTAAATAAGAAAACATAAGACAAAAGAGAAAATAGAAATAAAGATTTATGGATGATTCTTTGTTTGACAAAGCATTTTCCTTAGATACTGTAGTTGATGTAAATTGGTGTGAAAAAAAAAAAAAAGTAAGAATGTTTGATATAAAAAAAAAAAAAGTTAAAAAATTTTGTTTTGTAGTAATTTTTTCATTTAAATAATGGGTTAAATACTTAATTAGTACTTAAGGTTTGAAAATTTTATTTTTTTCTCCCTGCGCTAGAAAGTACTAAATTGATCATGATTGAAAAGTGACAGTTAGTCCGTCAATAATCGACCGTTAATCGACTTAATTGACCGATATATGATCAATTAAAGCTTAACACGCATTATTTAATTAAATTTTTTATTTTTATTTTTAAAAACAAAATATCTCCCACATACCATAGACCACCAACGCCACCACCACCCACTGACCCCACTCTTTTTCTCACAAAGCCACCTCCAATTTCTTCAAATCCTGCGCCTCCACGCAACGCCATGAGTAGCTCACAGCCGCATCTCCACTCTCCAAATCAAATCCAACAAATCAGCTCTTTCCAGACTTCACCGCAAACCAACTTCTCGACACCTTCCGTCGCCAGAACGACAAGTCTTCAGCCCTTCGCATATTCGAATGGGCCTCGAAGCAACCCAATTTCGCACCCAATTCGTCGATATACGAAGAAGTTCTTCGCAAGCTTGGAAAGGTGGGGTCTTTTGAATCGATGAGGAGTGTCTTGGAAGAGATGAAGCTCGCGGGCTGTGAGATTAGTACCCACTGGGGGTGGCTTCGGTCACCCCTTGGGCCCATGGGGGCACCAGGTGGCTGCCGCCCCATGGGCCCAAGGGGGTGGCCGTGGTTTTTTTCTTTCTTTTATTTTTTTGAAAAAATATTTTTTAAATTAAAATTTTAATTAAGTGAACACGTGTCAACTTTTAATCGATCCGTGTTAGTCAATTAAGTCATTAACTCATTGACGGATTAATCTTGACTACTTTTCAAAACCACGTCACTTTTTCAAACCAGGAGGAAAAATAAAGTTTTATAAACCTTGGACTAATTAAGTATTTAACCCTTAAATAATATAAAAAGTGAAAACAATTAGAATGTTTTGATATTGAATTTTTTTTTGGAAATGATGATGAATACTAACAAAGGAAAATGAAAGGCTTTGCTGAACAAAGTTGACTAGATTTACTCTTATTTTTTGAAATTTACAATATAAAATACTTTTATTCATAGGATAATTAAGGTAAGTAAAGCTAATGATAAGAATGATTTGATATATTTTTTTTGTTGACATGTCCACATAAGAAAATGGGAGGAGAGATTCAAATTAGTGACTTCCACTTCATTAAGAGTGATTCATATAATGAAATTAAATTAATTATAATTGATTACTATCAAAACATTATTATAATCAATCCTATAGGTAATTATCATATAAGGAATATATTTACAAGTGTGCTCTAACATTTTCAAGGATTGGAACTTTGCTTCTATTATTTATTTATGATATAAACTTTTTCTTGCTCTCTTCTCATAGTTGGATTTTGGAAAGCTATAAAAGTTTCTAAAAGTGCTAATTTTAGAGTACATTTGTTAGTTAGATAAGCTGTTTTCAACCTAATATTTGGAAGCATTTTCAATTGGTCTCCATTCTTAATTCATTTAGATTAAGAGTAGGGAAGACACTTCCTTGTGACCCTTTTCTCATTTGCTTAGAAAATAATAATAATAACATCATATAAAGAATATATACTTATGGAACCATATATATTTTATATTCTGTCATCCCTCAAGCTCAAGGTGAAACATTATGAAACCTTCTGTTTGAAAAAAAAAAAGGCCGGAAATGGTGGCTAGAAAATTGCCGGAGTTGGAAGGGCCAAAAAAAATGAACCACGATAGGCTGAACAACTTGGGCTAGGTCCAACTTGAGAGTCGAAAATGGGCCAACAATATGTCAAAAAAAGACCCAAGTCATTAATTAAGACCAACAAAAGGCCCAAAGGTTGGGCTAAAAAAACCCCAAAAATGGGGCAACATGCCCCAATACAGGTTTGTAGTTTAGGGATTGTTTTTTTAACGAGAAAAATGAAATAGGATCCACTTCACTTCAAATGAAATTGATAGTATTCAGTTATTTTAGAGGGGTAAAATTTTTTTTTTGAAAAATTTTATTCCTTTAAAATACACTAACTAGATATTAACCATTTCAAATAAAATAGAAATGATAATTTTCTCATTTAGAGAGAGGCAGAGACACAATGACTAAACAACAATGACTAAACAACAATGAAGAAATTCATAATAAAATATAAGTTAAATAGGAAAATAGAAGACATAGAGAAAACAGATACATTTTCCTTATTTTTGAATAGAGAAATGATAGAGACACAACTTTGGCCCAACTTTTCTCTTATGTGATCATTTAAAAAAATAAATAAAAATTTTGAAGTAATAATATGCTATGTGGTCCTTTTTTTATTTGATATTTTTTTTTTAAGGGTTTTAGGGATTCTCATGCTTCTCCCGTTATAGGTCTTATATAGAACAATTTAAGAAAAAATAAAATCATTGTACCCTTTTTTCTTGCTATATTAATTTTATAAGTTAATTATTACGTCTAATGCTTTAAAACTTGTTTTTGGATTCAAAACTAAAACCTAAAGGTGGAATGTTAACCCTTTAGGGATGATATCACCCAAAATGAATTTGATCATCCTAAATTTGATGCTAATGCCTCAATTTTGGTGCAAAAATCAAATTTGGTGCTAAAAACGAATTTTAATTTTTCTTAAATCATGTTTTAATTTTCCTTTTTAAATACCAAATTAAAAAAATGAGCACATAAGATGCTATTATTTTTTTTTTGATTTTTTTTTAAGACCAAATAAAAGAAAAGTTGAACCAAAATTATGTCAAACAGTTGTATTTCTATCGTTCATCTTTTAAATAACCTGTTAGAGAAACTCCATTTCCTAACTACGTACTATCCATTTATATCATGTTAATATATGCTCACCGTTGTATTTTCGTGTTTGTATATTTTCTTCTCTCTTTTGTATTTTTGCTTTATGAATTCTCACCTTTCCCAAAAGAAAAAAAGACCTTTGTTTGATTATTAAAAATATTTTTTTTTTCTTTTGTTTTCTATTTTCAAACCAAAATTATTAACAACCATCTAGAAATACAAAACACACGAAATTAATTTCTCCAACCTAACTTAATCACCATCATCTGCATACATTAAACAGAATCCTACCCACAATTATATATTCATCTTATTTTTATAATTTGTGGACTCATGTAAGTCTCACACAATAAATTAATCTATTTACTTTAAAGAGAAAACTAAAAAAATAATTGAAAGAATAAATTTTAATTTGTACTAAGCAAATTTCACTTCTCACTCAACCGGAATCACCTCACTTGTCCACTTCTTGTTTGGTTGGGGCCTAACATTTAGTGGTTGTCATCCTCTCTTACCTATTTTTTTCTTTGTGCAAAATGAAAGAATATATATATATATATATATATTTCTTTGTTAACGTGTTTGGGGATATTTTTTGCTAAAAAATATATATATGATCAATACTTTAACACTTTTTTTTTTAGTAAAAAACTCCATCAACAATTAAAAGATAGAGCTATTTGTTCCATTAAAACAACATCATTAATACAATATAGGGTATAATCTCTTCAAATCCTATCACTGACATTTATATTAGCCGCCTTTGCAAGTCTATAAGCCACCTCATTAGCTTCACAATGAACAAAACTTAATCTCCATCTTGGGATCGTAAGCAACATACACCACGTATCCTCCACGATATGACCAAATCGGCTCCACGTACTTGTATTTGAGATCATAGCATCCACTATAATTTTTGCATCTCCTTCCAACCAAAGCTGTTGAATGCCCAATCTCTACAAAGACTTGCCGCATGGAAAGAAGCAAGAGCTTCACCCGTCGTTGGGGCTTGAAGAGACCCAGCCTAGTCTTGCTTATAGCAGCAATAAACTTCCCCCTTTCCTCTTGGACAACAACTCCTATCCTCATTCTTCCTTGAGCTTTATTAATTGCTACATCCCAATTTGCCTTAAACCATCCTTGGGAAGGGGCTGCCCATAGTTTTAAACTAACTACTTCTCACGTAAAATCTAAAAATAAAAACAAAAAATTTCTTGGACTGGACTCCCCACGGGCCTGGTCGTGAGTTACCATAATTTTCATAAATTAACTTCAAAAAAATTTCACTTTGGTTTTTTTATTTTATTTGATTTTTTATTTTTATCTTATCTTAAAAATAAAGATCGGTTATTTTGACAGAAAAAATGATAAAATTAAAATGGCCTAAAAATCTGAAATATGAAATCACTTATACTTTATGTTGTGTAGATAAATGATTTGTGTCAATAATTTGTCCATATTTTTTATAGAGTAATACTATAAATCTTCCTATAGTCTATCTGAAGTCATTTCAAATGTGATGTGATTTTTAAAATTACCGTTAAAATTAATATGTGATTTATTAAACTTTGATCTATTGGTAATTTTAAAAGTCACATCACATTTAGGATGATTATAGGAAAACTTTAAGGAGATTTATAACATTACTCTTTTTTATATATTTTATTACAAATTTAATTGATTAACTAATTAAATTTGTGGGATTTAACATTAACTTATGTGGGATCCACATAAGTCAACAAGGGTATGTCTCTCATGTTTCTCTCTCCCACATAAACCCATATTCCTCATATGCGTTGGTTCACTTCTATTGCTTTTTTCATTTTTATAAGCATAAATACTAACTTATAGAGTTTTTTGCATCAATCAGAGATCCTTTGACCTTACCTTTGTTTTACAAGATCATAATTAAAATCCCCATATAGCTCAACCATGGAGAAAAATTGCCGAGATAGCGAATCCTTAGACAAAAAAGGCATCAACGAGGATCATATTCTGCGTTGAAAATATGAAATTATTTTGATTAATGACTGGTCATGTGAAGAGGAACTTAGGAAATCGTAATTCTATGTAATTGACGAGAGATTGAAAAGGAAAATAAGAAAAAAAAAAAAGGAGAATACGTGGAAAAACGAGGCTGTACGTGTTGCAAGTGAAATGAAAATTATATCGATATCAATGGATGTCAGCAATATATCAAATATCATATATTTTATTATTCTTTTTAGATATTAATTATTATATGGATGAAAACTCAGTAGATTCCTCTTACTGATTTTCAAAATTAAAATATATCAATACCATACATACTACTATTTAACAATAAAGGGGATAAAGATTATTTTCATTTCAAATGAAATATATAGTATTTATTTTATGTTCGAAATTTAAAGTTAATACATTTAACCGTATATATAATTTTACAAGATTTAATTTTTTTAAAAGACGTGTTAACATTAAATTCATATATATATAATTAGATTCATAAATTTTAAATTTTGACCATAAAATTAATAGAGGATCATATTCGGAATAAAGATATTCGGAATAAAGCAAACTTGTTTGGAGGGATGCATCATATCTTTTTGTTGAAATTTTAAAATCATTGTGATTAATGGCTGATTATGTGCGGATGAATTTAGGTTAGGATATTGGATTTTTTCACCAATAAAATAATAATAAAAAACATATAGGAAACTTGATTCATCAATCGTATACCAAAATGAGAGTATTGATTCATCAATCTTGATCCTAGTGCATTCGATTTCAAATTGGATTTTTGAAATCATGGGTTTTGATGTTATGGTGAAGGTAAAGAAGGCTAGATACATTAGTGACAGTTCTTGGGTAACCAAATTTTCTTAAAAAGATGAATTGCATGTGGCATTGCTGCAGCTTGGGACACATTTAACTCCCAAAAAATGATTAGAAAGATTATCCATGTGGATTAGGTTGGCTTGATAAGATTCAAATGGTACATATCTGTAATACCCAGATACTGGAGTATTTGCTAGTCAAGGCTAATTCTGGGAACGTTACAATATTCATAACCTTAATTAATGTTGCTTTAATTAATTGCAAAAAATGTAAAATATTTGCGGCTTTAGTTGTTTTATAAAATGGTACATATCCATTGTACTGTGTCTTGTTATGAGACACGTGTCTTAATTTCAACGAATCTAATGCTAGTTGAAGCAGGATGGAAGTGAAGCCCATTTTATTTAATATATATTTCCAAAATTTGGCTTTTGCAATTGTCTTAATGTTTTATAGTATTCAATAGATCAATTATGATAAAGTGAAAAAAACAAAAAACAAAAAAACAAATGATGGTTGAATGGCAATATCAATGGACATGACACATGACACAGTGTTATGGCTCTTGGTGGAATTGGAAGGCTCAATCAAATGAACAAATAGTACTTGATGTACCTCATTCACTCAAATGGTTGAATAAAGGAAATGCAAAATATATTAACTTCAAATTGAATTTGATAATGTTAACCAATATGGACCTTCTCCTACTTGAAGAAAAAAAAAAAAAAAATTCTGATATAGACCTAAGCCATGACAAAGATGATGACAGTATTAATATCAAAAGTTATATAAATGCCTCATTTATCTTCTTCTTCTTTATTTTTATTTTTTTATGTCAAGGAGAATCCGATACAAGCTAGGTCAATTAGACTAATGCCAATATGAATTGACCAATATGTACAATAAAATGTGTTTTATAATTTCAGTAGCATTATACAACGTTTTAACCATGATTTATTTATATGATTAACCCTTGGTCAAATATTTCTTTATTATATCATAATTCAAATGATTCAAACTAAAAAAATTGAGTGCAATGCTTCATAGGTTAGTTGTAATTTTTTACTTGAGTAGAATTTAATCTAATTATCAATGACATGGCAATTTAATGGTATTTCTCACCATCTTAAAGAATAAAATTTATAGTTCTACTTCTACCTACTTTTTGAAAAAGAATTTTACTGCAATACTAAATCTTACAAATTGACATAGCAGTTCATGTCTCACTTACCATTTTAGTCACTAAATAATTAAATTTATCTCAACTTTTATTGCTTAATTTTGTATCTACGTAGCACCATATTTCAGGATTTTTGTGGTTATACTTTTAAACTTAAAAAAATTGCCAATTTATGGTCATCATTTTTTAGAAATTTGTAATATCAACCATCCCATCAAAATTAAGCTTTAAATCAAATGATTGATAAGTGAAATACCCAAAATACGTATAAGATGTTTATAAAACTACAAAAATGCCTTGAATTTGGATAGAGAGATTTTGGAAATTTCATTTACTCTGTTACGATTTAACCTTGAATTTAGACGAAAGCATTAACATTGCAAACTTTTAAAAAACAAAAATGTGACTTTTGTGCAACCTACTCACCATTTGACACCTCACTTATTTCAAAAAATTTGTATGTTAGGAAAACATAGGAGCAATTTTTCCTCACAAATATTAGCCACCACCCCTACAGTTGCCGGTTCCAACCACGCCCAAACGCCACCGCTGTCCACTGCCTTCAGCCACCTCCGACGAACAAAAAAAAAAAAAGGCCCAACCTAAAAAATTGATTCTAATGCCACAAAATTTGTTTATAATGCTTCAAAAATTGATTCTAATGCCAAAAAAACTCGTTTTTAATGCTTCAAAACTTAATTTTGGATTTAAAACTAAAACATATAGGGAAAGATTAATTTTTTTTTGGATTTTATCACTCTAAAAGTTATCGGAGCCATGTGAAAAACTAGATCCAAAGCAAAATCCATTAGAAAAAATAAAAAAATCAAACCCACTGGAGCAAGACCCATCAGAAAAAAAAATCAAAAATCAAATCAATCAGAGCTAGGGTCACGATGGCTAGCC
The DNA here is from genome assembly GCA_013348765.1 of Carpinus viminea. Classification (NCBI taxonomy): domain Eukaryota; kingdom Viridiplantae; phylum Streptophyta; class Magnoliopsida; order Fagales; family Betulaceae; genus Carpinus; species Carpinus viminea. The sequence goes on along the minus strand of CP054669.1, from coordinate 11,426,270 downwards.
AAATCCAATTGGCCAAACCCAGGTTGGCCGTGGGTCTCCACCCTGTGTTTCCTCCCATGGTCGTGGGTCTTCCTCACTGCATTTCCACCCACGACTGGCCACCGGTTCCAACTACCCACAACGTTTCTTCTTCCTTCTTCCAGCATTTCTTCTTCCTTCTTTGTTTGGAATTGGTGGTTTGGTTCCTCATATAATCTTTTCTTTCCTCATATAATCAAGTGGTTTGGTTTTCTTTTGGTAATATGTTCCATGCTAATGTGGCAAATGATGAATGATTGGTACAAAAAGTGTTTTTTGTGCAACCTGAGTATATAAGTTATCCTTAATAAATATATGATTGTAAAAGTGATAAAAGATTATAGGTTGTAAATAAAGTCTTACCAATTTTTTTTAAAAAAGGTTAAGATTTGATGTATCATGAGATAAGGATACTTTTATTGTTTAACCAAAAATCAAATCCCAGCATTATTAATAGAAAAAATTCATAGATTTCAAACTTCTTTAATCATCACTCACAAAAAAAAAAAAAAAAAAAAAATTCTTTAATAATCACTAGGGTTTCTTCTAATCAATCAAAACGGTCTAGCTTTTGTCACGTATCACCATCCACCGTATTTCTTTAATCAAACCATCAACTTGACACGGACGGTCCAGATTTGTTTCCCCAGTCCCCTCCAACTCTCGGCGAACAACCACACGCTGTGTCAAAAGCAGGCAACCTTTGCACTCGGCGTCCACGTCAGCAAGATTTGGCGTCTTTCACGATGATACCAAGGCGTCGCTCTCCACCGTCAGATCAGAACCCCACAAAGGGATTCTCAACCGTCGATAAATTCTTATCTGTAATTCATCTAGGTAGTTAGATATGAAAGACCATATGAAAGTAGAGCTTTTCTTTCAGTTCCTGTGAGACCAAAACCATATCTACTCTCTCTTTCTCTCCCTCTCTCTCTCTGAAGCTCGCACTTTCTCTCTCTCTCTCTAAAAATCTCTCTCTTCGTCATCCACAAGAGCAGGTAAGCTTCCTGTGATATTATTTGCTGTTGTTTAATTTAACACGCTTTTAGTATTTGCAAAACCCTAGTAGAGACCATGCAAAAACTCTTTGAGGATCTGGGTTTTTATGCTAATATCGGATTAATTATGACAACCCAGAAAGATCTGTTATTTATGGATATGGTTTTGGATTAAAAATGCGATCTTTTATTGTATATTTGATATTGCGGTTTTGAATTTGATGATCTTTTATGATGGTTATATTGGCTTTTTCCTGATTATTTTATCTGTTTGGTTAAATGGATTTTTCTGGGTTTTGGTGAATCTAGGGTTTTGAAGCAGCAATTGAGGTTTTTGTGATGGAAAATGGGGTTGAGATTGTTAATGGGTCTCAAGTGGGAGAGGAGAGTGTGGAAGTTGAGGTTTCTGAGGAGAGAATAGAGGAAAGGGTTGTGGTGGGCTCTGATGAATCGAAGGATTTGGATGGTGAAGAGGTTTTTGAGGAGGCAATGAGTACCCCAAACCTTTTGCACGAGCAGGTGGCGGAGCCTGATTCTGGGTACGGTGTGTCTTGTGGTGGAGGTGGGAATGCTGAGGTGATTCCTGAATCCGTTTTGCAGGTGGTTGATGAGAATCCAAATGCTGGACACGGGGTTGAGAAGTTTGAGGAGGTGGTTCAATCTTTGGAGGCATCGGTGGTTATTGAAGATAAGGTGGATGATTTGGTTGTTGGGAGGAGTCTTGATGGGGTTGTGGTGGTGGATGGGATTGATGAGGGTGGGAATGAAAAGGAGGCAGAGACTCATGAATTGAATGGATCGAGGGATCATGGGGGATTTAATAGTGGCGAGGAGGTACCTGAGGTTGGTTGTGGTGGAGAGAAGGAAGTCTTGAAGGGTGAGGAAGAAGTGGACTTAAAGTCTGGTCTAGTGATTGAAAACTCTGAAAATAAGGTTTTTGATCATGTTAATTTGGAGCATATTCCTATAGATGAAATATTAGAAAATGGAGGTGATAAGGTGGGAGGAGTTGTCGATGAGTCTCTTAAAAAAACTGAATTGCATAGGGAGATTCTAAATGAAGATGGTAATGATAAGGAACTGAAGGGTGATAACTTGGATACTGAATGTCAAGACAATGAGAGCAGGGAATTCAAAGATGCTAGAGGTGGAATTTTTTCAAGCCATGAGGATGATAGCAGTGATGAGGCAAGGGTCATCTCATCTTGTATGGATACAGAACATCAGGGTTGCAGGAATGGGGAAGCGAAAGATACTCAAGCTGGAGTTGATTCTGAGCGTCATGTGGAACCTTGTGAACTGAAAGACACTTCAGTTGATCTGCATACATATGCGGAGGAAAGTCCAGTGGTTTCAGTAATTGGAAGCTCGCCGTCTGTGGAATTATCTAGAACTGAAAATACCGGGTATTTTCAGGATAATACAACTGATTTGAAAGCAGAGGATCATGAGGTTTCTGAACTTCAGCGTGCGGATGAAAATGATCATGGAGTTCTTAACAACCACACTGTGGTTGACGAGACTTTGATGAAGGAAGAAAATGCTGGGCAAGAGAAGCAAGGAACTCGAGTTAATGGAGAACAGGAGATACAGCCAGCACCAGAGCTTGATTCTTCACCTGGAAAATCTGCAACTGCTCCTCCTCCTGCTGCAGGTCCTGATAGACTTGGAATTGTTGCAACACTATTGGCTCAGGAGACTATGCTGAAGGAAGAAAATGCTCGGCAAGAGAAGCTAAGAGCTCAAGTTTATGGAGAACCGGAGATACAGCCAGCACCACCAGAGCTTGCTTCTTCACCTGAAAAATCTGCAAATCCTGCTCCTCCTCCTGCACGTCCTGCTGGTCTTGGACGTGCTGCACCACTATTGGAACCCGTACCTCGGGTGGTTCAGCAGGCTCGTGTGAACGGTAATGTATCTCAAATGCAAACACAACAAATTGAGGACCCCATTAATGGAGAGGCTGAGGAGTATGATGAAACTCGTGAACAACTCCAGATGATAAGGGTGAAATTTTTGCGCCTTGCTCATAGACTCGGACAGACTCCCCATAATGTTGTTGTGGCACAGGTTTTGTACAGATTAGGATTAGCTGAGCAGCTCCGAGGGAGAAATGGTGGCCGTGTTGGTGCCTTTAGCTTTGATCGTGCAAGTGCAATGGCAGAGCAGCTTGAGGCAGCAGGGCAGGAACCCCTTGATTTCTCTTGCACAATTATGGTTCTTGGGAAGACAGGAGTTGGTAAGAGTGCAACCATCAATTCAATATTTGATGAAGTCAAGTTCAGCACTGATGCTTTTCAAATGGGTACAAAGAAGGTGCAGGATGTTGTGGGAACGGTGCAGGGTATTAAGGTACGGGTCATTGACACTCCAGGGCTTCTTCCTTCCTTGTCAGACCAGCGCCAAAATGAGAAGATCCTCCACTCTGTTAAGCGTTTTATTAAGACAACTCCTCCAGATATTGTATTGTATCTTGATAGGTTGGACATGCAGAGCAGGGATTTTAGTGATATGCCGCTCTTGCGCACCATTACTGAGATATTTGGACCATCAATATGGTTCAATGCAATTGTGGTTTTAACTCATGCAGCATCTGCTCCACCTGATGGCCCAAATGGTACTGCTTCTAGTTACGACATGTTTGTGACCCAACGATCTCATGTTGTCCAACAAGCCATTCGTCAGGCAGCTGGAGATATGCGGCTTATGAATCCAGTTTCCTTGGTGGAAAACCACTCTGCTTGCAGAACAAATAGGGCTGGACAGAGAGTGCTACCAAATGGTCAGGTTTGGAAGCCTCATTTGTTATTGCTCTCTTTTGCATCAAAGATTCTGGCCGAAGCAAACACACTTTTAAAGTTGCAAGATAGTCCTCCTGGAAAACCTTTTCCTAATCGAACAAGAGCTCCTCCTTTACCTTTCCTTCTCTCATCCCTTCTCCAATCAAGGCCACAGTTGAAGATGCCTGAGGAGCAGTTTGGTGATGAAGATGATTTAGATGATGATCTGGATGACTCATCAGATTCGGATGACGAATCAGAATTGGATGAATTGCCACCATTTAAACGTTTGACAAAGGCCCAGGAGGCAAGGCTCACTAAAGCTCAGAAGAAGGCGTATTATGATGAATTGGAATATAGGGAAAAGGTTTTTATGAAGAGACAGTTGAAGGAAGAGAAAAAGAGACGGAAGATGATGAAGAAAATGGCTGCTGCAGCAAAGGATCAGCCTAGTGACTTCAGCGAGAATGTAGAAGAGGAAAGTGGTGGAGCAGCATCTGTGCCAGTTCCCCTGCCAGATTATGCCTTACCTGCTTCTTTTGATTCTGATAATCCTTGTCATCGGTATCGCCATCTTGATTCATCCAACCAGTGGCTTATAAGGCCTGTTCTAGACACCCATGGTTGGGATCATGATGTTGGTTATGAAGGCATTAATGTGGAGAGATTGTTTGTGGTTAAAGACAAAATACCCTTATCTTTTTCTAGTCAGGTTACAAAGGACAAGAAAGATGCCAATGTCCAATTGGAAGTTGCCAGTTCAATAAAGCATGGTGAAGGGAAAGCAACTTCATTAGGTTTTGATATGCAGACTGTTGGAAAGGATTTAGCATACACTCTACGAAGCGAGACAAGGTTTAGTAATTTTAGGAAGAATAAGGCAACTGCTGGTCTCTCAGTTACTCTCTTGGGTGATGCCTTATCAGCTGGATTAAAAATTGAAGACAAATTGATTGCTAATAAACGGTTCCGGTTGGTTATGACTGGTGGTGCAATGACGGCTCGTGGTGATGTTGCTTATGGTGGTAGTTTGGAGGCCCAGTTGAGAGATAAGGATTACCCTCTGGGTCGTTCTCTATCAACTCTTGGGCTTTCTGTCATGGATTGGCATGGCGATCCTGCTATTGGTTGTAATATACAATCCCAGATCCCTATAGGGCGGTCTTCAAATTTGATTGGGCGCATCAATTTGAATAACAGAGGGGCAGGACAAGTCAGCATTCGCTTAAATAGCTCGGAACAGATTCAAATAGCTTTGGTCAGCCTCATTCCTCTTTTCAGAAAACTACATGGTCATCTTGAACAATTGCAGTCTAGTCAATGATGTTATTAGGTTATACTGCAGCAGCTTCATGGTTATAGGAGATTACTTTACATGGCCATCTCTAATGGCATCCTCAAGAGTGAGTGATACTGAGCTGCATCATTTCATCTTCTCTTAGCCCCCAAAATAACTTTCCTCGAGTATAGTAATTTTAGCTTCTTCAGTTAGATATCTGCATTTGATGAATTTTGTTCTCATTAAGCTACTGGACCAAGTATTGCAGCTTGTTCAATTATGTTTTTGTCTTTATTATCTTTCTATTGGTGTGAAAATTCATTTATATTGACAGTGTCTAATAACTTGACCTGAACTTTTTTTCATGTTAATCATGATCACCTTCTCTTGAAGTCCAGGATACGATTTCTTTTAATTTATTAGTTTATTTTGTACTTTATGAGGATGTTAAAACAAAAGGATTTGTTATCTGTTGTTACAAATGTTTCATTACTGAGGCGATTGGAAAATCAGTGTTATTGATACTGTTAACATGCTGAAGAGACGTGTATTCATTTGATTAAATGATAAATCTGTTTCTTCATTGTGTGCACAGAATTCTTGTTACTCGGAGTTGAGGGCATGTGCCTTCGTGACAATCTTAACCATGCTCCTTCAAGGCAAGCTTTATTTCTTCTGGCATTTTAGAGGTTTACAGCTGTTGTCTCTTTCAACTTATTTTTTGAATTCATGTGTCCTTGAGAGTATGATACCCTTATCTGATTTATTAGTGTGGATAAGCATCAAATTGTACCTTTTTGGAGTGGGGTTCCTCCATTGTGCAGATAGAAATTTGACCAATAATGTTTTCCGTCACCGCCAAAAGCTCTTTGATAGGCCATAATGATGTATCAAGCTGCTCTTTGATCCTCAACTGCCTATTGCCTTTGCGGATACTGAAACAATTAGAAAGAACAAACGAATCCCTACTCCTCTAAAATGCCAAATCTAGGTGTCAATCCCTGTCTTTGTTGGTTAATCATTTCATCTTAATGACCCTCTATCTCTTATTCTTGGGTCAGAGATTTTTCAGCCTCAACTTTCTTGATGATGCAGCTCATGCCTCTTGTCCTTGGGCCTGTGTTTCTTCTTTTCATCCGGAGAATCTTCTGACCTCTTTTGATAGAACTACTTTTGTCCTTGACACTTGGTAATTATTAGATAAGGCAATTGGGTAGTCTCCAGCTACTAGGTGCCAAAGATTACTCTTTATCAATGATGCATCCTCCAATTAATGTCTTCTTGTAGGCATTATTGGATTTAGGTGTGGCCTGAAGCGACCATAAGGGGGATGAGCTATGGTACAGAGGTCCAAAATACTTGACATACATGCTGTAATATTGTTTGAGGATCCTGGACCCCGGACCCCATTAGCTGTTTGCATTTAAAGTGTGAGTATCATACTGATCCTCGTTGGAAATGACTTGAAATGCTGTAACCATGCAAAATGGAAGCTTTTGCGTGTCATGCCAATCAAATTGATCAAATAGCATATATATATATATATATATATAATCGTTATATTTTTATTTTTATCCATGAATCTGGATATTCATCTAGATCTAGAATCCAGATCTCTCCTTTTTTTTTTTGGTGCAATATTATTTCGTTTCAACCAAGTGAAGGCATAGCGATATGTAATGCTAGTATTTGGTAGAAGGCCTTGTCTATTGATGGTCAATCACTCTACTTTTACAACAAAGTGATGATAACACGAATTTCACTTTTACAAATTAGAGTGAGTGCTTGGCAAATCATGGCAAATTTGTCCTCAAAATTGCCCACAAGAACCGTTCTTTAAAGGGTTGGGATTGATTGATTCCCACAAACCCTTATAAAAAAAGGAGCTTTAGGCCTAATCTTCTTTAGCTTAAAATCAAGCTTGGACTTGATGCAGAGCTTTTTGGTAGGATGGTATGGATTATCAAGCTGGTGTAAAAAACAAGAGTGTAACTCCAGATTGACTGGCATGGTTAAACTTTCTTTGTAATCTCTATGGATGTCGTGTAATTTGTGGTTCTTTAGCTAAGTCTTGTTGATATCTTAGAGATTTAAATCCTGTACAATAAAGTTGTTCTATTATACTGCAATCAAATAGGTATTCATATAGTTCGAGTTCTACTTGTTTAGACTACCCAAACAAATGGCATCCGAACAATGTGTCATTTGACCAGATCCTAATTTATATATATTTCTCTTCGTAGATAGCTCTCACATCTAGAAAAACGTGATTGACTTTATCTATAGTAATTTCGACACTCAATATTAGTGAATAAAAACAAATACAAAATTATGTAATAAAATCCAATAGAAAACACATGCATCCCACCGATGCAACTCCAAAACAAGCCCAACAAAGCAAAAAAAAAAAAAAAAGGGCACTATACTATGCTCTACTGGAGTCTGGAGAGACTCCATTGTTACAGCTCAATAATGTATAGCCACAACATTGTACTCCACAATAGCGTCACCGCTTGTGAAATCAAGAGAATGTGTCTTTGCGATGGCAAATCCACGTGCCAATCGGAAAACACCAGTCCCGCCGATGATGGGCATCTCACGGACCTGCTGCAGAGCTGCATTTCTTCCCAAAATGGTAAGGCTGCTGGCATTAAACTTCCCAGTAGTGAAAACAACGGTCATGGCTACAAGTAGACCCAGTTCTTGCTGGCAAGCCGACCCATAGAGCCCCTGTGCCCGACCCACGAGTCCAGAAGTGGGTTCGGGTCCTTCCGTCAGTGGGTCGTCAAAAATGAAAACACCTCCAAAAAAGGTGGGCGATTTGTCGGTGTTTGAAGCTTGGGCTACTTGCACTGCACTTGGCTGTTTCCCCGATAGCGTGTCATGGAAGTAAAAATGGAGGCGGGACACCGTCTGTTTGGAGGTTTGGAGGTTTTGGAACCATTCATCAACCTCTTCGGGCTCTGCAACGGTGCTTTGCAGTACCAATTGAATCACCATGGCTGTTGAGAAAAGCAGTAGAAATGGAGCTGCCTTTGCCATTGCCATTCCCTCTCTCACTCACACACTAGAAGATGGAAGGATCTTTATAGCGGACGAATTATGATCATCATTTTTGTCTATTTTAGCTTTAATTTTTGGCCATGTTATCATGTTGTTGGTGATGATCATTCATCAACTACCTTTTCGTAGAGATGTGATTGCATTAGCACTTAGCAGCCCGTGAAAAATGTTGATTGACAAGTTTGGAGATATATGGTGGAAAGAACAGTAAGATGTGCTTGGCATGCTTGCAAGAAAGAACATTGATCAAAAGCTTAATTACTTAATTAAAATTTTATCCTTTTTTTTTTTTTTTTTTGGGGTTTGTGTGGACTCGAACTCTCATTTAATAAGAGGCTCAACATGTATATATATATACATAAATTTTTAAAAAAATATAAGATGAGTGACAAAAACAAAGTTTTAATTTAAAACAACTATGTCAAATTACCACTTATATTAAAAGTTTAAATTGATAAAAATGAGTGAATTTAATTATTTAATAATAGTTTAAGTTTAACCAAATATACCTTAAAAGAATAGAAAAACTAATAGTCCTTTTTGGGGGGACAAAATAATTAGGGAAAAATACATTTATATTGTTCAAACTATCACTCAATTACTCAATTTACAATGTCTCTAAGAAATAAAAGATTGCATCGGTGTCTTCTCCAAATTATTAAAAATTTGCAAGGTCCCTTAAATGACAAATATGTCCAAAAAAAAAAAAAAGAAGAAGTGGTAACAAACATTATTTTTTTTTTCCTTTTCCACATCACTATGCATGATTTTTTTTTTTAGGTACATAAGGCGTCATAATTCTTTTTTAGTTAAATAATTACGCGTGATAGTCGTTCACATGAATCCACAGGGTTTGACAAAAAGTTTTCTTGTGCTTCAATTAATTATTTTGTTGTTGTTGTTTTATTTATTTATTTATTTATTTTTTCAACTTTATTATTTTCCACCAATGGTATATATATATCTACGGGGAAAACCCTTACCATTTTCCTTTAAGAAAAAATAAAATTGTAGTGGTCTCCATCATTGGCTTTTTAAGCATTAACACCAAATTTGAGGCATTAGCACCAAATTTGTTAGGCATTAGCACCAAAATTGAGGCATTAGCATCAAATTTAGGATGATCAAATCCATTTTAGGTGATATCATCCCTAAATGGTTAACCTTTCACCTTTAGGTTTTAGTTTTGAATCCAAAAATAAGTTTTAAAGCATTAGAACCTAACTATTAACTCATAAAAATTAATCTGTTAGCAAAAAAATAGTACAACAATTTTATTTTTTCTTAAATCATGTTCTACGTAAGACTAAGAGAACGTTAGGAGAACACTACGGGAAGAACTCCTAACAAACCCCTTTCTTAAATCATGTTTTACGTAAGACTAGGAGAACGCCAAGAGAACCTACGGGGAGAACCCCTAACATTTTTCATATATCTATATAGGAAAATGTTAGGGGTTCTCCTCATAGTGTTCTCCTGGCATTCTCCCAGTCTTACGTAAAACATGATTTAAGAAAAAAATAAAATTGTAGTGGTTTTCACTACCAATTTTTTTAGGCATTAGCACTACATTTGAGGCATTAGCACCAAAATTGAGACATTAGCACCAAAATTGAGGCATTAGCACTAAATTTAGGATGATCAAATCTATTTTGGATGATATCATCCCTAAAGGGTTAACCTTTCACCCTTAGGTTTTAGTTTTGAATCCAAAAACAAGTTTTAAAATATTAGAACTTAACTATTAACTCATAAAAATTAATCTGTTGACAAAAAAATGGTACTTCAATTTTATTTTTTCTTAAATCATATTCTACATAAGACTGGGAGAACGCTAGGAGAACACTACGAGGAGAACCCCTAGCAAACTCCATATGAAAAATGTTAGGGGTTCTCCTCATAGTGTTCTCCTGGCATTCTCCCAGTCTTACGTAAAACATGATTTAAGAAAAAATAAAATTAATAACTTCACTACCAATTTTTTTAGGCATTAGCACTACATTTGAGGCATTAGCACCAAAATTGAGACATTAGCACCAAAATTGAGGCATTAGCACCAAATTTAGGATGATCAAATCTATTTTGGATGATATCATCCCAAAAGGATTAACCTTCCACCTTTAAGTTTTAGTTTTGAATCAAAAAACAAGTTTTAAAACATTAGAACTTAACTATTAACTCATAAAAATTAATCTGTTGGCAAAAAAAGATTACTACAATTTTATTTTTTCTTAAATCATGTTCTACATAAGACTGAGAGAACGCCAGAAGAACACTACAAGGAGAACCTCTAGCAAACCCCTATATATATATATACATTTTTTCATAGTTTAGTGTGTCTTATTAATTAAGTTTGTATGTTGAGGAAACAAAGTGGTAAGATTTTAATAATTAAGTCTATCTATCATAGAAGTATAGAACTACCTTATATATATATATATATATATATATATATATATCATAATTTTTGTCCATCAAATCACAAACTATTTTGAATGTGCATGTCTCATATCATTTTCCGAAAATCCATAATTAGATAATCAAATGCAAAACAAAAACACATGCAACTCGATCCCCGCAGGCCAAACAAGGTCGACAAAGTAAAACAGATCTGTTTTATTGCTCAGTACTATTGTATAGCTACAATACTCCATTATTTCTCTCTCTCTCTATATATATATAGTAAATCACATATATATGTTTTATTTCTTGAACATATTATATTAGCGAAATTAACACAGCAATATGCCTGCCCCTCTAAAGAGACTCCATTATATTATTTGCTCAGTAATGTATAGCTACAACACTGTAGTCCAGAATACCGTTACCGGAGATGACATTAAGAAAATGTGCCTTCGCGATCACAAATCCACGTGCCAATCGAAAAACACCAGTCCCACCAATGATTGGCATCTCACTTGGCGGATGCAGAGCAGAATTTCTGCCGAAAATGGTAAGGCTGCTGGCGTTGAGCTTCCCAGTTGTGAAAACAAAGTTGATGGCCAGAAGTAGAGCAAGTTCTTGCTGGTCAGCTGACCCACAGAGCCCCTGAGCTCTACCCACGAGCCAGGAAGTGGGTTCGGGGCCTTCTGTTTGTTAGAAGAGATATTAGGGTTTTGAGTCATTAGGGTTTCAAGGGTAGTTTGGTCTTTATGTTAATGAGTTTAGCTTATATATTTGGTTGTTTGTATTAGGTCAAATAAGCTTGAATAATATTAAGAGGCTGCAGCCTCCATCTTGTTTCCCCCTCCTACAAATCTTAACATGGTATTAGAGCCTTAGGGTTTGAATCCTTTGTAGTAGTATTTTTTCCACTTTATTTGTGTTGTTTTGTTGAGGGTTTTTTTTTTCTGGTGGTAGCACGGCCCGTGTGGGCATAATGCCCACACGGGCAGTACCCTCGAAGAGCTCTCTAGAGCAATTTTTTATTTTTATTTTTTTTTATTTTTTTATTTTTTTTTCATGGTGACCAGAACACTCTTATGGTGAAGCAAAAAAAAAAAAGGATTTTGGTTGTGTATTGGTGTTCTGTGATGTTGGCTGGCCTATTCTGTGGTTGCCGGCATTGTTTGTAGTGGTTGGTGTATGGTGGACGCCGGAGTGCAGTGGTCATTAGAAGGGAAAAAAGAAAAGAAAAGAAAAGAAAGAAAGATGCCGGCGTGATTTTGGGTTGTTGAAAAGTTATTGTGGCCCTCTATTGCTTCTGTTGTTGCTGTTTTGTAGTGGCCAGAGGTTTCTATCTTCTCGGAAAGTTTTGATGGTCTCTGGTGATGCTCTGGAGCCTCCGGTGACTGTTTTATTTTGTTTTTCAATGTTTGGCTTCTATTTTTAGGTACTTCCGGCATGTTCTGTGTGTTTCCAGCCAGTTTTGAAGCTCTGTCGAAGTTCTGCATTTTCGGTGAGTCTCCAGCGATGCTCCGACCGGCTTTGGTGATCGATGTATCTGACTGGCCTTGGTGTTTTTCGGCGAGAACCGATCAAATGGTTGTTCAAGTTTCCAACGAGTTTCCGACCAGCGTTAAAGTTTTATTTAATTATCTTGTTATTTGTTTTGAGTCTTTGTATTGTGTGTTCCAAGTTATTCCAGCTTGAGGGGGAGTATTAGAGTATGTTTTTCGTAATTGTTTTCCGTTTGCTTGTACCTTCCAAGCTGGATTCATATGATGTATATGCTCCAGCTTGAGAGGGAGTGTTAGAAGAGATATTAGGGTTTTGAGTCATTAGGGTTTCAAGGGTAGTTTGGTCTTTATGTTAATGGGTTTAACTTATAGATTTGGTTGTTTGTATTAGGTCAAATAAGCTTGAATAATATTAAGAGGCAGCAGCCTCCATCTTGTTTCCCCTCCTACAAATCTTAACAAGTGGGTCATCAAAAATAAAAACTGATCCAGAGAAGGTGGGTGATTGCTTGGTGGTTGGTGCTTGGGCTACTTGTACTGCACTTGTGTTTTTTCCTGAGAGTGTGTCATGAAGGTAAAAATGGAGCCGGGTCACCTTGTGTTTGGCATAATGGAGGTTTTGGAACCATTCGTCATCTTCAACACCAATGGCATGGCCATGGCTAGTGAGAAGCTAGAGCAGAAGTAGAGCTAGCTTTGCCATTTCCCCTTTCAATGGGGGTAGGGAGTAGGGAGGGAGGGTCTTTTATGGTGGGAAATGGGAATAATCAGCATCATATTTGTCTCTATTTTAACTTTTGATTGTCCGGTCATGCAATTACAATATTCTCGTTGTTGGTGGTGACCAACTACCTTATAATTATGAAAATGCTGATTGACATGTGTGGGAAGCATATACAATAGCATCCAAGAACAATTCCTCTAGCAGTGGAAGAACAATTCATCTACAAGATAGAAGCCAACAAGGCCTATCTGGTGGGCGACACTGTGTGTCAGGTCCAACCAATGGAGCCCCTGGAGAGTCCAAGCAAGACACAACATGAGATCAATGTGATTTGTCAAAGGTTAGAGATCAAACACCATGTTCAATCAGAACACTGCTCGATAGTAAGGAACACTTGGCGGGGATCCATGTAGAGAAAAGAATGTCCATGACGTGAAGAAATTATATTCCATTCATTCTATCATCGTAGACAATAATATTCTAATAAGCTTACCATTTTTCTTCTCTAAAAAAAATACTGTGAACTTAAGCATCAGAGTGTTTTCCATTGATATACCTAATGAGGTCTTTCTTTTTAAAAGTTCTGCTAGCCTGAAGTATAGTGTCCAATTAATTGGTTCTTCAATTATTTTTCCATGTCGATCCCATCTAGACAATTAAATTTATGAAATTTCACTTGCAACTAGCTAGGTTGAGTATAATTAGAGTATTCTTTTAATTACCTTTAGTTTTTAAAACTAGCCGTGAGTATAAGTAATAATTTAACAACGCAGCTTACTGTTAAATTTTGCAATCAACCTACCATTTGTTTGTTTTTTTGTTTTTCTTCTTGTTTTTTTTTTCCGAGTATTGAATACTTCTTCTTTGGCCAGAAGAATATTAAATAGAACTTAAATTGAAAAAATATTGTATCAACCATGTGTCGTAGTTGTTCACATGCATATGCTTCCACAGGGTTTTGGCAAGAAGTCACTTCTTTTCTTCAATTTTTATTTTTATTATTATTTTTTCCCCCTCTATAGCTATTGTTTTCCACCTACCATATCCACACTAATTTAGGGCTGCAAATGTTTCTCGCCGTTTTGAAATGTGCAAAAGATGAACACAAGAGTTAAAGGTTATGACAATGAGCAGCCCATTAATGTGATTATATTATGCCAAGACAGCCTGTCTAGCATCAATAATGTTTTCAGGAAAATGTATGTATAGCCAATTGGACCGAATATTTAGAATCAGCAGAGGAAAAAAAAAAACATCTTGTAACAACTATGTAATGGAAACATTTTCATTTTTTTTTTAATTTTTAAAAAAGAAAATTTATGTAATCAATTAAGAGTGGGAAATACCCTTCTTTATCCTTTCATTTTCCCCATGTTATTATATAAAAAAAAGAACCTACAATTAAAAAGAAAAAAACACGTGCAATTTAAAAATCCGAAGTGTCATAAGTGAAACTCCATCCTATTCATGAGAACATACACTCACGACTCATTCAACAAAAATTTTTGAGATAGGTATTCTTTATGATCTCATGTTTAAATTGTATAGGATTTCTTCTAATTGTGAGAGTCGATGAAGTCCACCTGTTTAAACAGACTGTTTGAGCACCTGATCAGACAAGTGAGTCTCGTTAAGAACCACATTCAAGATCTTTCACAATTATCTGTGAATTGCAATAACAAATCGCTAGTACAATGCTCGCATTGTGAGTCCTTTGTTTTTAGAGGAAAATTTTGCCCCAATTTTTTGGGCTGAAAATGACTAAGAAACATGCCGCGTTGGCTGGCTTTGAGTTAGACTCGTGAATTTTGGGTCCAGGCATTAATTTACAACATTCTTCGCAATATTTCTTTCATATTATGATGCAAGAGAATCAGACATAATATTTGAAGAATATTTTCAAATATTTTAAGAATAAGATTAATTAGCATAAACTAGAATGGAATGAATTAAGCATAATATTCAAAGATATTTCTTTGTATTTTTTGTTTAAGCATAAGACTCAAACCCTAGCCTATATAATGGTATTTTGTGAATTAATTTTTGAAGTATTAATTAAATTTCAATCTTTCAGAATTATTTATTTGTTTGCTTATTTGGGATAACTATAGACTTTTTCTTCCGTAGCTACTTTTTTTTCATTCTTGAATTTCCTTTTCAATCTTCAATTTTTAGTTTTGCTTGGCATCAATATGTATCAACTCAAAAAATGAGGTGAATTTTAAAATTATCACTTGATCAAAATTCAATAATGATTAATCACAAGTACAATGTTGATTTTAAAAGTTATTATTTTTTGAGTAAAACGAGAAACTTCTAGTATTACTCTTATATATAGGGAGAGAAAACAAGATGGTAAGATTTTAACAACTCTATCATAGAATTACCATAATTAGATATATATGTAAAGCACCATGCATGTCCCATATATGGTCTTTTAACTTTTTCATCAAATCAAACTATTTTGAATGTGTTTCATATCATCTACCGAAAATCCATAATGAGATCATCAAATCCAATATATAGAAAACACATGCACAATGACGGAGGGAGGGGGGACAAAGGTGGGCCATGGTCCCCCAAATAAGGAAAAAAAAAAATAGAAGTAAAAAAAAAAATGTAAAGTTTGATTCTAATTTTAGTTATTTGGCCCATTCCCAAAAATTGTTTGGCCCTATTTTTAGATTTTATGGTCATATCCAATAAATTTTTTTTGCCATATTCTTAATTTTTTGGGTATACCCATTAAGTTTTTATTTTTATTTATGGCTCATACTTTCAAATGCTCATTTTTTTGGTTTATAGGTAGTCTTCTGTTTAAAAAATAACAAAAATAAATTTTTTTTAATAAAAAAATTCTAAAGAACCGAATTTTTTTTTTACTAGCCCCCTCCCATAAAATTTTTTGACTTCGTCCCTGCATGCATGCATGCAACTCCACTGGAAACCCGGCCAACAAGTTCAACCGACAAATTAAGCCAAACAAAACATGTAACACCCAAGAAAATAGTTAAGTTTATTATTAGTAACCTTATAATAATCCGAATTAATTAATGTAATAAATAGCATATGGAATGGAATGATTATGTTCAAGGAATTGAATGGATTTATGAGTTATTGATGATGTCTCATGAGAAATGATTTCTTAAGTTTATGACATGTTGCATATGATGTTGAAAGAATGCGATGTTAAATGAAAGCATGTATATGATGATTCTATTGCACAAAGCATGGTGCATGAACATGAAATGGAACAAGAAACCATGAAGGGGGTTAGAGTCCCTCAACGTTCACACAAAACCATGAAGGGGGTTAGAGTCCCTCATACTAATGAAGGGGGTTAGAGTCCCTCAATGCCCACGCTAAATCATGTGAAGGGGGTTTGAGTCCCTTATACTAATGAAGGGGGTCAGAATCCCTCAACGCCCACGCTAAATCATGTGAAGGGGGTTCAAGTCCCTCATACTAATGAAGGGGGCTAAAGTCTCTCAACGCCCACGCTAAATCATGTGAAGGGGGTTCGAGTCCCTCATACTAATGAAGGGGGTTAGAGTCCCTCAACGTTCACGTTGAATCAAGAACAAGGGAGTTAGAGTCCCTCAGCAACACAATGAAAAATATGATTTGAGTGCATATGTTTTATGAGTTTATAATGATGTTGTATGAAGTGATTTGTATGATTTTATATTAGACGTATCAGTATGCATATGTGACTGGTATGAGACGGAACATATATATGTATATTGTTATGGCTAGACATTGCATGATGACATCTACTATGTTTTTATTGTTGAGCTATGATATGTAAATGTGAACAAAGTTAAATGACTATTTTAGAAAAGCCCAGTGAGTTCCATACTGCTGAGGTCTCTATTTTATAGAGGTGGTGGGCTCATAATTTCACATGTATCTCGGGTTTTCGGGATATAGTTGATGTTGTGAATGCATGTATATAGTTGGTAAATGAGGATCTTGTAGCTTGGTACTTGGGCTACGATGTCTGTGGTCTAGATGCGTCAGAGGCTGTCATTGTCAGTTCTCTTTGGTAGGTTATTTATGTATACGTTTAGATGTTGATATTTTTGTATATGACTCGTGTCGCATGTGACACCTTTGTATAGCCATTCATTTATATGTAAAGCTTTATTCATATAGATGTATTTGTCAGCTCTAATGTGTTATATTATGTCTAGTGTTATTTATAGTATGCTGCAAAGATGTAAACTCTGATTTATCATGGATAATGCATATAGCTCTGTGAGACTTATTAGATTGTCAATCAGGTTAATGTATGGGTTCGTAGCATACTGCGATATCGCCATGTCACTGTGACAATCCGCTTCATTGTGGGTTAATGTTTTTAAAAGAAAAATTTTTAATCATGCTTTTATCAAACGGGTCGTCACAAAACATATTAGCAAATATATATTAAATGCCCCTGATCTGAAAGAGACCCCATTATTATCGTTATTATTGTTATTGCTCAATAGTGTATAGCTACAACACTGTACTCGAGAATACCGTTACCGGAGGTAATATTAAGAGAATGTGAGGATGATCATGACCTCCAAAAAGCTGAGGATGATCATGAAAGAACATATCGCAATGGAAAAGAGAAGTCTGAGGAAGAAAGCTGCAACCGATATATATATATATATATAGTCCCCGTGGGTTTTAGAATTAATTTGTTGCTCATTCGGATTTCTATTGACGGTCGACAATAGGAATGGGACTTGGATTTGGTGATCTTGAGTAATATTGCTAGAAGTACCCTTTTTTTTTTTTTTTTTCAAATATAATGATGTGGCTTTTAAAATTAATTTTTTAAAAAGGATCCATGTTGGTAAGATTGAACGCCAACAATTTTTTAATTTAATTTTAAAATTTAAATATAAAATTTTTAAAAAGAAAGGACAGGTGTGGCCGAACCACCCCATAGAGGTAGTTGGCCACCCCCTAGGTCTTAGGCGTGGTTCGGCCACCACTAGGACAAAACTCTCAAAATTTTGTTTTTGAGGGTTTGGCCTTAGGGGATGGCTGAACCACCCCTTTGGCCTAAGTGGGTGGCCGAACTACCCCCAAGCAAAATGGGGTGGCCGGTCACCCTTATGGGGTGGTTCGGCCACCCATGTCCTTTCTTTTCTTATTTTTATTTTTAGATTTAAATTAAAAAAATTAATATTTTAATGAGATAAAAATGTGCGTTTTGATTCAAACTAACATTTATTAAAAAATTTGACGGTAGGGAGTTTATTGTCATTTTGATTGACTTAGAGAGTAAAAAGTAAAAAAAAAAAGAGGAATTTTTAGTTTTAGAGGGTTGACTTATAGACTTATTATACAATTTCTAAATTTTATACTAGTTTTTTTTTTTTTGACATGTCCACGCAAGGGAAGGAGGAGGAGGGATTCGAACTTGTGACCTTTACTTTATTAAGCGTGGTCTACGGCCGATTGAACTACCCTTTGGGGACCAAATTTTATACTAGTTGAAACTATTGAAGATTTGATTGAAACTAAATAATTTACTATTAAAAACTAATAATAATTTTCCATTTTTATTTTTATTTTTATTGGCTGAATGAATTGATTTATTATATTACAATCTTCCTTTTTAGTATAAAAATTCAAAGAATACATCATACATGAATGACGTACAGGAAAAAAAAAAGAAAAAAAAAAAAAAGTAGCCATTAAATTTGGTCCTTCAATTTTCATACGATTTTAGTTTAGTTTTTAGATTTTCAATCTTGACAATTAGGTCGTTAATTAGACTCTCTCTCTCTCTCTCTCTCTCTTTTTTCTGATGATTTTAAATAGAGTACTTCATCAACCTACAACTTATTTAATTAACGATATGTCACAGCAAATCAATCAACTAATGTTATGTGCCAATTATACTTGCCACGTGGCACAACTATATATATATATATATATATATATATATATATATATATATATTATTTGAGGTGTATTAATAATTTGGAGAAATTTTACTTACCCCGAACTTTGGCGATTTTTGCAGACAATCCTTAATGTTCAAAAACTCTCACTTAGGTATATCAAACTTTAGTTTTATCTCATTTTACCCCTTCCATACAAAAAATCTTTCGCAATGTCAATTTTACCCTTAACTCCAAAACTACATTGTTTCCATAACGACATAGTTTTAGTTTTGGAGTTAGGGGTAAAATTAACATCCTGTTAGGTTTTTCTGTACGGAAGTGGTAAAGTGAAAGAAAACCAAACTTTGATACACCTAAGTGAGATGTTTTGAACGTAGAGAGTGTATTTGCAAAAGTGACTAAAGTTCAAGGGGGTAAGTAAAATTTTCCTTGTAATTTGAAGTAATTAATTATGTCATATGACACGTATATGTTGTACATGACATGTTAAACGAGAGTCATGAGACATTAATTGATTAGTTTGATGTGATCATACAATTAATTAATTGGATGGTAGGTTGAGGAAAGTACCTAACTACTTAAACTTAGAAAAAAAAAAAATCTAAAGACTAAATTGAATCACATTAAAACTTATGGATTAAATTTGATATTTAAAATAAAAAATAAAAAATCAAGATTATGAAGACAGAAGTAGCCTAGTGAGCCGCGGTAACATTGTACTCAACAATAGCATCACCGGTGGTAGCATAGCCTAGTGAGCCACGGTAACATTGTACTCAACAATAGCATCGCCGGTGGTAGCATTAAACCAATATGTGTGAGCGATGGCATATCCACGTGCCAACCGGAAAACCCCGGTTCCGCCTACGATTGCCATCTCACGAGTCGGGTGCAGAGCCGGGTTCTTGCCAAGAAGGCTAATGGAGCTACCATTATAGATGCCATCAACGAAACCAAAGTTCAAGGCCATGATGAGAGCCAGTTCCTGCTGTCCCGCTGACCCGTATAGTCCCTGAGCCCTGCCCACGAGCTTTGAATCTAGATCGGGTTTTTCAGTTAATGGGTCATCTGCCATCATGACAACACCAAAAAGGGTTGGGGATTTGTTTGTGCCAGCGGCTTGAGCCACCCTAACAGCGCTGGGGTTCTTGCCACTCACTGTGTCATGGAAGTAGAAATGGAGGTTGGTGATCTCTGTTTCCTTCTTCTGAACCACAGACCTCGTGGCCCAGCTGCTCTCTTCTTCAACGCTTTGAGCAGCTGCCACTAGGGAGAAGAGCACTAATACCACACCGATCAGTTTTGCCATCTGCAACTTTTGTCTATCTGAAACATAGAAGAGGATGCTAGGGAGGCCTTAATTTATAGGTAGACAAAGGGTTTTGGCTTCATAGGTTGTTTAACTACAAATTACAAAGGAAGAAATATGTTGAGCCACTTTTTGAGGGTGTCCACTTGTTTTGGGGACGGCCAACTTGTTTTACAGCCGATTTACAAAGGAGACAGCTTGATTTGTATCCGATTTCCTTCTATTTTTAGTGGGGAAAGTACCGACCATTGCCATTTTTGATCCCCAGCTGGTTGACCATTCTTCTAAAATAAACATAAGGTAAGGTTAATTTTATTCTTATTTTTGCAGCAAACAAATATATACCAGCTTCCTTACACATGTAAGTCCATGATTTGTAGATATCAATAGAAGTCCAAAAACTTAGAGATAGATGCTGTTACGGTACTGCCTTAAGCTTCAATTTTAGGAGGCTTCCTTATCTTAGTGGCTTGCTCAAAGCCATACGCAATCTCAATTAGGTTTGGCTCTGAACCTTTTACTCCTCCAAAGCAAATGCCGAATGGAGTCCCTTGAGAGTCAAATCCTGCAGGAACAATTATTCCTGGAAAACCCCCAACTGCAAGGATAGTAGAAACCCTATTACCAAGAGTCACCAAGGCGTCCAGCTTGTTCTTTATCATCAACTTGAGGAAACCATCCCTAGTCAGGCTGGTTAAATTTGCCAATGCAGTCTTCTCTGCCTCTCCAATCCCATTTGTTGCCTGGGCTTGTATGAAAAGGTCTTGCCCATATTCATCTATCTTCTCCTGCATTGGTCACCATTGAGCCTTTTTCATGTCAATCACTTTTTTTAAAAAAGGATTTTTGACAAATAGCTTTGTGAATTTTAAAAAGTGATCAATTACTCCTTGATGTAAGAAAAAAAAATTAGTTCATATCGTTACAAAAGTTGATAGAATTCGTTAATGTGTCACATTAGCATGAGTTAGGGTCGACTAGAAGGGTGATCAAACCATCCTATGGCCATGATACGGCCACCTTTTTTTTTTTTGGTTGCTATTTGGGGGTGGCTGTTGTCTGGGGTGGCCGAACCACACCCACGGCCTTAGCCACCCCATTAGTACGTTAACAAATTCTTTCAACTATCTTAAGGACAGACTAATTTGTTACCTTTTAAAACTCAAGGAGCTAGCTATTCGTCAAAACTTCAAACCACATGGACACAAAATGCATTTATTGGATGAAATATCTTCGTGCCAATCACATGTAGACATACACAGAACAATGGTAAGATGAAGAGAAATTGTGCTCATTATATAGACTCACCAATTTTGCATTTTTCTTGTTGAATGCAATCGCATCAGCCAAGGAACGAATTGGGGAAGCCACTAGCTCACTCAAATATGCATTCAAGGATATTTTGAACTCAGCCAGCATTGCTGTATTTTCACTGCTCGAGGTATAGTATTCATGAAGATTGGCTATTTTCAGATTGTCTACCAAAACTGCGCCTCGTTGCCTAAATTTGCACCAAGTATTTGTATAAGTTCTCTAACATACATTTGGTTGATGAATGAGTAGCCTGTCTCTACCTACATGGCATACGAGAATTAAGCATGTTTGGTTACCTTAAAGTGTCAAGATGTTGCTCAACAGTTTGATTCAAAACAGCATCGTTGCGGAAATTGTAGAGGTCTCTCACTATCCCCAGCCTCTTTCCTTGGAGCCCATCAGCCTTAAGAAACTGAGCATAACCGCCTTCTGGAATGTACTGTGAAGTTTCAATTGTTGCATTGTCGTTGTTGTCAATGCCTGCAATGGCATCAAGAACATAAACGGCATCCGATACTGTCCTACAAATGGGTCTGCACTTGTAGTAAGTGCCACATAAATTGTCATGTTAGTTTGCAAGAATTTGCACTCAATCAATGAAGGCTTAAAAAGGCAATAGAAAATTGAAGTTCCAATTGGTGTAAATGTTATTTTAACATCACATGGTGCAATTCCAAGACTTTGGACAAATATTGAATTTTGTGAAAACAATTATGCACGTGATAACCTACCCCACACTATCCTGTCTTGGGGAGATTGGTATGACACCTGCTCGACTAGTGAGACCGACTGTTGGCTTGATGCCCACCACCAAGTTTCTATTGGACGGAGACAAAATAGAGCCATCAGTCTCGGTCCCCACCGCAACTGCAACCATATTTGCTGCTACTGATATTGCCGATCCACTGCTAGAGCCCAAAGGATCTTCCATTGTATAAGGACCCTGCACACCTCTCAAATCATAGTCTTAGTTTCTTGGAACTTCTGATACCAAGCTTTATATTTTTACTCTTTATTGCTATCCTCAACTAGATTTGGTAATAAACTGATAGGACTGAGTTTGGTTGATAGGTTGAGATGGATTTGTAAATATGGAAAGGGTTTTATTGAAATGGAATTTCACTTATGGTCGGAGTTCACCAGAATACAAGATATTTGATCAAATGACTCAATGAATCTTCCTTTACGCTACTGACTCGTTTATATAAAAAGCTATTGACTACATTTCCAAAGATAAAGGCATAATAATCCGACTGATACAAATAATCCCAAATAACATGATAAGAATAAAAGCTAACAATCTTTACCCCCAACGAAGATTACACTAATACAAGTACTTAGTATTAGGCTTGCTGCTCCTGCAGTTAGCACACAAAAAAGAAAAAGAAAAAAAGTGTCCAAGGACGGCACTGCCTGATCTCTCAGCAACTATTGCCGCTTATCACCACCCAACTACCGCATTTCTCCCCCAATTGTATGTCTTTCTCTCACTGCCTAGCTTTTAGCCACCTTCCTCCTTTTTGACATCTCTCTTTCTCTCTTACCTATGTCACTTCCCATCTACTCCAATATGTAACGCCCTACCCTAATGACACAATATTGTCTGCTTTTGATTCCCCAAACCAGACTTTTTAGACCTATCTTAATACTACTCTCGCATAAGCACGCTTAATTGCAAAATTATGATAGGTTCATGACCATCATGACTTTAAAAGACGTTATCTCAAGAAAGACATGAGCATACATATAAACACATTTCCATTCCTATACCCAGCACGCCACACAAAAGGTTTAGAAATTGCTTCTCCCTTCCAAATACATCCCAATCACATCTTACTAAAAGACAATCAAGGGCGGATCTAAGGGGGGTCGAGGGTGGGCATATGCCCACCCTCAACTCTTAAAAATCTTCTTTACCATGGTATTTTTTGTTTTTTTGCCCTTATTATGCCCTCTCTCAACCATAATTATGCTCTCTACTCTCATGCTTAAGTTATATTATGTCCTTTAATAAGTTAAAATTTGAAAAAAAATTAAAAACCTCAGATTCTCACTTTCACTTTCAGAAGAATCGAATAAAGAAGATGATGAACAGTGTTTATTCCATTGTCCAAACGCTGCGTTTTGTTGATTAACACTTATGGTACTGGGGGTCAGGAGGTGGGGTCCATGACACAAATAAGTTAAAGGAAAAAAAAATAAGCAAGGCCTTTAAAAAGCTGGCGGCAGCAAGTAAAAGCATTGAGCCTTTGGCTGCTGCCAGCTTTAATTATTATTATTATTATTATTATTTTATTTATAAAAAAAAACCCTAATAACAAAAAAAAAAAAAAAAAAAGGATTTTGCCTCCAGCTTCTCAACTAAAAAAAAAAATTTAAAAATATGTTATTTTAATTTTCATAACAATAAACCCTAAGAAAAAATAAAAGCTTTGAGCCACCACGAACTTACAATTGAAAAAACAAAAGTGATTAAATTTTTATTTTTCTAGTCTTCTAACTTTCTTATTTTTCAACTTCAACAAAATTAAGCCTCAATTTTCTTTCACTTTTCAACTTCAAGTAAAAATTTAGGTATGTAAATATGTAAATAAATTTTTAGATTAGATTTAAATTATTCTTTTAATTTAATTGTTTTAATATTTATATTGCTAATTTGCTATTCAGGAATCAGATTGACCTATTCAACTATTGTTAATAATAACTTCAACGAAAAATTGAGTATGTAAAATTGTAAATATGTAATTAAATTTATATTGTTATTCAAGAATCATGATTCATTGATTCTGCTGATTCGCGACAACAATGAAAACATTCTCAACAATGAATATTGTTAAAAATCGTTTACGTAATAAAATGGGAGATCAATGGATGAATTATTATCGATTACTTACATTGAAGAAATATTCAAAACTATCAGTAATAAAAAAATCATGCAGCGATTCTAAGGTACGAAAGCTCGTCGATAACAATTGAATTAGCGCTAGTTGTGACAAAACAAATTATAAGTTATATTTATATGTTTTAGAACATAATTACATTTTTGTTTAAATTATTTACTTATTCCGTTAGTTATATTTTCTTTCAACTTTATTTTTTTGTATTCATTAAAAAAAAACATGCCCCCTATAGATGAAATTCCTGGATCCGCCACCGAAGACAATACAATGAAATTTTGCGATGAAAAAAGGTTGAAAAGATAGAAATTGCTGCCCTATATATAGTGTGCTCTGTGCATATGTGCAGTGAAGAAAAGTTCAGTCCCTCTTGCTCTATTAATTCTCCTCCAGCATATAATTTACCTGATCCCAGCCATAATTTCTTAAAAGAGCGTGTTAAAATAATTGAAAGAACCAAGATTAATCTTAATATTCTAGACCCACCTTCCATTGCCCACCTCTGCCGCTCCAACCATTGGGAGCATTGTTCGACCGAAAATTAGACCACTCGCTCAAGCCGGCCTTCCCCAATATGATGGCCCCGGCGTTCCTCAACTTGGTCACCACGCCCGCATCCCGTGGCACAACTGAGCCGAGCAGCGCGTACGAACCGGCGGTGGTGTTCAGCTTATCCTTGGTTGCAATGTTATCTTTGAGCAAAATAGGGATGCCGTGCAAGGGACAGAGCGAGATGGGTGCGTGAGAATGACGCTCCTGATCAGCTTTATCAGCTTGGAAAAGCGCGTCTGGGTTCACCTCTATGACCCCCTTAAGGATCGGGTTTAGCCTGTCGATTTCTTTAAGGTAGAATTCAACGAGTCTCCTGGAGGTGAGCTGGTTTTGCTTGAAAGCGTGCTGGATATCATCCACGGTGGCTTCTCTGAGGGGTACTTCCATGGCCCTTGATGGGTTGGGTCCCGGACGATAATCTGGCTAGAAGAATCAGTAGCAGGGATGAGAAAGGAGAGAAGGAGAGTTGTTACTTCTTGGTACCCATCACCCACCATGGATGCCATGGCTAGAATTTCTTATGAATTCCTTTCACGAAAGTCAACATTTTCATATAAAATGCCCCTCAAACACCATTTTGGCTGAAAAATATTTTCAGCAAAATTATTGGTTGAAAACATATATATATATATATATATATATATATATATTGGCACATCATAGGCCAAAAAGGCGATTAACTTTCGACAAACTCTGGTGGTGGATTTTTTCGACAAACGGTCAGTGATCTCGAGCAACTTCTGATAGCAACAAAGAATAAAGTGCGATAGAATGTGTGCAAGAATGAGAAACTCTAATTTATGAAAATTTAAAAAAAGTTTTTTATCGATCGAAAATATTTTAGATTTGAGCACGATTATTAGTATTACCAAACACTAAAAAAAATAAAGAAAATTTCCATAGAAATAGGAAACAAATAATATGTAGCAAATTTTGAAAAAGATAAATAAAATAAACCATAATGGATTTGGCATCGCTATTGTAAAGAAGTTACATCATATAACCACTCAAACTTAATTTCACTATAAAATCAAAATTACACCACCTTCACTAAATAAAAGTTGGAGATTCTACATTATTAGCCAAACCCAAACCAATGAAGATTATTTGTATGTGGCTGCCTATATTGATATCATCAAACGGCCCACCAAATTCCTCTCCCCCATAATTTTCAAAATTTTAGGGAGGAGTCAGATGAAGTGTTTATAGCCAAGGGCTGGGAGAGCTTTGCACGAAGTCAACAAGGAGTTCAATTATCTGGTTGCTTGATTACATTGTAGATTTTGTATTGTTTTGTCTTTTAAGGTAGTCTGAAAGACTAAACATTAACATTTTTGTAATGCTTTGTATGCAAGACATATATAGTCCAAGGAATTGGGGTTTAATGCATGAGTTTGGTTATAACAGTCGACTGATCATTTGTTGGGTTCTTGCAAGAACAATACAATAATTAGAACGGTCTATTTGTTTTCGAATAATGCTAAAAGTTATTATTGTATTACTTAAAAAGTGATGTAACTTTTAAAAATTATTATTGAATTTGTAATTGATCAAATGTGATTCTTGGTTTCCTAGTTAAGATTTTGCTTACTCTTAAAAAAGGGTTTTATTCACTAATTAATTTTGTTTTTAAAATTATTTTTCATATTTTGAAGGGGTTAAAATAAACATAAGGTATGATTAATATTATTCTTATTTATTTGCAACAGATAGATAGCAACTTCCGTTCATATTGGTAGTTGTTACAGTACAAGTGACTTAAACTTTAAATTTAGGAGGCTTCCTTATCTTAGTGGCTTGCTCAAAGCCATATGCGATTTCAATTAGCTTTGGCTCCCAACCTTTTAGTCCTCCAAAGGAAAGGCCGAATGGTGTCCCCTGAGAGTCAAATCCTGCAGGAACAGTTATTCCTGGAAAACCCCCACCTGCGAGGAGACGAGAAATCAGCCTACCAGGAGTCACCAAGGCGTCTAGATTGTTCTGTATCATCAACTTGTGGAAGCCCTCTTTAGTCCGTCTGGTTAAATTTGCCAGAGCAATCTTCTCTACCTTTCCAATCCCATTTGTTGTCTGGGCATCTATGAAAAGGTTTTGCCCATACTCATTTGTCTTCTCCTGCATTGGTCACCATTGAGTAAGAAAAAATAAATAAATTAGTTCCTGTGGTTAGAAATGTTAACAGAATTCGTTAATATGCCACATTAGCATGAATTAAGCCAACTAGAGGGGTGACTAAACCATCCAATGGCCCCTCTTTTTTCTTTTTCTTTTTCTTTTTGTTGCCATTTGGAGGTGGTCTTCGAGTCTCAACCAACCCCATTGTGCACATTTTGTCAACTCTTTTAACATTAGTGACTAGTTTATTTTTTTTTTTGCTTACTTCATGAGAGTGATTTATCACTTTTTTAAACTCAAGGAGCTTGTTATTTGTCAAAATTTCAAACTACATGGACTAAAAATGCATTTGTCAGATGAAATCTGTCCCTGTCAGTCATGACCACAGAACAAGATGCAGAGAAATTGAGCTCATTATATAGACTCACCAGTTTTGCGTTTTTCTTGTTGAAGGCAATCGCATCAGCCAAGGAACGAATTGGGGAAGCCACTAGCTCACTCAGATATGCATTCAAGGATATTTTGAACTCAGCCAGCAATAATATATTTTCACTGCTCGAGGTATAGTATTCAAGAAGATTGGCTATTTTCAGATTGTCTACCAAAACTGCACCCCGATGCCTAAATTTGCAGGAAGTATTTGTATGAGTCCTCAAACATACATTTGTTTGATGAGCTTGTCTCTGGCAGGCTACATGACATAAGGGAATTAGGCATGCATGTTTGGTTACCTTAAAGTGTCAAGATGTTGCTCAACAATTCGCCTCAAAATAGTATCATTGCCGATGGTTAAATCGTTTAAGTCTCTCACTATTCCCAGCCTCTTTCCTCGGAGCCCATCAGCCTTAAGAAATTGTGTATACCCACCTTTTGGAATGTACTGTGATGCTTCAATTGTTGCATTGTCATTGTAGTCTATGCCTACAATGGCATCAAGAACATAAACAGCATCCGTTACTGTCCTACAAATAGGCCTGCATGATTAAGTGTCACGTAAACTGTCGGAAATTGATTTGTAGTGTCCCTAATGCTACCGAATCAATTAAAGCTTAAATGTTATTTGAACATCACATAGTGCAATTCCAAAACTTAGGAAAAATATTGAATTTTTTGTGGAAATTATTAAGTACATGGTAACCTACCCCACACTGTCCTGTCTTGGGGAGATTGGTATGACACCTGCTCGACTAGTGAGGCCGAGCGTTGGTTTGATGCCCACCACCAAGTTTCTACCGGACGGAGCCAAAATAGAGCCATCAGTCTCGGTCCCCACTGCAACTGCAACCATATTTGCCGCAACTGATATGGCCGATCCACTGCTAGACCCCAAAGGATCTCCCATTGTATAAGGATCCTGCACACCTTGCAAATCATAGACTTAGTTTCTTGGAACTTCTAATACCAAGCTCTATATTTTTACTCTTTATTGCTATACTCAACAAGAATTTGGTAATAAACTGATAGGATTCTACTGGGTTTGGTTGATAGGTTGAGATGGATCTGTAAGTATGGAAAGGGGTTTTATTGAAATGGTACTCCACTTAGGGTAGGAGTTCACCATCATACAAGGTATATGATTAAATGACTCAATGAATCTACATTACTAGTGTCTCGTTTAATATAAAAAAGCTGCTGTGACTACAATTCTGAAGTAAATAGAATCCTACTTACACGAATAAATCCCAAACAACATGATAAGAATAAATAACACTAATTCAAGTACTTAGGATTAGACTTCATGCTCCAGCGGTTACGGTTCTCATCATAAACTAACTAAAAAATGTGCTGTAGGACGACACTGCCTGATCTCTCTGCTGCAACTATTGCAGCCTATCACCACCCAACTGCCACCTTTCTCCACGAATTTCTTCTCTGTGTCTCACTCCCTATCTTTAAGGCTGTCACAAAGTGGCACTACATATCAATGAGTGCGTTAGGTGAGAAGAACCGAAGCAAAAACAACCAGTGGAAGTACTATGTACCGTGTAATGTGTGCCAAGAAGATAATTTAAGAACTAGCTGTTTTGACTGCATTGAGGCAAAAATTCGGATTATATGTGAAAAAACTCTAATTTGTATTCATGTGTCTTGTCCTCCAGCATATCATTTACCAAATCCCTCCCAGCCATAATTTCTTAAAAGATCTTTTAAAAAAATAAAATAAAATAAAAAAATCAAGATTAAATCTTAATATTCTGGACCCACCTTTCCTTGCCCACCTCTGCCGCTCCAACCATTGGGATCATTGTTCGACCTAAAATTAGACCACTCGCTCAAGCTTGCCTTCCCCAATATGATAGCCCCAGCTTTCCTCAACTTCGCCGCCACGCCCGCATCCCGTGGCACAACTGAGCCGAGCAGCGCGTACGAACCGGCGGTGGTGTTCAGCTTATCCTTGGTTGCAATGTTATCTTTGAGCAAAATAGGGATGCCGTGCAAGGGAGAGAGCGAGATGGGTACGTGAGCATGACGCTCCTGATCAGCTTTATCAGCTTGGAAAAGCGCGTCTGGGTTCACCTCTAAGACCCCCTTAAGGGTCGGGTTCAGCCTCTCGATTTCTTTAAGGTAGAACTCAACGAGTCTCCTGGAGGTGAGCTGGTTTTGCTTGAAAGCGTGCTGGATATCATGCACGGTGGCTTCTCTGAGTGATGACAAGCGTCCATGGAGATGGCCCTTGATGGCTTGCGCCCCGGAGAATAACGTGGCTAGAAGAATCAGGAGCAGAGATGAGAAGAGAAAAAAGGAGAGCTGTGACTTCTTGGCGCCCATGGAATTCATGGCTACCATGACTCACTGAATCAAACCACAGGTGATACCTGAAGGAAATTACCTGCGACCTTCGGCTATTAAAAGGGTTGCCAAAGCAAATGCCGCATGTAATTGTACTATGATTAGAGAAAGAGAATCAAATTGCACAGCCATTGCCTGTTGCCTGTTTGGGATATTAATCTTTCAAACTTATGTGACATAGTACCATGTAATTTATTATTTTAATAAATAGAAGTAAAAAATGTTTAGAAGGAGACACATTTTGGAACCAAAATTTTGAAAAGAAGTTTACGTCGTTTTCATTCCCTAATTGTCTATGATTACTTAACAGCTTTTGTCAAATGTATAAAGTGCCACCAATTACTAGTGAAAATGTGTACGTACATTCCCCAATGGTCTATATATGATTACTTTACACAGCTTTTGTCAAACATATACGACCAATTATTAGGGAAAATATTTGAGGTACTGAGGTACTACGTAGTACAATGGTTCATTTTATAAAAATTACGTGGTTTATATTTTAATGGCTAACGTAATAAATGTTATATAAATTGATATGTCAATTTATAAATGTAATAAGTGTCCAATGAAATATTATGTGACAATTCATATTTTTACACCTGACATAACAAGTGACACTTGAGAGTAGTATTAGTTTATAAGATATTTATATTAAAAGTTGTAGTACCTATAGTAACACTATATTTCTAGTTCATATTAGCTTGGATTTTCATGTGAAATTATAACTTGGGTTGGAATAAATCGTGAAGAGATTGAGTGCTTGCCCTTTTTCATAACAAAATATAGGGAAAAATATACATGCTTGAACCCTACCCAAAAATGCGGCCGCTACACCCCTGAATTAGAAGAGGAAGATATTGTCAATCTTTTTATAATTTAAGAAGGATATTGATGCAATCAATAATTTGGGTGTGGACATTAACAATCAGGTAGTAATTTGTTAGAAATGTAAACTTTTCCCCAAAATATAAATTTGAATATAACAGTATATACTTCTCTATGGATTTGACGGCTGCATTTAACCAAATAGCAACATGATCCAACCAATTGTCCATGCACGCGTTTACATTCAATTGCTCAGTTCAATACATTCAATCTCTTTTGACAAAAGAGAAACGCAACACTACCAAGTTCTTGTTCTTACATTTTTTAAGTGCACACTTTTTGATGTGAAAAAAGTAAAATCTATTATTAAATTTTATAAATGTGTGTTGGCATTCTTCTTGGTGGAACATGTCATGGAATATGGCCCCAAAATTGTGGCAGACAAGTGTGCAAGGTCTTTCACTTTCTTTCCACTTTGGGACCTTCATAATCACTCCACTAGCCATGGTAATGGTATGTTAGCATGCCCTCTCTAGGGGTGTTAAATGAGCGAAGCGCTTCGCGAGCAAGCTCGGACTCGGCTCGCATAAACTCGACTATTAAATGAAGCGCTTTGTGAACACCGATTCCTGGCTCGAATAATAAACGAAGCAAGCTCGGCTCGACTCGGCTAAGCTCGTGAATCAGCTCGTATAAGCTCGTATATATATTATAATAATTATATATTATATATATTAAAAATTGTAATAATTATTTATAAGTTAAATAAGTATATATATTGCCTATTTGATAAGTAAATTAAATAAGTATATTAAAATAAATTAATATATATAAATACATGTGGGCCTACTAAAACAATCACAATGATAATGTGGGCCTTGTCTAAACCCAAAATGGGTATCACATGGGTATCGCTCTCAACAGAGGAAAAAAACAAAAAAAAAAATCGAAAGAGAAAATGGAAAGGGTGTGAGTCGTGTGACTTTAGAATCATGGTGAGAGGTGGATGGGTTGGTGGTGAGGATGCAGAGGCGTGGCGATGAAGAGGAGGAGAACATGGCGAGACGAAGACCAGTCACGAGAAGAAGCTCAGTGGTGAATCCACCAAGACCCACCCTCCGCCACAGCTTCCTCGGTGCGGCGCATTGGATCAAGATGTTCCTCCAGGACATCAATTGTCTGAAGCGAAAGGGCCACGTTTTTTGTTTGACATCATTTCGTAGAGATTAAGGATGGCTTTGAGCTTTTGAGATGGGTATGAGCTTGTCTGGCTTAGGGTCTCTAACCTCTCTCCAAGCGAGTTCGGGCGAGAAGTCTTGGTTTCTTGAACCTCTTACATGTGAAAGAATTGAATGGGCCAAATGGGAGCTTTGTGGACTTGTGAAAGCGAGAGAAAAATGCTCCGAATGGCTGAATCTAAGACCCTCATGATATTTGATTGAGAGAATGGGAGAAAAGCAGGGGGAGTTAGAGAGAGAGAACCTTTCGATGCTCATCACTTCCTCTGACCAAGGCTTGATAGATACCGACGAAGTTTCAAACCTCATATACCGATATACGCTCGCCTATCACGAGAATAGTAAGATAGGATTGCGTATGCTAACTTCGTGATTCACGCCGATATTCACGCCTGCAAACGTGGGACATCGGCGCCAAAGAAAGGGGAGAGGCAGATCGGCGCAAAAGGAAGGGGAGAGCCATTCTGACTCTCTGAGAAAACACCCTTACTTAGTCCCACATTGCTAAGGAAAGGGGAATTCTCACACTTCCTTTTCTATAAAATGATCCACACCCCCTACTTTTAATTTAACCATTTAAGCTTCCCCCAAGAATTGGGTTGGCCAAGCTTAAGAGAGTACTGGGCTGGTTTTTTGAAATTAATTGGCCTAGGAACAAATAAAAAATTTGGGTTTGGGTATGATTTTGAGTTGGGCTTGGGTTCGGGCTCTAGAGCTGGATTTGCTTAATAAGCGAGCTCGAGCCACGGCTATTTGTCGAGCCGAGCCTCGAGCACAGGTTATTTTTGGTCGAGCTCTGAGCTCATTTGAGTTCTCTTTGTCGAGCCTGAGGCATAATATTTGGGCTCGTGTAAAGCTCGGCTCGAGCTCGAGCTCGACTAAATATTGACGAAACGAGCCCCGAGCTAGCTAAGCTCTTGGCTCAGCTTACACCCCTAGCCCTCTGGTCCACAGTTCATGACCACTAAGGCCAGCCCAATGTATTTGGGGCCTTAGGCGAAATTTTGGAGTTGAGCCTTATTTTTTTAATATTTTAATATTAATTAAATAATATTTATTTTAATAATATTATTGTATTTTTATAATATTATTATTATTATTATTTTCATTCAGGTTAGTAATATGTTCATTGTTGTTTAATACCTTTTGAGTTTCTTCATTAGCTAGTTACATTCTATTAGGGTCATAAATATTTGTAACAATAGAGTTAGAGGCATCAATAATATTTTCATTATCTTCTAATAAAATAATTCTTTTTGATGAATTTATTATTCATTTATCACAGATGAGGAGAGGAAGAAACGAAGAGAAGAAAAGGAAGAAAAGGAAGAAGAGAGAGAGAGAGAGAGAGAGAGCAAAGGGCGACAATGGAGATATGCTAGTATTCCTCATTTTTTTTTTTTAAAAAAAAAAGTATGCTCTATTTCCTTTGCTGACAGAGGAGAGAGAAGGAGAAGGGGATTAAAAAGACAAAAAAAAAAAAAGATGTGGCATATTTGTTTTTTTTTTTTTTTAATTGGTCTTATTTTACAATAGGCTTAATTATTATATTAGGGCCTTATTTTGGAGGCCTTAAGTTTTTATGGAAAAAAATTTTGATCCTTATTTTAAAAAAAAAGGGCCTGAAGTAAAAAAAAAAAAAAAGGTCTTATTAAACAAATTTTGGGCCTTATTTATTGGGGCCCTAAGTAATAGCCTAAATGGCCTAGCCATTGGGCCGGCCTTATGACCACTAGAAAACTCATATATCATTAATTTATGAGAGCCCCTTACATCCGGATGGGTTGTAAATACCATTTTTTACAGCACCCAATTAGAAGTTGTAATACCCGAGGTTTTTAATAGGATTATTAAGAATGCTTTAATATAAATTTCAGTCTCTAGTTAAATCAAATATATTGGGAAAAATATATTTGATGTCTAAATTATGAATTATTTGGCATTTAAGATTTACATAATTAAGTGCATAAGTGTTAATGGTAATGGAGATATTAGTATATTAAATTATTGTTTTATTTAATATGATTATGTATATGTATATATATATCAATATGTATATATTTGTTTTTAATATATATATATATATATATATATATATATAGGAATTGGGTTGCACGATGAGCTTTTAATGCTCAATAGATAGATATATATGAAATGAGTTGCAGATGAGCATTTAATGCTCATTAGATATATATATATATATATATATATTATTATTTTAATACTAAGTGGTAGATGTGCATGTGAGTGAGTGGACGTGGCTGTAGGTTCTTAGACCAAGTAGAAAACTCATGAAACCTTCATTACATTGATTAGGCGTTGCATTCGAACAGTAAAAACAAATTCTGGAAAGTATCAGTACAAGCCTGCACGCCTACTTTTCCCATTCTAGAGTAATCTTCCATATTATTACAAACTTATCTCACCGCTTACTTTCATGCAAATTCCATCGAAGTCCCTAGTGCTCCTCTATAAATAGGACCTCAGCGTAGTGCACTTTCACGAGCAACTCTCCCTCTCCCTCTCGTGCAGTGAAGAGAAAATAGAGAAAAATAAAAGAAAAAGAGAGAAAGGAATAGTGAGATATATTTATATATTTTTAGTAATAAGCGTTGGAGGCGTTTAAGTGGAATTGTTAGGTATATTTCTTTTATCCTTAGTTTATGTCAATTCTAGTTAGAAATTTAAATTATGTCAATTTTATTCATTAGAATTTAAATTCGTCGTTATAATGCCAAAATTGCTGGAAAGTGTGATTGAATATTTGGACGGATATTATATTCAATCATTCTTTAAATATTACAAATGCGTCGTTATGTTGCCTAAATTTTATTAGGTATTTTACAATAGCGTTGTAATGCCCAAGTAATATTAGACATTTTAGATAAATATTATATTAATGCCGTAGTAATGCCCATATAAATATGTGGTAACGCTACATAGTCGTTATGATGCCGAGTGACATTATAATATTTTAAATAGATGGCGTTATGCTGCCCAATTTTAGATAGAGTATAGAGAGAAATTAAAGAGGTCGTTATTTTAGCCTTTTAATTATAATTTTAGACTAATTTATTATCGGCCTTGTGGCTAAAAATCTGATGAATTTAGAATCAAGGATTAGAAAGGAATCCAACATAACGGTCTCACGGTGACAAGTAAGTATAATTACTTCTTGAGCATGGTATTATTTTAGTGAGTACAATTGCTTTGAGATTGATACTAGTTTATAAAGCTTTTGAAATGTGATTATTATATGAGCTGAATATTTTATGAATAACATGATTTAATGCTTCCAATTATTTTTATGAGTTGCAAAATGAAATGTGGTGATTATGAGAACAAAGAAGGATTTTAAGAGACACGTTATTGCATCTTTGTTGAACATTGAGCATAAGAGATTAATTAAATATGAAGCAAAATGGTTTTCCTATATTAACGGTGGGAGCCAAATGAGCCTCTCGGGTTAAATAAAAGCCTTTTGTCTTCATAAAGTTGACTATAAAATGTTGAGGTGTTCTTATATTAGCGGTGTAAGCCGAAGGAGCCTTCTGAGTTAAAATAAAACTGGTACTAACCAGGAGCCAAAGTGTCTCCTAAAAATATAAGCGAAAGGTTCAAGTCCTTTAGAAAGCGAAGAGGAGCCAAAGATGTCTCTGGTAGCCGTAACGAAAGGTTCAAGTCCTTTAGAAAGCGGAGAGGCTAGAGATTGCATTGCATACATTGAATAATGTGATTTATGATTTATGTGTTTTACTTCTTTGTATTTATATGCATATTCATTTTATGAGATGCAAGTAAAATGCATATATGTATAAATATAAGGTTGTTTAGAAAAGATAAATGGATTTTATCACAAACAACTCTATGATGCTTATTTTATCAATTTATGGATTATACAAAATGATTATGTTTGGAAAACTTAAATGCATTATTATAATCATCATATTAGTGATACTCTTGAAAAGATGGCTCATATTGAAAATATCGTAATTTTATACCTATTGAGACCGTGGACTCATTAATCCGCCTATGTAAATGTGGTAACCCACAATTATACCACATTTACATAGTTATTGATCTTGGTCTGAGGAGGTGAGGATGATCCATATGTTTTGTTTAGGTTATCATGGATAAGGTTTTGATTCTAGGTTATTGAAGATGTCTATCTTTTGGAATGTATCTATAGTTAGACAGTTCAAGGTACTTTTGATGTACATCTACCTATGTGCCATCTGTGGCACTTTTGATTAGTATGGTTTCTTATTGTGTAAAGTACAAGGTCTTGATCTGTTTATTATATAAGTCTTGTTCTCATTTGGTGTATTCTATGAGGAGTTTATAAATAGAAAAAAAAGTATAGTGATTCATTTGCAAAATTTATAATCTCATGATATTGAGGAAAAGATAGTAGCGCTTAGTGGCAATTGAGATTTCCACTTTAGCTTTCATTAAGTAAAGTCAAGGCGTTCATGAAGTTGCCACATCGAGACAAGTACATAACACTCGCAATATACTTGGAAACACCAGATCCTACAAAATTTCATCGCTCTTTCTACGATCTTGCTGCTCAAAGCCACAACTCAACGGAAATGATCAGAGGTCGGACCAACAAACACCGTAATCCATGGAGCCTCGCCGCCCACGCCCAAAACCCGCCACTTCCCATGTTCGGAGAAGAAGAAAACCAAGCGAATCGGCTGGTCACGCATTGACCAGAATAACGCTAATCCATGGAACTTCGCCACGCCCAAAATCCGGCCACTTCCATATTCACGGAGAAGAAGAAAACCAAGGAATCACTGGTCACTCGACCCACGGAATAACGCTGAATCCATGGAGCCTCGGCCTCGCCCAGCAAAGCCGCCACTTCCCATATTCACGGAGAAGAAGAAAACCAAGCCGGAATCATTTGGGTCATGGCCCCACCCAAGGAATAACGCCGGAATCCATGGAGCCTCGTGGCTCTCGCTAAAACCCTACACGACCCAATTTAATATGAATCCACTTCCAATTTGGCCTTCGTGGTGGTGGCGAAAATTGAGGCGCTACTTGGTGGGGTTGTGTGGTGGTGGGGTGGGAGGTGGCGGGGAATTTGGGTGAGGCGAGAGCACGTGGGAGAGGAGAAAATAAAAACAATCAGTGTTTTCATTTTAGAAGAATTTTATGCTCCTGGCTAATGTGTCCGATTTTGATTTGTTGCTGTAAAATGTGCTTTTTACAGACTGTCTGCATTCAAGGTTTTCTCTTAATTTATTTCATATTTTGAGAGTAATTTTTTTTAATGGAAAAGTAACAAATAAGGTCCTTCGATCAACTTAACTGTCGATGGAATGTTGTTTTAGTACTAATCAAATTATGACATGTGTCACCGTAAGACATATTTGTTATTCAATAATTTCTATTAAAAGAAAAAAAGATAGAAATTGAGTGCAAAGATACATTTATTATTTTTTTTGATACCACGTGAACCTTTTATAGCACATTTGCATTTTTCCAGTGTAATATATGTATTGTACTCTTTCAGCAGGTAATCATTTCCTCCACTATATAATCGTTGATGCGACGATGCTTTAGGGGGTAGCCAATAAAGGTTGTGTGAAACGACAGCAAAGTAAAATTATTTTATGGCATGGAAGGATTTATTGTGAACTTTCTTTTTAGGGTAAATATATAATAGTACATTGGGTTAATCTTCAGATTTTAAAAATGCTTATTTTTTTTTTTTTTTTTAATATTTACTCCCTGGATTATTTAAAACTACAATAAAATCCTTATCGTCAGTGTTTAGTTAACTACCGTTAGTTGACTCAAAACACACCGTTTTAAGGATGCCACATCAGACGGTGGCCATATAGGACTCAAAACGCACTAGTTTGGGCTTACCCAAAATAGTGTGTTTTAACATATAATTAGGGGTGTTTTTTTTTTTAACCCCCATAGTCGCCAGAATGCATCTTGCCGGTGGAGTGTCGGAATTGTCGTCGGGGTGGAGTGCTGGTGCCGCCTGGGTTGGGGTGGGGCGTCGGAGGTGCACCGGTGAGTGGGCCGATCAGCGGGGGGGAGATGAGTTTGGGATGGGGTGTTGGGTGGAGCGCCGGTGCCGTCTGGGTTAGGGTAGGGTCCCCGAAGGTGCGTCGGTGAGTGAGTCGATCGCCGGGGGGGGGGGGGTTGTATCGGGTTTTGGGGGGGAGGGGAAGGAGATGGGTTTAGGATGGGGTGGCCGACCCATCCCAATGCTGTTGTTGATGAATGTGGATGGAGAATTCAAGGGAGTAGGGCTAGACATTGGTGTTGACACAACAAACTGATCGAAGCTGAAGTTCTGATTCCTGTTGTATAGCGATTGGAAATTCAAATTTTCCGGTAGATCATGAGGAACCGTAGGATTAGAGCTGCAATACATGTTTGGCTGCTTGGAAACAAATCCGTCATTTAGGCTTGAAGGCGTTGAATTTTCTTGGGAATTAGCAAAAGTTTCCATATTGGCTGGCATGAGTAGTGGGTTTGTGATCATCTCTAACGAAAATCCTTGCTGATATTGATTGAGTTGTAATGGTTGTTGGACTTGGTCTTGCAATAAGGAATTGCAAAGCTGGGGTTCTTGCCACTCACTGTGTCATGGAAGTAGAAATGGAGGTTGGTGATCTCTGTTTCCTTCTTCTGAACCACAGACCTTGTGGCCCAGCTGCTCTCTTCTTCAACGCTTTGAGCAGCTGCCACTAGGTAGAAGAGCACTAATACCACACCGATCAGTTTTGCCATCTGCAACTTTTGTCTATCTGAAACATAGAAGAGGATGCTAGGGAGGCCTTAATTTATAGGTAGACAAAGGGTTTTGGCTTCATAGGTTGTTTAACTACAAATTACAAAGGAAGAAATATGTTGAGCCACTTTTTGAGGGTGTCCACTTGTTTTGGGGACGGCCAACTTGTTTTACAGCCGATTTACAAAGGAGACAGCTTGATTTGTATCCGATTTCCTTCTATTTTTGGTGGGGAAAGTACCGACCATTGCCATTTTTGACCCCCAGCTGGTTGACCATTCTTCTAAAATAAACATAAGGTAAGGTTAATTTTATCCTTATTTTTGCAGCAAACAAATATATACCGGCTCCCTTACACATGTAAGTCCATGATTTGTAGATATCAATAGAAGTCAAAAAACTTAGAGATAGATGCTGTTACGGTACTGCCTTAAGCTTCAATTTTAGGAGGCTTCCTTATCTTAGTGGCTTGCTCAAAGCCATACGCAATCTCAATTAGGTTTGGCTCTGAACCTTTTACTCCTCCAAAGCAAATGCCGAATGGAGTCCCTTGAGAGTCAAATCCCGCAGGAACAATTATTCCTGGAAAACCCCCAACTGCAAGGATAGTAGAAACCCTATTACCAAGAGTCACCAAGGCGTCTAGCTTGTTCTTTATCATCAACTTGAGGAAACCATCCCTAGTCAGGCTGGTTAAATTTGCCAATGCAGTCTTCTCTGCCTCTCCAATCCCATTTGTTGCCTGGGCTTGTATGAAAAGGTCTTGCCCATATTCATCTATCTTCTCCTGCATTGGTCACCATTGAGCCTTGGTCATGTCAATCACTTTTTTTAAAAAAGGATTTTTGACAAACAGCTTTGTGAATTTTAAAAAGTGATCAATTACTCCTTGACGTAAGAAAAAAAAATTAGTTCATATCGTTACAAAAGTTGATAGAATTCGTTAATGTGTCACATTAGCATGAGTTAGGGTTGACTAGAAGGGTGATCAAACCATCCTATGGCCATGATATGGCCACCTTTTTTTTTTTGGTTGCTATTTGGGGGTGGCTGTTGTCTGGGGTGGCCGAACCACACCCACGGCCTTAGCCACCCCATTAGTACGTTAACAAATTCTTTCAACTATCTTAATGACAGACTAATTTGTTACCTTTTAAAACTCAAGGAGCTAGCTATTCGTCAAAACTTCAAACCACATGGACACAAAATGCATTTATTGGATGAAATATGTTCGTGCCAATCACATATAGACGTACACAGAACAATGGTAAGATGAAGAGAAATTGTGCTCATTATATAGACTCACCAATTTTGCATTTTTCTTGTTGAATGCAATCGCATCAGCCAAGGAACGAATTGGGGAAGCCACTAGCTCACTCAAATATGCATTCAAGGATATTTTGAACTCAGCCAGCATTGCTGTATTTTCACTGCTCGAGGTATAGTATTCATGAAGATTGGCTATTTTCAGATTGTCTACCAAAACTGCACCTCGTTGCCTAAATTTGCACCAAGTATTTGTATAAGTTCTCTAACATACATTTGGTTGATGAATGAGTAGCCTGTCTCTACCTACATGGCATACGAGAATTAAGCATGTTTGGTTACCTTAAAGTGTCAAGATGTTGCTCAACAGTTTGATTCAAAACAGCATCGTTGCGGAAATTGTAGAGGTCTCTCACTATCCCCAGCCTCTTTCCTTGGAGCCCATCAGCCTTAAGAAACTGAGCATAACCGCCTTCTGGAATGTACTGTGAAGTTTCAATTGTTGCATTGTCGTTGTTGTCAATGCCTGCAATGGCATCAAGAACATAAACGGCATCCGATACTGTCCTACAAATGGGTCTGCACTTGTAGTAAGTGCCACATAAATTGTCATGTTAGTTTGCAAGAATTTGCACTCAATCAATTAAGGCTTAAAAAGGCAATAGAAAATTGAAGTTCCAATTGGTGTAAATGTTATTTTAACATCACATGGTGCAATTCCAAGACTTTGGACAAATATTGAATTTTGTGAAAACAATTATGTACATGATAACCTACCCCACACTATCCTGTCTTGGGGAGATTGGTATGACACCTGCTCGACTAGTGAGACCTACTGTTGGCTTGATGCCCACCACCAAGTTTCTATTGGACGGAGACAAAATAGAGCCATCAGTCTCGGTCCCCACCGCAACTGCAACCATATTTGCTGCTACTGATATTGCCGATCCACTGCTAGAGCCCAAAGGATCTTCCATTGTGTAAGGACCCTGCACACCTCGCAAATCATAGTCTTAGTTTCTTGGAACTTCTGATACCAAGCTTTATATTTTTACTCTTTATTGCTATCCTCAACTAGATTTGGTAATAAACTGATAGGACTGAGTTTGGTTGATAGGTTGAGATGGATTTGTAAATATGGAAAGGGGTTTTATTGAAATGGAATTTCACTTATGGTCGGAGTTCACCAGAATACAAGATATTTGATCAAATGACTCGATGAATCTTCCTTTACGCTACTGACTCGATGGCAGAGAATTGAGGTTGGTAAGCCAAACCGAGTTTTTGTGGAGCAATGCCATAAATTGGCATCTTTACAAGGGGATGAGAATGACCATGATGGGGGACAAGCCTTGGGTGTTCAACGAGACCTTCAAGTGCATTTGGAACAAGAGGAATTAAAATGGAGGCAACGGGCAAAAATAAATTGGCTAAGCCATGGCGACAAAAATTCGAAGTTCTTTCACGCATGTGCAAACCAACGTCGGAAGGTGAACAATATTAGCCAAATTAAAGATGAAGGTGGCAGGCTATGGGAGTCTCATGAGGAGGTTGGGGGGGTTTTTGCCAATTATTTTCAAAGCCTGTTCTCAACTGGTGGAGAGGTAGATTATGAAGACTGCTTGGGAGCTTTGAGGGGGCGAATTACAGAGAATATGAATGAGTCCCTTGTAAGACCATTTGTGGAGGAGGAGGTCCGGACTGCTCTCTTCCAAATGGCCCCGCTAAAAGCACCAGGTCCAGATGGATTCAATGCCGGTTTTTTCCAAAAACACTGGGACATCGTGGGAACTGAGGTTTGCAATGCTATTCTGTTTTCCCTTAATAATGCTGTGATTGACAAAGCACTGAACTCCACATATATTGCACTTATTCCAAAGGTAAAAAATCCGACCTCTGTCACGGATTTCAGACCCATAAGTTTATGCAATGTCATGTATAAAATTATCTCTAAGGTGCTAGCTAATCGACTCAAGTCAGTGTTACCCCACATCATCTCTCCATTTCAGAGTGCCTTTATTCCTGGACGTTTGATCTCAGACAACATTTTGGCTGCCTATGAAACACTACACACAATGCAGACTCGTATGAGGGGTAAGAAAGGTTATATGGCAGTTAAAATAGATATGAGTAAAGCATATGACAGGGTTGAATGGGGCTTTTTGGAGGCGGTAATGAGGAGGTTGGGTTTTGCGCCGTTATGGATAAAGCTTGTGATGATGTGTGTTTCTTCAACGCACTATGCTGTCTTGGTGAATGGTATACCCACAGAAGTATTGTCCCCACAAGGGTATTCGGCGAGGTGATCCTATTTCGCCATACTTATTTTTGATGTGTGGAAGTGTTAAGTTCTATGTTGTCTAGAGATGGAAAGGGTGTATTGAAAGGGGCTCCTACGTCGGAGGAGGGGCCACGACTTAATCATTTATTCTTGTGAAGTTCTTGTTTTGTCGGGCAGATTTGGATCATTGGAACAAATTATCCACTCTTCTTCATACTTATGAATTGGCCTCGTGACGAATCGAACTCCTCCAAGACAGCTATATACTTTAGTCGCAATACACCTCCAGAGGCGAGACGACAAATCCTTGATGTGTCAGGCATCCCGAGTTCCCAAAGATACGATACTTATTTGGGGTTACCAGCTTTGGTGGGAAAATCTCGCACTAAAGAATTCAAGGGCATTGTCGACAAAGTGTGGTCGCGTCTCCAAGATTGGAAACTCAAACTTCTATCCCAGGCGGGTCGGGAGATTTTGCTCAAGGCAGTTATACAAGCCATTCCAACATACTGTATGAGTGTGTTCCTGCTCCCTAAAACAT
Source organism: Carpinus viminea (assembly GCA_013348765.1). Lineage (NCBI taxonomy): Eukaryota > Viridiplantae > Streptophyta > Magnoliopsida > Fagales > Betulaceae > Carpinus > Carpinus viminea. The sequence continues at coordinate 11,383,706 of CP054669.1, read as the reverse complement.
TGTGCTCTAGAATTAATACCCTTATGCAAAATTTTTGGTGGGGAAATTCGGGTATTCATTGGATGAAGTGGAGCAAAATGGGGGTATCTAAATCTCGCGGAGGAATGGGCTTTAGGGATCTTAAATGTTTTAATAAGGCCCTTCTTGCTAAGCAATCCTGGCGGTTGTGGCAAACGCCAGATAGCTTAGTCTCCCGGATCATGCAAGGAAAATACTACGCAAATGGATCCATTTTAGACGCAAAAATGGGTCATAATCCCTCTTATGCGTGGAGGAGTATATTGAGCTCCTGTGATCTTCTCAAGGAGGGTTTGTATTGGAGGATTGGGAATGGGGAGAAGGCTAAGATTTGGGGCGATAAATGGGTCCCTCTACAGACTACTTTTACTATCCACTCACCACCTCGAGTCCTTAGTCATGAGGCCAAGGTGGTTGAGCTTATGGATAGAGACATAAATGGATGGAACAGAAATTTGTTGGAGACTCTGTTTTTTCCAGAGGAGGTGAGGGCAATTCTGTCTGTTGCTATAAGCCCACATCGCGAAGACACGTTGTGTTGGAAGGGTACAAAGAACGGCACGTTCACGGTCAAAAGTGCATATCATATGGCAAAGATGAAGGAAAATCAGGAGCAGGCTGAGAGTTCTAAAAGAGATGAACCCCTTCAAATGTGGGGTGCAATGTGGAGACTCCCAATTCCTAATTCTGAAAAGAACTTTTTGTGGAGAGCATGCCATGAAATCCTTCCCACCAAGGTAAGTTTACATAAGAGAAAGGTAGTTAGTGATAAGTTGTGTCCCATATGTGGAATAGGGGAGGAGACTTGCTTCCATATCTTGTGGGACTGCCCCTCTGCTAGGGATGTATGGAGTGGAAGTTTGAAAAAATTTCAAAAGAGTTCTTTTCGTGGCCAAACCTTCAAGCAGTTAGTAGCCGAGATGTTCCAAATCTGTGAAGAGGAGGAATTGTGCCGGTTTATTGGTATTGCACGGAGAATTTGGTTTAGAAGAAATGAGGTTGTCCATGATGGCCCCTTTATGCATCCGAAAATTCTGCTTCAACAGGCTGGAGAAGCTTGGGATCTTTTTATTGCAGCAAATAATAAATTGCCTCAGCCAAATATCAATCTCAAAAAACCTGATGGGGTTAGTAGTGGGTGTAGCCTTCAAGGTGACGCTAGCTACTAACTATTCCAAACCACCAGGGAGAGGTTGTGTTTTGGTTGGGTGGGATATCGAGTTTTTATCCGGAGAGTTGTTTTGTTCTTTTACGAGATGTATTGGAGGTTTTGTCCTCTGTTATTGATTTATCTATATGAATGAAGATTATCCTTTTCAAAAAAAAAAAAAAAGCTATTGACTACATTTCCAAAGATAAAGGCATAATAATCCGACTGATACAAATAATCCCAAATAACATGATAAGAATAAAATCTAACAATCTTTACCCCCAACGAAGATTACACTAATACAAGTACTTAGTATTAGGCTTGCTGCTCCTGCAGTTAGCACACAAAAAAGAAAAAGAAAAAAAGTGTCCAAGGACGGCACTGCCCGATCTCTCAGCAACTATTGCCGCTTATCACCACCCAACTACTGCATTTCTCCCCCAATTGTATGTCTTTCTCTCACTGCCTAGCTTTTAGCCACCTTCCTCCTTTTTGACATCTCTCTTTCTCTCTTACCTATGTCACTTCCCATCTCCTCCAATATGTAACGCCCTACCCTAATGACACAATATTGTCCGCTTTTGATTCCCCAAACCAGACTTTTTAGACCTATCTTAATACTACTCTCGCATAAGCACACTTAATTGCAAAATTATGATAGGTTCATGACCATCATGGCTTTAAAAGACGTTATCTCAAGAAAGACATGAGCATACATATAGAAAGACATGAGCATACATATAAACACATTTCCATTCCTATACCCAGCACGCCACACAAAAGGTTTAGAAATTGCTTCTCCCTTCCAAATACATCCCAATCACATCTTACTAAAAGACAATACAATGAAATTTTGCGATGAAAAAAGGTTGAAAAGATAGAAATTGCTGCCCTATATATAGTGTGCTCTGTGCATATGTGCAGTGAAGAAAAGTTCAGTCCCTCTTGCTCTATTAATTCTCCTCCAGCATATAATTTACCTGATCCCAGCCATAATTTCTTAAAAGAGCGGGTTAAAATAATTGAAAGAACCAAGATTAATCTTAATATTCTAGACCCACCTTCCCTTGCCCACCTCTCCCGCTCCAACCATTGGGAGCATTGTTCGACCGAAAATTAGACCACTCGCTCAAGCCGGCCTTCCCCAATATGATGGCCCCGGCGTTCCTCAACTTGGTCACCACGCCCGCATCCCGTGGCACAACTGAGCCGAGCAGCGCGTACGAACCGGCGGTGGTGTTCAGCTTATCCTTGGTTGCAATGTTATCTTTGAGCAAAATAGGGATGCCGTGCAAGGGAGAGAGCGAGATGGATGCGTGAGTATAACGCTCGTGGTCAGCTTTATCAGCTTGGAAAAGTGCGTCTGGGTTCACCTCTAAGACCCCCTTAAGGATCGGGTTTAGCCTGTCGATTTCGTTTAGGTAGAACTCAACGAGTCTCCTGGAGGTGAGTTGGTTTTGCTTGAAAGCGAGCTGGATATCATCTACGGTGGCTTCTCTGAGGGGTACTTCCATGGCCCTTGATGGGTTGAGTCCCGGACGATAATCTGGCTAGAAGAATCAGTAGCAGGGATGAGAAGGGAGAGAAAGAGAGTTGTTACTTCTTTGTACCCATCACCCATGGATGCCATGGCTAGAGTTTCTTACGAATTCCTTTCCCAAAAGTCAACATTTTCATATAAAATGCCCCTCAAACACCATTTTGGCTGAAAAATATTTTCAGCAAAATGATTGGTTGAAAACTTTTTTTTTTTTTTTTGGGGGCACATCATAAGCCAAAAAGGCAATTAACTTTCCCCAAACTCTGGTGGCGGATTTTTTCGACAAACGGTCGGTGATCTTGAGCAACTTCCGGTAGTAACAAAGAATAAAGTGCGATAGAATGCGTGCAAGAATGAGAAACTCTAATTTATGAAAATTAAAAAAAGTTTATTATCAATCGAAAATATTTTATATTTGACCACGATTATTAGTATTACCAAACACTAAAAAAATATAGAAAATTTACATTGAAACAAAACATTATACAATACAAATAGGAAACAAATAATATGTAGCAAATTTTGAAAAAGACAAATAAAATAAACCATAATGGATTTGGCATCACTATTGTAAAAAAGTTACATCATATAACCACTCAAACTTAATTTCACTATAAAATCAAAATTACACCACCTTCACTAAATAAAAGTTGGAGGTTCTACATTATTAGCCAAACCCAAACCAATGAAGATTATTTGTATGTGGCTGCCTATATTGATGTCATCAAACGGCCCACCAAATTCCTCTCCCCCATAATTTTCAAAATTTTAGGGAGTCAGATGAAGTGTTTATAGCCAAGGGCTGGGAGAGCTTTGCACGAAGTCAACAAGGAGTTCAATTATCTGGTTGCTTGATTACATTGTAGATTTTGTTTTGTTTTGTCTTTTTAGGTAGTCTGAAAGGCTAAACATTAACATTTTTGTAATGCTTTGTATGCAAGACATATATAGTCCAAGGAATTGGGGTTTAATGCATGAGTTTGGTTATAACAATCGACTGATCATTTGTTGGGTTCTTGCAAGAACAATACAATAATTAGAACGGTCTATTTGTTTTCGAATAATGCTAAAAGTTATTATTGTATTACTTAAAAAGTGATGTAACTTTTAAAAATTATTATTGAATTTGTAATTGATCAAATGTGATTCTTGGTTTCCTAGTTAAGATTTTGCTTACTCTTAAAAAAGGGTTTTATTCACTAATTAATTTTGTTTTTAAAATTATTTTTCATATTTTGAAGGGGTTAAAATAAACATAAGGTATGATTAATATTATTCTTATTTATTTGCAACAGATAGATAGCAACTTCCGTTCATATTGGTAGTTGTTACAGTACAAGTGACTTAAACTTTAAATTTAGGAGGCTTCCTTATCTTAGTGGCTTGCTCAAAGCCATATGCGATTTCAATTAGCTTTGGCTCCCAACCTTTTAGTCCTCCAAAGGAAAGGCCGAATGGTGTCCCCTGAGAGTCAAATCCTGCAGGAACAGTTATTCCTGGAAAACCCCCACCTGCGAGGAGAGGAGAAATGAGCCTACCAGGAGTCACCAAGGCGTCTAGATTGTTCTGTATCATCAACTTGTGGAAGCCCTCTTTAGTCCGTCTGGTTAAATTTGCCAGAGCAATCTTCTCTACCTTTCCAATCCCATTTGTTGTCTGGGCATCTATGAAAAGGTTTTGCCCATACTCATTTGTCTTCTCCTGCATTGGTCACCATTGAGTAAGAAAAAATAAATAAATTAGTTCCTGTGGTTAGAAATGTTAACAGAATTCATTAATATGCCACATTAGCATGAATTAAGCCAACTAGAGGGGTGACTAAACCATCCAATGGCCCCTCTTTTTTCTTTTTCTTTTTGTTGCCATTTGGAGGTGGTCTTCGAGTCTCAACCAACCCCATTGTGCACATTTTGTCAACTCTTTTAACGTTAGTGACTAGTTTTTTTTTTTTTGCTTACTTCATGAGAGTGATTTATCACTTTTTAAAACTCAAGGAGCTAGTTATTTGTCAAAATTTCAAACTACATGGACTAAAAATGCATTTGTCAGATGAAATCTGTCCATGTCAGTCATGCCCACAGAACAATGCTAAGATGCAGAGAAATTGAGCTCATTATATAGACTCACCAGTTTTGCGTTTTTCTTGTTGAAGGCAATCGCATCAGCCAAGGAACGAATTGGGGAAGCCACTAGCTTACTCAGATATGCATTCAAGGATATTTTGAACTCAGCCAGCAATAATATATTTTCACTGCTCGAGGTATAGTATTCAAGAAGATTGGCTATTTTCAGATTGTCTACCAAAACTGCACCCCGATGCCTAAATTTGCAGGAAGTATTTGTATGAGTCCTCAAACATACATTTGTTTGATGAGCTTGTCTCTAGCAGGCTACATGACATAAGGGAATTAGGCATGCATGTTTGGTTACCTTAAAGTGTCAAGATGTTGCTCAACAATTCGCCTCAAAATAGTATCATTGCCGATGGTTAAATCGTTTAAGTCTCTCACTATTCCCAGCCTCTTTCCTCGGAGCCCATCAGCCTTAAGAAATTGTGCATACCCACCTTTTGGAATGTACTGTGATGCTTCAATTGTTGCATTGTCATTGTAGTCTATGCCTACAATGGCATCAAGAACATAAACAGCATCGATACTGTCCTACAAATAGGCCTGCATGATTAAGTGTCACGTAAACTGTCGGAAATTGATTTGTAATGTCCCTAATGCTACCAAATCAATTAAAGCTTAAATGTTATTTGAACATCACATAGTGCAATTCCAAAACTTAGGAAAAATATTGAATTTTTTGTGGAAATTATTAAGTACATGGTAACCTACCCCACACTGTCCTGTCTTGGGGAGATTGGTATGACACCTGCTCGACTAGTGAGGCCGAGCGTTGGTTTGATGCCCACCACGAAGTTTATACTGGACGGAGCCAAAATGGAGCCATCAGTCTCGGTCCCCACTGCAACTGCACCCATATTTGCTGCTACTGATATGGCCGATCCACTGCTAGACCCGAAAGGATCTCCCATTGTATAAGGATCCTGCACACCTTGCAAATCATAATCTTAATTTCTTGGATCTTGTGATACCAAGATCTATATTTTTACTCTTTATTGCTACCCTCAACTAGAATCTGGTAATAAACTGATAGGATTCTACTGGGTTTGGTTGATAGGTTGAGATGGATTTGTTAATATGGAAAGGGGTTTTATTGAAATGGTACTCCACTTAGGGTAGGAGTTCACCATCATGCAAGGTATATGATTAAATGACTCAATGAATCTACATTGCTAGTGCCTCGTTTAATATAAAAAAGCTTCTGTGACTACAATTCTAAGGATAAAACAGAATCCTACTCAGACGAATAAATCCCAAACAACATGATAATAATAAATAACACTAATTCAAGTACTTAGGATTAGAGTTCCTGCTCCAGCGGTTACGGTTCTCATCATAAACTAACTAAAAAATGTGCTTGACAAGTTCAGAACCAAAAAAAAAAAAAGGTCTACTAAACAAACATGAATTGAGTAAAAACACTCTTAGACTTCTACTCCAAACCAAAAAAAAAAAAACTGTCTTCAACTTCTTCCCAGCTAAACATTCACATGATAAGGCTGTCACATATTGGCACTACATCAATGAGTGCGTTAGGTGAGAAGAACCGAAGCAAAAAGAACCAGTGGAAGTACTATGTACCATGTAATGTGTTACAAGAAGATAATTTAAGAACTAGCTGCTTTGACTGCATTGAGTCAAAACTTCAGATTATATGTATAAAAGCATATCATTTATCTGATCCTAGCCATAATTTATTAAAAGACTTCTTTAAAAAAAAAAAAGCAAACAAACAAAGTAACCAAGATTAAATCTTAATATTCTAGACCCACCTTTCCTTGCCCACCTCTGCCGCTCCAACCATTGGGAGCATTGTTCGACCTAAAATATGACCACTCGCTCAAGCTTGCCTTCCCCAATATGATAGCCCCAGCTTTCCTCAACTTCGCCGCCACGCCCGCATCCCGTGGCACAACTGAGCCGAGCAGCGCGTACGAACCGGCGGTGGTGTTCAGCTTATCCTTGGTTGCAATGTTATCTTTGAGCAAAATAGGGATGCCGTGCAAGGGAGAGAGCGAGATGGGTGCGTGAGCATGACGCTCCTGATCAGCTTTATCAGCTTGGAAACGGGCGTCTGGGTTCACCTCTATGACCCCTTTAAGGGTTGGGTTTAGCCTCTCGATTTCTTGAAGGTAGAACTCAACGAGTTTCCTGGAGGAGAGCTGGTTTTGCTTGAAAGCGTGCTGGATATCTTGCACAGTGGCTTCTCTGAGTGATGACAAGCGGCCACGGCCCTTGATGGCTTGCGCCCCGGAGAATAACGTGGCTAGAAGAATCAGGAGCAGAGATGAGAAGAGAAAGAAGGAGAGCTGTGACTTCTTGGTATCCATGGAAGTCATGGCTACCATGACTCACCGAATCAAACCACAGGTGATACCTGAAGGAAATTGTCTGCGACCTTCGGCTATTAATACGGTTGCCAAAGCAAATGCTGCATGTAATTGTACTATGATTAGAAAAAGAGACAATCAAATTGCAGAGTCATTGGCTGTTGGCTGTTGGGTATACTAACCTTTCAATCTTTCATATACGGTATTATCTGATGTCATTTATGTGCGGCGGTTTGATATAAGCATGACTTAAATTTAATTTTGGCCAAACTTTTATACGAAATTTCTTTCTCTCTCTAGTTTAAGGCTTTCTCTCCTCCACATGTATTTTTTTTTTTAAAAAAAAAAACTCAAAAAGAAAGTTAAGACAAAGTTGTGGGTTTAAGTTGTGTCTTTATAATTTTCTTGATGTGTCATAGTACCATGTAATTGTCTATGATTACTTCACATTTTTTGTCAAATGTATATGGTGCCACCAATTACTAGGGAAAATGTGTACATTCCCTAACGGTCTATATATGATTACTTCACAGCTTTTGTCAAACATATACGACCAATTATGAGGGAAAATATTTGAGGTACTGAGGTACTACATAGTAACGTAGTACCGTGGTTCATTTTATAAAAATTACGTGGTTTATATTTTAATGGCTAACGTAATAAATGTTATATAAATTGATATGTCAATTTATAAATGTAATAAGTGTCCAATGAAATATTATGTGACAATTCAAAACAAAACAAGTGAGAAGTGGATGTAGCATTAGTTTATAAGATACTTATATTAGAAGTTGTAGTACCTATAGTAACGTACACTATATTGCTGGATCATACCCGCTAGGATTTTCATTTGAAATTATAACTTGGGTTGGGATAAATCATGAAAGACATTGAGCTCCTGCCCTTTTTCATAACAAAATAAAGGAAAATATATATATATATCCTCTCATCAACTATCACTTGACCGCCACTGTTCTCCAAGGTTGGTAAAAAGAGAAAAATAATTTTTTTTTTTTTCAATAAGACAAATATTCTTATAAATTTGAAGAAAAAAAGAAGAAAGAAGAACAAAATTAAAAATTAAAAATTAATATTAAAAAGGGATGATTCTAAAACCTCACACAAATCAAACGAGGGTGGTTCAATCACCCCAAAAAAACACTTGGGGTGACTCACCACACTATCCTCAAATTAAACGAAAAAATATTGACAATTTTTAATAATTTAAAATAAGTTTGCTCTTGGTGGAATATGTCATGGAATATGCGCACAAAATTGTGGCAGACAAGTTTGAGAGGATCTTTCACTTTCTTTCCATCTTGGGACATTCATAAGTTCATAACCACCACAACATCTCAGGTCCACAGTTCCATGACCAGTGACCGTTTTGAAAACTCATTACTCATGTATACGAATGGGAATCTATAATATCATTAATTTCTTTCACATCACTTTGTCCTCACTCCACGTGATAATGCCCTACTTTGTCCTCCCTTCATATTATAATGCTGTAGTAAATTAATTTAATATCTTATTTTTCTAAAATTTTATCTTGCACATAAACCTATTATTATTTTCATCTTTGTTAGTTACTTTACAAAATATAATTGTAAAATTCTCGTAAAATGTTCTCAAATAATGGTAAAAAATATAAAAATAAGGAAGGGTTATACACAAAGTAAAATTTTGGAGATAAAAGATATTAGATTAATTTACCAGTATGACATGGCAAATTAACAAATTTTGTTAAGTTGCTTAACAGAAATTGATTTTAAGAAGTAAACTGTTATTATAGTATATTCTAGGGACTTATAAATTATTTTTTATACCACATAGATTGATTTATAATTTAGGCCAACTATAAAGATCTATAAATTATTTATTATATCATAAGAAGTGATTTGTAATTTAAGTCAACTACAAAGACTAATTGTGCATTTATCATTTTTTTTATGCAAAAATAATAATGAAGTTTCTTCCATCAAATTTAATCATTTTTTTTTTAATTTATGAAAACCGACTTCACACTAGTTAAAGTATAACACGTGTATCCATGAGACAGATTTATTATTTAATAATTTTTGTTAAAAAAAGAAAAAATTGAGTTCAAAGACATTTACTATTTTTTATAGCTCCCCAAACATTTTTATGGCACATTTGCATTTTTCCGCAGTGCAATATACGTATTGTACTCTTTCAACAGGTAATCATTACCTCCACTATCGTTGATGCGACGCCGCTTTAGGGGGTACCCAATAAAGGTTGTGTAAAACGACAGCAAAGTAAAATTCTTTTAAGGCGTGGAAGGATGTATTGTGGACCTTCTTTTAATTGGTATTGTACTAGTGTTGGCCATCAATGAGCCAATCATTGTGTACAGCGTGGAAGCAGGTATTGTACTCCACTTTCTTTTAATTGGGATTGCACTAGAGTTGGCCCCACTATCCCCAATAATTGTGTAACACCTTTCACACCTTTTTTGAATTTTACTTTGCTCTTATTGTTCTTATCCTTTTCCCATCATTCTACAATTTGATTAAAATTTAAAATTAATAAATTATAAGCTCAATAATAATTATAAAAAGTTAAATTATTTTAGAGCGACAAAAAAGACACAAAATTTCCTCTAGCCTTACTTGTTAAAAAGTATAATGATATTGCATTCTCGTGATTACAATAATATAAAAATGTTCAAAAAAACTCTACGTGGTATATTGAAATCTATTATTCAAATGTAGAGCGTAAAATAATAGCGAAGAAATCACTCAAACCCACTTAGTCAGACTTTTTGACGCTATCACCACTCCTTAATGATCCCTTATTATAGCACCAAGTCCCATACGCCCATAGTCTTATCAATTGCCACATCCCAATTAACTTTACATGCATTAACCCCAAATGACTCAGACTCTTCATTAGAACATTACGAGGACATACCCTCCACCACATGTAAAAAATCATACTTCCCATACATCCATAGCAGAAGGAAAATTTGCATAAGATGATATGTATTGTGCTTTCATCCATGATCCCATAAATAGGACAAAGAGAGTCATTTATAATACCTCCTTTGCAAATTTTATTTGGCAGGCAAGAGGTTATGGCAAGCTCACCAATGGAACATCTTTACTGTATTTGGTATTTTCAGACTTCATATTGGTTGATGCACAGTTTTCTGACCTAGTGACATGGAACGCTAGGTCCAATCTAGGTTGGATGATGGTAGAAATTGTACTACACAGATAATAAATATAATAGGATCGAAGAGACTGGGAGTTAGCTAGTGGGGACACTCCGATGCCTAAGTCAGTGAGGGTTTAGAGAGATTATAAACGTAAAAGAGAGCTCGAGAGAGAGAGTTGCGATTACCGTGTGACTACCTTACTTCTCTTTTATAGGTATGTAGGAGTAGTTGTTCCCTAGCCAATGACTCCCAGAGTCCCTGGATATCTCTAGTATTGGATATATAGGCTCATATTTGAATCGTTTTATAACTGATCTTCCTTTAAATAAGTCAAAGGATAAAATTATCTTTTGTGTCCAGTTAACGCATCAATGTGGGTATCTTCCACCTTAGCTTGGTTGCTTGGTGGAGTGGCCTTAGACTAAATGTATGAGGCCTACTTGGGCGGGCCTTGGACTAAGTGTTTGAGGCCTACTTGGGCTTGGTCTTGGATTGACTTCCGAGACTATGTTGGGCTGAGCCTCGGGTTGACATCCGAGGCCTACTTTGGGTGGTGCTAGTCTTATGAGTTGGGGCACCATTGAGCTGGGCCTATTGGATTTAATCAGGCAAATTTATGACCGGACAACATTTTTTTGCCTCTCAAACTATTCGACCCTTCTCCTCACAATGATTCATGTCTATCTTTTTCCATGTGATATGGTTGTGAAAAGTGAATTCTCTTGTAGCTATCCCTCTCCAAACCAATCATATGTTTTATGCTAACATGAAAAAAAAATTTTAATAAGGAATATATGTTAGTGTGTTTGGTAATTACTTTTATTGTGTGTTTTTTGTTTGAATAGTTATAAGAAGTGATTGGTGTAATATAAATGTGAAATAAGGAATATAATATTTTTTTGCCTCTCAAACTATTCGACCCCTCTCCTCATATTGATTCATGTCTGTCTTTTTCCATGTGATATGCGTTGCGAATAGTCAATTCTCTTGTAGCTCTCCCTCCCCAAACCAATCATATGTTTTATACTAACATTGCAACAAAAAAAAAAAAATTTAATAAGGAATATATGTTAGTGTGTTTGGTAATTACTTTTGTTGTGTTTTTTGTTTGAATAGTTATAAGAAGTGATTGATGTGATATAAATGTGAAATAAGATTTAATTTTTTGTAAAGAGAAAAAAGAAAAAAAATTGTTTGGTAACAGCTTTAAAAAGAAGTTTACTATTATTATTATTATTATTATTATTATTATTTTGGAGAAATGAAAATAAGGGTAGAGGCTGGAGGAGAGGGAGATTTGCCAAGCACATCTTGCTTAAATTGAAAACTCAATTTCATTCCAAGAGGCGCAAGTAGGGAAACAGAGAAGGTGAAAATTGTTTCAATTTGCAGCACATTGATTGTACATGCACATAATTCAACGAAATACCAAGTTAATCTAGTTCATGATTCCTAGTTGTAAAACTTCGAAAGGCTGAAAGTCAAAAGCTTCAACGTTAGAATGGAGGAGGCTTCCTGATCTTTGTTGCTTGCTCAAAGCCATAAGCGATCTCAATCAACTCTGGCTCTGAACCTCTTAAGCCCCCAAAGCAAATGCCAAATGGCACACCTTTAGTGTCATACCCTGCTGGGACACTTATTCCTGGAAAACCACCAATTGCAAGAACACTGGAAACAGAGAAATCAGGAGTCACCAAGGCATCAAGCTTATTCTTTGTCATCAACTTCACGAATCCATCCCTCGACAGTTTTGATAAATTTGACAGTGCTGCCTTCTCTGCTTTTCCAATTCCATTTGTGGCCTCGGAACTTAGAAAGTGTTCTTGGTCAATTGTTTTGATCATTTCCTGCATAGCCACTCAAGCAAAATTGTGCATTTTTGACATGAATACAGAAGAACAACAAAAGGGAAACTATGCTTGGATAGTTACCAATTCTGGGTTTTTGTAGTTGAAGGCTATCACATCCGCCATGGTTTGTACTGGGGAAGCTACGAGCTTGTGTAAGTAAGCATTTAATGATATTTTGAACTCTGACAGCAATGCAGTTTCTTCACCACTCAAATTGTAATCAAGTATAGTCTTAATGTTGGCTATTTCCAGGTGGTCCACCAGAATTGCACCTCTTTGCCTAAATTTGAAGGAAAGTATTTGTATCATGTTCCTGAAATACCTTAGGTTGATCCCTGGGGACATGGAAAGTGTGTACTGTTTGTTACCTTAATGTCTTGAAATGTCGCTCAAAAGTTTGATGCAAGAAAGTCTTGTTTCTGAAACTGAAGAAGGGATTTCTCACTATCCCCAATCTCTTCCCTCTTAGCCCATCAACCTTAAGAAATTGTCCGTAGCCACCATTTGGGATGTACCTAGAGGCTTTAATTGTTGCATTATCGTTACTGTCAATGCCTACAATGGCATCAAGAACATAAACGGCATCTGATACCGTCCTACAAATGGGCCTGTTTCAACCAGCACAATACTTGTAGAAGTCACAACCATTATGTCAGGCAATTCTGTGAGAAATAATTAGTAACTTATAAGCTAGTCTGATAAGAATTTGACATTACTATTCTCGAACTAAACCAAAAGGCTGAGAAAAATGCTTCAGAAATTAGCGTCCGTTTGCTTTAGTGTTTTCAAAATGTGCAGTTCAAAAAACATAACAATTACAAAATGTAGTTAATGAACATGCAAATTTTAAAAACAGAAGAAAAAAAATTAAAACCATTTGTGTACAGTTTGACAACATTAACCATTTTTTATGACACCACCATTTTTTCAAACACACTCTCAAACGGGATAGTTTCACCGACTTTGTTTACAAACACTTTTGACCTCCCAAACCACGGGGCCAAATGCACATAAAGGTGCATGTGTTAATTCCAAGTCACATATGGCAGTTTCAAAACTTGCATGGACATCAAATTTGGTTAGGAAAAACAAATGGATGTAGATCACTTACCCAACAGTGTCCTGTCTTGGAGATATTGGAATTACACCTGCTCGACTAGTGAGACCAACTGTTGGTTTGATGCCCACAACTGCGTTAAAACTGGCCGGGCATATAATTGACCCATCAGTCTCTGTCCCCAGTGACACTGCCACCATGTTTGCCGCTACTGATATCGAGGACCCACTACTTGACCCGCATGGTTCTCCTAATGTATAAGGATTCTGTACACCATCACAAAGCATAGTCTTTGGTTTCGTAGGAAGAGTCAATCTTTGTTATTTTAGTAAAATGATCAATCAGAATTTGGGAATTGATCTTCCAATAACTGTAAAAAACTACAAATATATGCTTCATACTTCGCACCCTGCCAAAACTACTAGATATATAGGTTGTTAAATTATTAATTGTCCAAAAAACCTAAAGGTGATAGAAAATGATAAATTTAAGAGGAAACTTTTATTTATCCTCCATGAACTTTGGCCACTTTTACAGATACTCCCTCAATGTTCAAAACTTCTCACTTAGGTATATTAAACTTTGGTTTTCTCTCACTTTGTCTATTCCGTACAGAAAATTCTTCGTAATTCCAATTTTACCCTTGACTCTATAATTATACCGTTTCTAAAACGACGCGTAGTTTTGGGATAAAATTGACATTTTATTAGAATTTTCTATACAAAAGGGGCAAAGTAAGAGAAAATCAAAGTTTGATACACTTAAGTGAGAAGTTTTGAATATTGGGGGATATCTGCAAAAGTAGCCAAAGTTCAGGAAGGGTAAGTGAAATTTCTCTAAATTTAATAATTTATAATTAATACATTACAATATTTTCCTTATGTGTGTTTAGATTCTCACAAGGAACGGAATCATGTTGTAGACTCAAGTGAACCTAGGTGTAAGCTTGGGAAGCTTCAGGCCCCCAAAATTTTATATATTCATTTAAAATTTTATTTATATTGTTTCCATAACATTCCCCCCAATAAGGTAGACTCCTTATAAGATAATAAATAAGGTCTAACACATGAAAGAAAATATTCAACTTTTTTTTTTTTTATAAGTAATAACCAATCTAAGAAAATATAATTATAAGAAAATATTAAGATTGTATAATTATAATTAATGTTATAACATAATTTACCCAAATGGAAAAGCTTTCTCTACTAGCAGATTATGATTTATATTTAAAATGCAAGGGAGGGAACATACTCTTGAAAAAAGACTCACCTTGCCTTCGCCACCTCTGGCACTCCAAGCAAGAGGACCCCTGGAAGTCCTAAAATGGGACCACTCGCCCAAGCTTGCCTTCCCCAAGATGATAGCACCAGCTTTCCTCAACTTGGTCACCACGCCGGCATCCCGAGGTACAACTGAGCCAACCAGTGCAAATGAGCCAGCTGTGGTGTTCAGCTTGTCTTTTGTTGCAATATTATCCTTGAGTAGAACTGGGATGCCATGCAACCGAGATTGTGATCCTGGCGCCTTTGCCTCCCTCTCGTAGTCAGCCTTATCAGCTTGGTACAGGGCGTCTGGGTTCACCTCTATGACCCCTTTAAGGATCGGGTTGAGCCTGCTAATCTCTCTGAGATAGAACTCAACTAGTTGCCTTGAAGTGAGCTTGTTTTGCTTGAAAGCCAGTTGGAGATCATGCAAGGTGGCTTCTTTGATAGAGAAGTTGTGGCCCATTGTGCTGTGGCATAGGCACCCAGGTGATATTTTAAGCAGAAGAATCAGAGTCAGGGACGATAACAGAGAGATGCCCAGTGGTGAACTGGAAGCCATGGGAATACCTGGTCTTCGCTTTGGAAGAGAATGGAAGACAGCCTTTGTATGCCTACGCAACAAGATATTCACATTTTCATCACCACCACTACATAACGCATAATCAACCATTTTGTCCACTGATTAGTGGAAGAGCTTTAATCTCACCTTATGCACCAGTGGGTGAAGGATAAATCCACCACAAAAGTTACAAAAAAGATGGTCATTTTTTATTTTTTATTTTTCAATTCATAGGGGGTCTAATGTGATTGTTGACTATTTATGTATGATTTGCACATCCTTTACCCACCCCACTACAAAAGCAAACACAATGGAAGATGCAGACTTGGTTTTTTAGTTGAACAAGATATGAATATCAATCCCAACCAACACCAAAGCACAGTAAAATTAGAGATGCACGAATCATTCCCTTCATATTTATTGGAAATCAAAAGCTACAGTGATTCCAATTGGAAGTCGTATAAAAAAATGCGATCCCATTCAAAGCACAAAAGGTTTAGTTATTTATTTATTTATTTGGTTTTTCACATTGACTCTGAATTAATAGAGTTATTTATACATTCAAACTAAACAGAAATGACTTCATCAGTTTTACACAACAACAACAACAAAATTCCTATACACTTGCAAAGAGAAATTCGTTATTCATTTCAAATGATTTGGAAAAGGGAGGCCGCCTCACCAAGCTGGCTTGTTCAAAAGCATATGCTACCTCAATCAGCTTTGGTTCTGTACCCTTTAGACCTCCGAAACAGATTCCAAATGGCACTCCACCACTGTCATAACCAGCGGGGACTGTGATTCCTGGGTGGCCTCCTATTGCCAGCAGTGGAATGGCACCTGTACCTGGTGTCACCATCGCATCCAATTCATTTTCCATCATCAGTTTCTCAAATCCATTTCGCGACAGGTTTTCCATCAATTCAACTGCCTGCCTCTCTTTCTCTCCAAAACCACTTGTCTTCTCTGATGCAATAAAAGTGCCCTGACCATACTCTGCAGTCTTCTCCTGCATTAAGCAAAATAGTAAAGAAAGAACATGAAAACTTAAACAATCTTTTTCAAACAATGATACCGATATATCACATGCAACCCAATCGATCTCCTAGTCAACTTTGTTGAATTAAATGCAATATGAGAATCATCTGCTCACCAGTTCCGGGTTGTTTTGGTTGAAGGCAATAATGTCAGCAAGTGACCGTACCGGAGAAGAGATAAGCTCTTTCAGGTAATCGTTTAAGGTCACCTTGAATTCAGCCAGCATTGCCGTCAATTCCCCACTTCGTGCGGGATTTTGAATTACATCAAGATTTGCTATCTCAAGATTGTCCACTATGGTTGCACCTCTTTGTCTAGAATGTCAAGGAGAGAATCCACAAGACATGAGTACATATCTAAAAGCATTTTTTAAAAAACTTAGGAAACACAAAGAATTACTGGAATTGAATAATTATTTTTATACCTCATTGTGTTCAAATAACGCTCAAAAGCTTGAATGACAGATGATTTATTTAAGGAGCTTGAAAATAGATTCCTAACAACCCCTAATCTCTTTCCATTGAGCCCATCTGGGTTGAGAAATTGTTTATAACCACCTACAGGTATGTATTTGGCTGCTTCTTTTGTTGCTTCATAGTCTTGAGGATCAAACCCCGCAATTACATCAAGCACATAAACTGCATCGGATACTGTCCTGCTCATGGTCCTATAATTTCATTGGGACAAGAAATAATCATTACAGCACAATCTAGATGTTATGTGTTTTTGTGTGCTTTATGTCAGTGTATGTGCGTAACAGCATAATGTATTCAAAATATACGTGAGAGTAATGTTATATCCACCTTTAGATTAGCCCTTGTTAAAAGACACCCACCCACCCCTAAAAAATAAGAGGTTTGATACAGACACCACCTGCAAACTCACCAATGAGGGCTGATACAGCTGGGTCACAGCAGACCCAGCCGTGGGCCACAATCTTGGCGACTCTGGGTCACCATCTCCGATGACTTTTCTACCAAATCTAAAAAAATCGATTCTAATGCCACAAAAATCAATTTTAATGCCTAAAAACTCGTTTTAGTGCATCAAAAATCGATTCTAATATCACAAAACTCGTTTCTAATGCCTCAAAACTTAATTTTGGATTCAAAACTAAAATCTAGAGGGGAAGGTTAACCCTTTTTAGAATTTTATCATCTTAAAATCAAAGCAATTTTATCATCCTAAGAGTCACCAGATCCATATGAAAAACCAAAGAACAAACCAGCGAACTCACCAGCCATGAGTGCTACAAAACCAGTGGCTGTGTCTTGTTCTTCCTTCTCTTCTTTCTCTTTTCTTTATTCTTTAGTTGAAAATCAGTTGCATTAGAGTGTAGGTCTTTTTTGTGCATTTTTTTCCCCTTTATGTGAGGTGTTTGCAAAACCTACCTTTTGCCATATAGGAGAGAAGTTGGATTTTTGTTGTGCCTTTAACATTTTCCATGGTATAATATATAGTGAGAGATGCTATTTCCCATTCTCTTGTCCTTCTCAACAAATGTGGCATTGTTGATTCACCTTTAGATTAATTTTATTTATGAAAAAAAAAAAAATCAAGATTGACAATGCAGCAACAAAAGGATGAAAGAAGGACAATGGAATACAAAATAGCATGTCTCGATATATAGTATAGCATTACTCTATACATATATGACTATATGAGTGCGAGTGGTTAAGTTTCATATTCTTAAGAGTATATTTAATTATCCTATATTATGGTAAGCGATTATATTGATTTCAAAGATTTGTATTCAACATTTCTCGATATAGTTCTACCATACTTATCAAGTTACAATCAAATCACATAATATAGGATAATCAAATATACTCTTAACACATATCAGGCAATAATCACAAGTTTTGAGTGATTTGATACAAAATAATTGGATTCTCTCTAAAGTTAACAATGTTCGTCCCGCGGCCCCTTTCCTAGCCTTCAAGTCAGCAAGATATTGGACCCGACCAATTCTTTAAGAGATTTCCAGTTTTTTCTTATGATTTTCTTAAGCTATGTATCGATTTTATCTTATCAATTAAAAAAAAAAAACTTGGATAGACAAAACTACAACAGGCTAAAAATATGATGTTACCCAATGGTGTCATGGCGGGGCAGTATGGGAATGACGCCCGCTCGACTAGTGAGTCCAACAGTGGGTTTAAACCCCACAACAGAGTTGTGATCGGCAGGGCAAAGGATGGAGCCATGAGTCTCACTCCCAAGGGACACTGCCACCATGTTTGCTGCCACTGAAATGGCTGATCCACTGCTCGAACCACATGGATCCCCTGATGATACGTACGGATTCTGCACATTGTCCATATTTAAGTCAGATTATTTCAATTATTGATTTTCGAGCTATCCATGGCTACCCAAATCACACGCATAAAATGAACCTAGAAATTAGGATGACCAATTTCAGAGGATGCCAATGAAATGCAACATATCATTCATTCAGTATTTAATAACACTGATAATTGCAATAATTACAACAACAAAAAATGGAAAAAGAAGAGGAGAGCAAACGAGATTAAGTTCCAGAAAAATATAAAAGAAATTGTCAGAGAGAGAGATAGCGGGCTGACCGCGGCTTGACCAGCTCTGGCACACCAACCATTGGGAACGTGACCCAATGCACGAAACGAGTACCACTCAGTGAGACTAGCCTTCCCCAAAATGACAGCCCCAGCGGTTCTCAACCTCTCCACCACGCCCGCATCACGAGGCACCACCGAGCCCAGCAGCGCGTACGACCCAGCCGTCGTGTTCAGCTTGTCCTTTGTGGCTATCGTGTCCTTGAGCAGCACCGGGATGCCGTGCAACTCCCCCAACGACGAACTGTTCCGATTGCTTGTTCTCTCCCAGTCAGCCTCGTCCGCTTGATCCCGCGCGTCTGGATTGATCTCCACTACGCTGTGAAGCAGGGGATTCAACGTCTGGATCCTGTCCAAGTAGAAGTCAACCAATTGTCTTGACGTGAGCTTGTCTTCGGTGAAGGCCAGTCGGATCTCCTCGATGGTCGCTTCTTCGATTGTGAAATCCTCCCCGTCGATTGTGCTGAAGAAGAATATACCGGCGATGATCAGCACCGAGATCAACGGCGGAAAGAGAAAAGAGCCTGGATACTTGATTGCCATTTTTTTTTTCTTACAATTTTCCGCGCTCAAAAATCAAATGAGCAACATAAATCTATCCATACCAGGATGTACACTCATGGGCATTTTTTTTTTATTAATCTCGAATTCATATAATTATATATTTAAACAATTAAAATATGAAATAAAAAATTATATAAATTCATAAACAAAAACTTCAAAAAAAAAAAGGTTTGCCGCACGCCTCAATTTTTTTATTTTTTATCTTTTCTTCAAAAAAAAAGTTGCACGTATGGTCCACCACCTTTTTTTTTTCTTTAAGCCTTATTCCATTTTGTCTTCAACGGCTGTCCCTAGAAGGCTGGACCTTATTTTTTGTGTCATTATATAATACTATAATATATATTATTATTTTTTCCATTATATAATATTAGAGGGATGATAGGAATTCAACTATTTTGTCTAACTTTGAGCTAACTTTTGCCTTATTTTTTTAATTTAAAAAATTTTAAAATGGAAAAAAATGTGTGAAGCAATAATATTTTTTTTGGTCCTTTTTTATTTGGTATTTTTTTAAAAAATATTTTTTCTTCATAATAATATCAATTCTTTTTTTAAAAAAATAAAATTATTATGAAGAAAAATACCACTTTTTTTTTTTTAAATACCAAATAAAAGACTTGTAAACAAAATATTATTGATTTACACTTTTTTTTTTCATTTTTCATTTTGTTTTTTTAATTAAAAAATAAAGCAAAAGTTGGCCCAAAGTTGGACAAAATAGTTAGACCTTTAACATTTTCTATAATATTATAACTTATGTTAAATAACTTAAATTCCTCCCCAAACTTGAGGCTGCAGTGCTGCACGATTACTACTCTCACAAATAACAAAATGGTGAGTTTTGAGTTTTGAACTATTCATCATCTTCCCATTTTATTCTTTTGAAATACTAAAATTTGCATTTTTTTTCTGAAAATTTTCAAATTTTAACTTATTAAGGAGCATAATATGGCTAAAGTGTGAAGGTGGAGAGCATAATCATGACCGAGGGAGACATAATAATTGCATCAGAAAATTTTTACCAAGTGACTTTTAGGAGTTGAGGGTAGGCATATATGCCGGTATGCCACCCTCGCCCCCTTGGATCACCAATATAGAATGGATCATATATATATATATATATATAATGGATCGCGTTGCCTGCATGCACATTGTGCTGAAGGTCTAATCTAGCAAGTAGATGTTAGTTTTAAAGTCAACGGTTTAGATGGTGTCAACAAATAAAATAGTGGAAAAAATTAGCTTGTAGCCTCGTGCAGTATACAATTCACTGGTCATTAGGCCTAGGGTAGCCCAACCAAGCTACCTAAATTCCTAAAAGACCAACTTTAGGTTAGTCAAATTAGTCATACAATTCCTCTTGCTTAGGGTATTTATGAGATTGCGGTTTTAATAAGTACAATTTAAAAAATTTTCGTTTTACAATATCTTTTAAAAATATAAATTATTCTTGTAAAATTATAATCCCAAACGCATATTTAATGCTCTTAAACCGATAATCTCTAAACAGTATGTGGATCCAAACTAAACCTACGAGAAAACGTTAGTGTGCTTTTAGTTACAATGACACCACAGGGAGCCAGGGAGGGGCTCTTTAATCAAAATTCCATTGACAGGGACGGAGGTGGCCTCCGCGCCATTGTGGCTTGTTCAAAAGCGTAAGCAATCTCAATCAGCTTTGGTTCGGTACCCTTTAACCCACCGAACATCACCCCAAACGGCATTCCGTCGCATTCATATCCGGCAGGAACAGTGATTGCCGGGTAACCTCCAATCGCGAGCACTGTGGAAGCGTCTGAGCCGAGTGTCACCATTGCGTCCAAGTTATTGTCTTTCATCAGTTTCTCGAAGCCATATTTTGACAAGTATTCCATCATCTCGATCGCCTTTATCTCTTCCTCCCCAATCCCAGCTGTCATCTCTGATGCCAGGAACTCATCCTGCCCGTATTCTTTCATCATTTCCTGCGATGGGCAAAGCTGAATTATGTCCAACCAAAGAAATATTGACAGAAATTTCCAAGCAACAAGATATCAAATGATTGCAAAACAAGGGTCTTCTCAACCATTTGATGAAGTTTCTTTGTATAATGACTTTGACGTCTTATATGAATTATGAACTTACCAGGACACTGTTATTCAGGTTGAAGGCAATGATGTCTGAGAGTGACTTCACGGTAGAGTTGATGAGTTCTTCTAGGTAATCATTAATGGAGAGCTTGAACTCAGCCAGCAGTGCAATTAGCTCGCCACTTTGAGAGGGATCCATAATTATATCAATATCTGCTATTTCCAGATTATCCAAAATGGTTGCACCTCTTTGCCTTGATATATATGCCCAGAAAAGAAAAAAACAGAAGTATGAGGACTTATTTAAGTAACTTCGTTTTTCAAGCTACTGAATCAAAGTACCTTAACACATTGAGATGATGCTCGAAGGCCAGAATGGCAGTGGATCCATTATAAGAGTTCGAAAAAGGATTCCTCACAACACCCAATCTCTTTCCTTTGAGGCCATCTTGATTAAGAAATTGTCTATAACCACCTGCAGGTATGAACTTAGCTGCTGCCTTTGTTGCTTCATAATCCCTCGGATCAAAGCCCACAATTACATCGAGCAAATAAACTGCATCCGTTACTGTTCTGCAGATTGGCCTGTTATTTCATCACAATCAAAATTCGTAAGTTTAACCTCTGCCCAAAATATAACCATAAAAAGGTTAATTTTGCATATAGTGTTGAAAGATATGATAATACCATGCCATCCATCCGTTAGGGTGAGTGGTTAAGGGCAAAAAGGGTAGGTGTGGAGTAAGTCTTGAACTCGAATCACGGGGCAATGTTGGTTACTAACTGATTCAACTAGTATTCTGGAGCGACTGAGGTTAAGCTATGGTTAAACCTACATGTGAGAGCGATTGCCCCTTACCATTTAGGATCCGCAAGACATTGATTCTACAAGGATATGGGTTATTATGGTCACATCCAAGTAGAGTCTCCATGACTTGTCTACTTCCGTCTTACCCTTTTGCATAGAAAAAAAGAAAAAAATTGTCACCTAGTATACCATACTAAAAGCCCTTTAGAGGCGGGCTTCTCCTAACTATTAAACCGGCCCAAACCAACCTATTTTCGGCACAACACTAAGACAATTTACAGACAATGAAAGTTGGCCGAACTTTATCCATTAGAAATTGACCTAACCCAGTTTGATTCAGAGAAATGAGCACACATGACATAAAGCATCTATTATATCTTAGCCCTTGCTTCCTAGACTACTGACATGAAGTGTATCCTCAAATCTCTCCTTCAACCAACCATGCACGGGAGATAATACTTGTTAACCCTGATTTAAAGGAGATGATTGTATTTGAAATATTTCAAATCATATGTTAAGTTCTAGAAATAGAGCTATGTACTCAAATTATATATCAAGAAAATATGTAACCTATAAGGCTTTAATGTGTGGATGTAGGCTATATGCTGAACCATCTTAATCTTAATGTTTATTCTATTTCCTTTCATTATCATTATTCACTTTTATATTTATCATATTATGTGTATCGATATGATCAACTAGTTATTCACCATCCACTCTATAAAGAATGGGCATATACAAAGTTACGCCAAGCTAGAAAAAATTGTGGTATCAAATATTAATATGTGGATTATGAAAGCAAATGTTTTTGAAAATGTTAAAAGTAGAGTGGTTTACCCAATTGAGTCCTGACGAGACGAGATTGGGATGACGCCTGCTCGACTGGTGAGACCAACTGTGGGTTTGAGCCCTACCACAGAGTTATGATCAGCTGGACAGATGATAGAGCCATCAGTTTCAGTCCCCAATGACACTGACACCATATTTGCCGCCACTGATATTGCAGGTCCACTACTTGACCCGCATGGGTCCCCAGATTCTACATAAGGATTCTGCATGTTCCCAAAACTTTAGACAATTTAAAATTAGAATATTTAACATGATACATGATGTCACATCAATATTGACATCATCTATCTTCTTAAATATACTAATTTTAAATTGCGACCATAAAATGAATACTATTTGCTCATTTAAAATGAACATGATCATATTCCCTTGGACACATCCCATCCCACATCTTTTTTTTTTTGACATGTTCACAGAGGTAGGAGGAAAGATTAGACTTGTGACCTAACGTAAGGCGTGGTTTGGATTTACCTTGGGACCATCCCACATCTTAAATAGCCAAAAGTATGAACTAAGAAAATCTCCAACCCTTCCCTTACCAAATTCTAAATTTTAAATTTCTATAAAATTGGAACAATTAGCCCCACAACTCCTCCCTTTACCGAAATTCATTCATTCTAAACTTCAGAAGAATTTGAATTCAAGGAAAGGATTCTCTCCATTTTGAGTAGACTACTAATTTTGTGGTTAATATTTTATTTTGTTTTATATATATAATATAATATTATTTAAAATTTAAAATAAACATGACATTATATACACTATTAAATAAAATAAAGGGTTAAATACCTAATACCTCCCTAGGGTTTTACAATTTTATTTTTTCCTCCTTAGGGTTTGATTTTTATCACAAGAGATATTTATGATTTTGATAAATGATCAAATTAATCCTTCTGTTAGTTGACCATTAGTTGACCATTAGTTGACTTAACGGAAATCCATGTGAACGAATAAAAATTTGACACATGATATAAGTGGCCACGTCATTATTGATGATGTGGTGACCTAATTAAAATTTTTATTTTTTTTTTAAATTCAAAAATTAAAAGAAAAAAAAAGACTAAAAAGACAAAAAATTGGGCCACCCCCTTCGGCACCAAGGGGTGGCTTGGCCACCACCCTTGGCACCTTGGGGGTGGCGTGGCCACTACACGACAACAACCCCTATGCAACTTCTTTTTTTTTTTCTTCCTTTCTTCTTCCTTTTTCTTCTCTCCTTTCTTCTCCTCTCTCCCTCGCGATCACGCTAAGTTCCTCCCTTGCAACTCCTTCTCCTCCAATCACTCCCTCTTCCCCGTTCACCCTCTCTCTCTCTCTCTCTTTGAAAAGTGGCGACAGATCGGACCCTTCCGGCATGGGCTTCGTCATTAGCATCTCGGCTCCTCCTACAAGCTACGCTGATCACGCCATGGACCTCGATGCCAAGCTCTCGCTGGCCTTCTTGAGATGTCCTCTCTGCCACCACGATCTCTCTCCCGTCGCAAGCCCTCCTTTCCCTCTCCCTTCTCTTCCTCGCACCCGGATCCACCGCCGAGATCTAGCTCCGCCTATGCCTTTGTCTTTTTTTCTTTTCAATGGCCACTTATTCTAAGTGTCAACTTTTTATTCATTTACATGGACTTTCGTTAAGTCAACTAACAAGAGGATCAATTTGGTTATTTATCAAAATTATAGGGACCTCCTATGATAAAAATCAAACCCTAAAGAAAAAAAAATAAAGTTGTAAAAACCCTAAAGAGGTATTAAGTATTTAACCCTAAAATAAATTCTTGATTTATTTATTTATTTTCCTATATATATATATATATATATATATAAGGCAATTAAAAAAAAAACAAAACAAAACAAAACCATTTATAATTATGAGAAAGGGTAAAAGGATAAGAACCAATAAGAAAGAAATGCGATACCAACCACGCCTTGTCCGCCCCGAGCACACCAGCCATTAGGAATCGTGGCGGACCGAACACCGTACCACTCGCTGAGAGTAGCTTTTCCCAAGATCACAGCCCCAGCCCTTCTCAACCGCTCGACCACGCCGGAGTCCCTTGGAACCTTCGACCCCAGCAGCGCGTACGATCCACACGTGGTGTTCAGCGCGTCCTCAGTGGCTATACTGTCCTTGAGCAGCACTGGGATGCCATGAAGCTCTCCTAAGCACTGACGGCCCTGATAGGCCGCTTCCTTCCTCTCGCGGTCGGCCTGGTCCGCTTGATCCCGCGCGTCTGGATTCACTTCCAGCACGCCGCGAAGCAGGGGATTCAAGCTCGCGATCTGGCCCAGGTACAAGTCGACCAGTTGTCTCGACGTGAGTTCGTTTGTGGTGAAGGCGCGTTGGATGTCGTCGATGGTGGCTTCGGTGATGGTGAATTGCCAGCCGTCGATTGCGTTGACGAAGCAGGAGAGAACAAACAGAGAGATCAACGGTGAGGAAAGGAGTGACGCTCTATGGTTGATCCGCATTTTCACTCCCGCGGCATTCGTTGAAAATGATATCATGTGTCTGATTTTCGTTCTTGAATAGAGCGTATACGATAGACTCGTGGAATTTTAGCATTGACTAATGCAAGGGGGCCAATCAGATTTTTTTTTTTTTTTTTGGAGAAAAAGTGCACTTTATTGCGGCTTATGACGAAACAGACGGCAGAAATATCTGCTCTCAAAAGCTCACTAATACAATCCGGTGGGTTTGAAAACCACACCCCATTAACACTCTGTTTCACCGCCAGTTCAGCAAGAGCATGGGCTACCCGATTGGCATCTCTACGTGTATGGTTCATCTCCCACCAAGGCACTGCTCGTAAGGTTGCTCGAATGTCTGTCGTGATTTGTCCTTTGCTGCTATCATCAGGTTCAGTTGAGAGCACCGCTGTAACGACGTTCTTAGCATCCCCTTCCAGCTGAACTCTACTGATCCCCATCTCCACGCACAGTTCGGCGGCCATAAGAGCAGCCAATGCCTCTCCAGTGGTAGCATCCATCACTCCTTCCTTCATCCGGCTTTTTGAGGCCCACATTTTCCCGTGCTGGTCCCGTATGATTACTCCCATCCCCAGTCGACCATTCCGTCTGTCAAACCCCGCGTCCCAGTTTGCCTTAAGACATCCAGGGGGTGGCGCCATCCAGAGAGATGGTTGCAGGTCACCATTTGAGAGCAGAGGTGCTTTTTTCTCGGCCATAATTGTTTGAAACAGTTCCACCCCATGAACCGCTTGTTGGACAAGGCGATTTGGGTGGAGAAAGGAACCCTCATATATAAAGCCATTACGCCTCAGCCAAATGTGTCTAGTGATACTCACAAACTGGGCTACCACTTGAATAAAATCTGGTCCGTCAAAACCGCTCTTTTGTAACAGTTTCCCCCTTACACTACAAACATCTCTCACTGAGGGACATTGCCACAATCCATGAAAAGTGGTTTTGGGCTCTCTTTCACATATAGGGTACGTAGCTGGGATCCGAAATAACTCTTCTCTTGCACAAATTGTCTCTCGTGGGACGGATCTCCCGACAAGCCCACCAAAGGAAATGCTTCTCCCCATTTGGTATTTGGAGCTGCCAAATGCTTTTCCAGAATGAACTCTTGTGCCTACAAGATGATCCCCCTGCTCCTTGCTCCAGTTCCCTCTCTTTTAAAATATGATAAGCGCTCCGTATCGAAAAAACTCTGTTTTTCGTCCTCTGTATTTGCAAATCCGCTTGGTCCCTCGCACTAATTGGAAGAGATTGAATAGTTACCCTTTCTTCCTTTGAAAAAATCTGTTCCAATAATGGCACATTCCACCATTGCATATCGGTGTCAATAAGATGGCTTACCGTTGCATTTTCGTCAAGAATTTTTGGAGGTGATAGCACTCAGTAAGTGGTTGGGATATTTAACCATCTATCCTTCCATATTCGAATTGTTTTCCCATTACCTACTCTCCATACCAAGCCCTCTCGAAGGAGATCCATTGAGCTATGGATACTTCTCCATGCGAACGATGGTTTCTTCCCAAGGAGCTTCAAGGACCGAACAATCTAAAAGTATTTGGCCTTCATAAGCCTTGCTATTAAACTCTCGTGTTTTCCAAAGGGGGCCAATCAAATTTTCTTACAGAATAAAAGCAACCAGGGTAATTAGAAGGTGTAAATGTAGTTAACCTAATTAACATCCCATTTACAAATAATCTCAAACATTGAAAAGTTACTAGCGACCCATTAAGTGTTATCCTTCGTTAGCATTTTCTATTAAATTGAGCAAAAAATTTTCACGCGAAAACCCTTTCATCCAATTAAAAGATTATTTCCATAATGTGCATAATCCGCCCTGAAGAACATACGTAAGTACTTGATTATGTTACAAGCTTAAGTTTGCAATGGGATAAATTAGGTTCTAAGAGAACCTATACCTTTCAAACACAAGGTTTGTGATTAATTATTTTCATACCTTTATTTATAACATAATGAAATTTAAATAGGCAAACTATTACAATATTTATAGGGCTGAGTCATCAAGATTCTTATATAAAAATAAAATAAAGACAATATCATAACCCTAATACGGCTAGAGTTAGCTGACTTATGCTTTTTTTGAGAAATGGTGCTAACACTTTGTATTAATTCATATAATGCACATAAAAAATCTGCTTGCAAAGGATCACGTATACATTCCGGGGGGTCATTCAACCACACCCGATTTACATTTTCATGCACAATAAAGGTTGCTAATCTGTGAGCCACATTATTTCCTTCTCTACAAATGTGAATCATCTCCCACTGCTAGAAAGTGCCGAGTACCAAAAGGATATCAGCAATGAGATGCCCCTTATTGCTATCATCTTGTCTCTATGACTGAACAGCATCAATCACAAGTTTGGCGTCCCCCTCCAACTTAATTTGTTCCATTCCCAACTCCCGATAGAACTAGGCGCCAAAGTAGCCCCCATAGCCTCTGCAGACATTGGGTCTAGAAAACCCTCCTGAACCATGCATTTGGATGCCCAAAATCTCCCTAGATGGTCACGTACTACCACCCCTACACCCACTCTTCCCCTTTTACTGTCAATACTGGCATCCCAGTTTGCTTTTAGAAAGCCCAAAGGAGGAGCTATCCATCGTGTTGCTACTCTAACTTCCCTGGTCTCAGTTTGCACACTCAGCGTTTCTTCCAAAGCCGCCTTTTCTTCTAATGCTCGGATTGAGTGTTGGAGTATAAGATTGGGATGTAGAAAGGTCCCACCATGGATCAGCTCATTTTGATGGAGCCAAATACGCCATGCAATTCCAACAAAGAGAGCAAACTCTGTCTAGTCACACTTTGTCCACATCTTTTCAGCTACCGAGAGAAAATCTGGCCCTTTGATGATGCTTTTCTGGAATATAGAACACCCAGCTCCCCAGACATCCTGTGCATAAGGGCACTGCTGATAAGAGCTAAATATTGCATATTTAGACCCATTAATTTACATTAGTTAATCCTTTAGCTGTGTCGTTATCTAACGCTTTGTATTAGATTTGTGTTTCAGTGTGTTGTAGGTTGCTGAAGAGAAACTACATCTTAAAATGAGAAAATTGCAAAGTCTTGGAATAAAGCATACTTTGAGAAAACCTAGAAGATGTGATTAAGTTTGACCAGATCAAAGAAAGGATAAAATCGAATTTCTCTAAATGGAGATAATTTCGGATTGGATTCAAATTCATATTCTGCACACATTTTAATGTTTTGACCATAACTTTCTACTCAAATATCGGATTGAGGTGATTCTAATGGCAGTGGAAAACTAGTTTAGAATGATACAATTTATTGTGAAATAGGATTTTCCTAATTCGGACGTTTACTATGCCAAAATCATCCCGCAATATGAGAACTCAAATTTGAGCGAATCTTATCCGGATTTCAGAATTTTAATTTGACCGGGAGACTGACCTCCAAATTATCTAGATTTACTAGGGCTTTTAGGACTTTTCTAAGCCTATAAATAGACCTCTTTGCATTCAAGAAAAGATATACAAGCCTAGAGACAAAAATTCATAGCTTCTCTTTAGTTTAGTTTTTCTATAGTTTAGGATTTATTTTGTATGTCGCTAACCCCCAACTAAGGTTGGGATGAAGCCTCACCATTGAAGAACATCATTGCTGTTATGTAAGTTTTATTAATCTGATTTTATAGAGTTTATTGTTTCAATTGTTTTACTCCTAATTAATTATGTGGAGTGATTCTTAGATATCTTTTGTGATTCAAGGATACATGTGATGATTTGAGATAATTTCATATGATTGATTGCTTGGTTTTTAACTCATAAAATTGGATATCCTTGTGATTTGTTCTATGGATACATCTGGTGTTTCAATTAGATTTGGATTCCTTTTGTGATTTGATCAATGAATGGATACATGGAATGCTTTTGATTAATTTTTTGAAGCGTAGTAAAATATATCTAAGATTTTAATTGTGAGAACTTCAGATTGATATTAATGAGCATAGAGTATGTTGTTATGAAGCGGTGAGTGTGAATTCTCAAACCTTAGTAACTTTATCTTTTGTTTTGTTTTATTTAATTTTATGTTTAGTCTTTTACTTTTCAAAAACCCCAAATCAAAACCCTTTTGGAACTAGATTAGGATTTAATTAGTTTAGATTTAAATTTGCTTTCAATAATACAATTCTGTGGGTTCGACCTCACACTTGCACACCATTATATTGCACATGAATCGTATGCTTGCGAGTACATTTAATTTGTACAACAAAATTTGGCACCGTTGCGGGAGTTGTTCAATTTTTGAAACCAATTTATGTCTAAATTGATTTTATCTTTCTACTAGTTATAATTAGGATTTTTTTTTGCAATTTGTTTTTATCCCTGTTGCAAAAAGAAAGAAAGAAAGAAAGAAAAGATTCCTTTTCTTTTTTGTTTTGTTTGTTGTTTTTGGCTTAATTTGTAGTTTTTGCCGCATTCTTTGTCTGCACACTGGCGCGAGTGCAATCGAGCGCAACTGTCCACAAGCATCACTCACAACAAAGGCAGTAGTTTCGTAGATTTTTGCCAAAAATTTATTTTTGGTCCTTTGTGAGTTTTTAAATTTTAGTTTCATTTTCTTTTAGTTAGTTAGTTGTTTTTAGTTTATTTTCTTAAAAAAAAAAAAAAAAAAAAGAGATGAATAATATGTATGAGGAAAACAAATGTTTAGATCTACGATCTGAGTTCAAAGACATACGTGATAAAGTTGACCAAATCACAGCAGTCAGATCTACCGTGACCCATTTTTCTCACACATACGCACCATATAAATCATGTTCATATTGCTCCAATCCTTATCATAGTGATAATAATTGTCCATCTTGAGGACAATTTTCTAATTTTTCATATGAGCAAATGAATACCAGTTTCTCCAATCTGGGATGTGATTCAAATTCCAATTTTTATAACCCGATGGAGCAACCAATATGATTTCTCATGGCAAGCTCAAACTACAGGAAATTATGCTCATCAGTTTCAGGAAGTGCACCATTCAAGCTATCCACAGTTCTATCGTCAAGCTCAACCACTTGCTTATCAAGCACCATAGCCTTTACCTCAGTCTTCATTGAAAGAAATGATGAAAATACTCATCTAGTCAACTGACAAGTTCGTGCATGCAACTAACAAAAACATACAAGAGTTGAAGAACGGCACCATGGCCAATAGTAGAGACATACAAGAGTTGAAAAGTTCCGTTGCGATAGAAGGACAAATCAGTCATCTAGTTACTGAATTAAATAGAATAGAGGAAGAATAGCTTCAAAGTCAATTGATGATTGAAAGACACTACATGAGTGATGAGGCTGATTCCAAAAATTCTTATTATGAGCATGCCCAAGTCACCACCACACTTGATGATGATGAAGTCGTGGATAATGAAGAGGAGCAAGTTGAGCACCATGAGAAAAATCAGCTCCCAACGGATCCTAATCTGCCCAGTGACATGGAAGTGAGTACTGAAGCTCCTGCCTGCATCACTGTCCCTCTTGAGACACATCAAGAACCCAAAGCTTCGTCTCTAGTATGTCTCCAAGAGCCATCTTATATCAAGATACTCAAGGATCTTTGCACACAAGCGTGAAAATCTAAGAACCACATTCCTAAGAAGATCTTCGAAGCAAGCTATTCTATATAAGATGGCGAAATATCCTTCTAGATGGGTATGAAGTTTTGAAGAAGAAATGGTGAAAGAGATTGGTTGGACATCAGTATGATAAGGGAAAGCACTATAAAGCTTTCTCCTTCAATTTATTTTTTGCACTTTACTCCACAAATTCTTTCTTTCCTTTTTAATTACTTGTTTTTAGTTTTGTTTTTGTTTCTAACAATAATTAATCTTTTGATGTTTTGTTTATATATATTGCTGTTAGTTTTGTTGGCAGGTGTTTTGGTGTTTAAGTTTGGGGGACTCCCTAGCCTTTTTCACACCTTGACGTTTCCGTACTTCCGGTAATGTATTTCTATACTACACATTGATGGCAATGTGTAATTCAAGTTTGGGGTATGGAAAAACACTTTGTTTATTTATATTTTTTTTTTGTTCTAAAAATTGAAAAAAAAAATAATAAAAAAAATTTGTGCTATATTTTTGTCAAGTTTGAGTTAATAAGTAATTGTGATTTACATTTCATTGGCTTGCTTAAAGGGTTAAACATATCATTATGTCAGTAGGTGTCTGAGTCTTTTGACTCATTTTTGGATAATTGAGATTTCACTTATTTTAAGCTAAATTTTTATGAGCACATTAGCATGTTTTTTGTAAGGTATGATGTTTGAGCTTAAGTTTGTTCTTTTTGAGATTTGTTGGATGACCTATTGATGAATAACCATGGCTTGCAAGATTAAAAAAAAAAATTAAAAAAAGAAGAAGAAGAAGAAGATCATTTTGAGTTTTTCACTAAGTAACCGGACATTTTGCTTCATTAAGCATTTAGTGTTCGCGTCAAAAGGTGTGAAATTTAAAGTTGATTGATGGTATAGCTAGCTTAACTTTGTAGCCTTTTTGACTTGAGTTAATAAGCCCATAGAGATGTTTACATTTAGTGCCCTAAAGCCAACTGGTTTGGGAGTCATTGGCTTAACACTCGATACCAGGGTCAACTAGAAAGCTGAAGGGAGTTAAGCATTGCACAACCTACATAAAAAGAAAAAAAATATATGTTTATCTTGCCTTGGTTGTTTCATCTATTTGGGATTCTTACAAATTTTGTGGAACTTGTTTTTAGTTTAAACTGAAGCTTCATGATTATATGCTATTTTCACTTTACACTTTTCAAAACTTATGACGTCTTGATTATCCATTTATGAGTTATTTGATTTTGGATATCCGTTGATGGTGATGATGGTGTTTGTCATTTTAAGTTTGCTTATGAACAAAAACCATGGTTTATGTGAAACTTCTTTCTTGTTAACAACATAGTGCTGCAATGTTTATGGGTATCATTCCTATTAAACCCTTACGAGACTTCACTCATCCTCTAGGGATGCATAGGGGTTTAAAAGGCTTGTTGCATATGCTAAATGCAATTGTCTCTCCCACGATAGAGGATTTATGTTATTACTTTCATTTTATTTTTGTTTTGTTTTGCTAAGGGACTAGCAAAATGTAAGTTTGGAGGTGTTTGATAAGAGCTAAATATTGCATATTTAGACCCCTTAATTTACATTAGTTAATCCTTTGGCTGTGTCATTATCTAACGTTTTGTGTTAGATTTGTGTTTTAGTGTATTGTAGGTTGCTGAAGAGAAACTGCATCTTAAAATGAGAAAATTGCAAAGTCTTGGAATAAAGCATACTTTGAGAAAACCTAGAAGATGTGGTTAAGTTTGACCAAATCAAAGAAATGATAAAATTGAAATTTCCTTAAATGGAGATAATTTTGAATTGGATTCAAATTTAGATTTTGCACATGTTTCAGTGTTTTGACCATAACTTTCTACTCAAATATCGGATTGAAGTGATTCGAATGGAAGTGGAAAGCTAGTTCAAAATGATACAATTTATTATGAAATAGGATTTTCCTAATTCGAATGTTTACTATGCCAAAATCGTCCCGCAATATGAGAATACAAATTTGAGTGAATCTTACCGGATTTCAGACTTCTAATTTGACTGGAAAACTGACCTCCGAATTATTTGGGTTTATTAGGGCTTCTAGGTTCTCTAAGCCTATAAATAGACCTCTTTGCATTCAAGAAAAGATATACAAGCCAGGAGACAAAAATTCACAGCTTCTCTTTAGTTTAGTTTTTCTGTAGTTTAAGATTTATTTTGTATGTCGGGCTAACCCCCAACTAAGGTTGGGGATGAAGCCTCACCGTTGAATAACACCATTGCTGTTATGTAAGTTTTTATTAATATGATTTTATAGAGTTTATTGTTTCAATTATTTTACTCCTAATTAATTATGTGGAGTGATTCTTGGATATCTCTTGTGATTCAAGGATACATGTGATGATTTGAGATAATTTCATATGATTGATTGCTTGGTTTTAACTCATAAAAATTGGATATCCCTTGTGATTTGTTCTACGGATACATCTGGTGTTTCAATTAGGTTTGGATTCCTTTTGTGATTTGATCAATGAATGGATACATGAGATGCTTTTGATTAATTCTTTGAAGCATAGTAAAACATATCTAAGATTTTAATTGTGAGAATTTCAGATTGTTATTAATGAGCATAGAATATGTTTTTATGAAGCGGTGAGTGTGAATGCTCAAACCTTAGTAACTTTATCTTTTGTTTTCTTTTATTTAATTTTATGTTTAGTCTTTTAGTTTTCAAAATCCCCAAATCAAAACCCTTTTGGAACTAGATTAGGATTTAATTAGTTTAGATTTAAATTTGCTTTAAAAAATACAATTGCCTGTGGGTTCGACCTCGCACTTGCACACCATTATATTGCACATGACTCGTGCACTTGCGAGTACATTTAATTTGTACAACAACTGCCACAGTATATGAAAGGTTGTCTCCTCCTCCTTCTCACATATAGGATAGTTTGGGTTGATGGTCACCCTTCTAGAGAATAGATTCACCTTTGTTGGTAAAATCTCATAGCATGCCCGCAACAAGAAATGCTTTTCAGTGTTTGGAATTTGGAGTTTCCAGAGTTGACTTCAAAAGGCGTTCTTGCGCCCCCCCTTCCTCCGAAGACCCCCTGCCTTGTTCCTCTCTTCCCATTCTTTTAACATATGGTAGCGTTTTTAACGAAAAAACCTCATTTGCAGTCCCTTTCCATATGAGTACATCATCTTGGCCGTCACACTTATTGGCACTGATTGTATGGAGTGTATTTCCTCCTTTGAGAACATCCTGATCAAAAGGTTGTTGTCTCACCAATTTGTAGTCATATTAATAAGACTACTAACTATAGCATCCGGGTCTAAAACCGATAGGGGTGATTGCACCATATACGTACTTGGTGACCAAAGCCATTTGTCCTTCCATATATGAATTTTTTCCCCATTTCCCACTCTCCAAATCAACCCCTCGAATCACAAAACACGTCCCTTGGATACTTCTCCAAGCAAAAGAAGGTTTTTTTTTCCCTAAAGGAGCATCAATGAGCAATCGGGGTAATATTTAGCCTTCATAATTTTTGCAACTAGGCTGTTTGGCGATTTCCAAAGGCGCCACACTTGTTTAGCTAATAGCGCTTGATTAAAAAGAGAAAAGTTGCAGAAACCCATACCTCCATGGGTCTTAGATACACCCATCTTACTCCAACTCATCTAGTGGATCTGCTTCTCTTTTTCTTTGTGACCCCAATAGAATCTCATCATCAAAGAATTTATTTCTGAGCACAACACTTTGGGTAGCCTAAAAACTCCAATACAATAGGTAGGTATTTCTCGGATTACCGCTTTTAACAAAATTTATTTTCCTACTTGAGACAGGAACTTGAGTTTCCAGTCCTGAAGACGCTTCCACACTCTCTCCTTAATATTTTTAAAGGCCTTTGTACGAGAACGTCCCACCAAAGCTAGTAGTCCCAGGTATGTGTCATAGCACTGGTCAATGGGGATCCCTGCTAACTTCTGGATCTGCTCTTTTTCATCATTTGTTGTATTGCGGCTAAAGAAAATCCCCGTCTTGTTTGTGTTCATTTTTTGCCCTGAAGCCATTTTGTAATTTTGCAAAATCGACGACAGGTGACTCCATTGGTCTACATTTGACTTGCAAAACAATAAGCTGTCATCTGCGAAAAAAAGATGGCTTATAATAGGGCCTTCTTTCGACGTGGGTACTCCCGACAACAACCCATCTCCATTAGCTTTAGCTAATATAGCACTCAATGCTTCCGCACGAAGAGAAATAGATAAGGTGATATGGGGTCACCTTGCCTAATACCCATTTTCGGACAAATAAGTCCACAAGGATTCCCGTTTACCATAATAGAATATCGCACCAATTTGACACACAACAGAACAAGGGAAATCCATTTCTCATCAAAGCCCATCCATCTCATTACCGCTTCAAGAAAACCTCATTCCACCTGTCATACGCCTTACTCATATCTAACTTAACAGTCATGAAACCTTTTTTTCCCCGCATCCCCGTATACATCGTATGTAAGGTTTCATAAGCAGTCAGTACATTATCCGAGATAAGGCGTCCAGAGATAAAGGCACTTTGTGTAGGAGATATGATAAGGTGTAATTTTTTTTAGGTGATTTGCTAGGACTTTAGAAATAATTTTATACAAAACATTGGATAAACTTATTGGTCTAAATTTCGTCACACTCATGGGACTATGGGTTTTTGGAATGAGAGTAACATAAGTCAAATTAAGGTCATGAGGCATAACACCAGAATTAAGAATATCTAAAACAACTTCACATACCTCATTCCCCATCAACAACCAATTTTTTTGAAAAAAGCACGCATTTAGCCCATCCAGACCAAGCGCTTTGAGAGGCCCTATTTGGAAAAGGGCTGTGATCTTCTCTGCCAAGAAGGGTTTCAACAATTCTACATTCATATCAGCAAAAACACATTGCTCTTGGGGCTGAATACAGGG
Organism: Carpinus viminea; assembly: GCA_013348765.1. NCBI lineage: Eukaryota > Viridiplantae > Streptophyta > Magnoliopsida > Fagales > Betulaceae > Carpinus > Carpinus viminea. The sequence continues at coordinate 11,347,674 of CP054669.1, read as the reverse complement.
AGTAAAATCACCCTCTGGTCCCTTTGAGAAAAGCCGTGTGAAATAGTGGATAAAAGCCTCTCTACCCCTCTCGTGTCCCATTCCTGACCCAATTCATCCTTGATCGTTCCCACATAATTCCGACGCCTTTTTGAATTAGCACAGGCGTGGTAGTATTTGGTGTTACTATCTCCGAATTTCAGCCACTCTTCCTTAGCTCGTTGTTTCCACCATAGTTCCTCCTTGTCCAATAAAACTTGTAAGTCAAGTTCCAATTTTTTTTCCTCACTACTGCTAAATCCCCCTGGATTGGAGTGTAAGTAGCTGGCTTTACAGTTTAGAAATTTGCTCCTAGTCACTATCCTTGTTTTTCCTCCTCCAGCACACTATACCTATGACACAATGTTTCAGTTTTGAGCCTAGACGTTCCCACCGAGACACCCACGACCCATCATGTGTCTAGCTATTTTGCAGTACTTCTTTGCATCCTTCTTCTAAAAACCAGCTAGCTTCAAAGTGAAATCTTCTTCTATGTCTGGCAATACCCGAATCTCCCAACACCGTTAGGATTAAAGGGGCATGATCCGAATGAACGACTGTCCCCACCTCTACTTCTGGATCCGAATAAAAATTTCGCCATTCTAAATTGGCCACGCCTCTGTCAAGCCTTTCTTTTATGAGTGCATCCCCTTGTTGACAATTACTCCAAGTGAACTTTGGACCAAGTAGCCCAAATCACCAAAGCACAGTCATCTAAGGTTTCTTTAAAATCCTTTATGAGGTGTTCTTGTCTAGAATTTCCGCCACATTTTTCCGTCATGGACAAAACTTCATTAAAATCTCCTATACACACCCATGGGATGGGGCTCAAATTTGCTAGGTGTTTAAGGAGACTCCAAGCTTTAAACCTTTTGGTCGCATCCGAGTGTCCGTAAAATCCCATGAATTTCCATACAAAGTTTGATTGGCGGTTGTGGATAGTAGCTTATATATGCCTCCGACTAAAGTTTTGAATCTCGAGCTTGCTCCCGTCCTCCCATAGTAGTGCCAATCCTCTGCTTTTCTCCACACAATCCAATACAAACATGTTAGCAAAATCGAGCTTTGTCCGCAACCTTTCCATTTTATTTTTATATAATTTAGTGTCCATTAAAAAGACCAAATTGAGTTTCTTATATTTTAACCAGCAAAGATCATGAACTTTCCGGGGTTCCCAAGCCCTCGGTAGTTCCAACTAGAGATGATCATTACGGTCACAGGTTGGTAAATAACCTCCTCAATCCCCAAACCATTATAGTTTTCATTTTCCTCACTCACTAAATCAGAAAGCTCGACTGCCCTCAGATTTTTACCTTCATCTCTTAGCCCTTTTTTTTTCCTACTGTAGTTGGCGAACAATTCATCGTTCTGAATGTGTGCCTCATCTCTTTCCTTTCTTTTCCACTTTAGCCCCGATGCCACTTGATCAGCCACCTCCTTTGATTTCTATTTTTTCCTACTAAGTTGCCTTTTATTGATTTCTCCATGTCAACTATAATAGGGCCTTTGTAAGGGCTACCCTTGCTTGTGAATATACCATTAAAACCCACTGGTTTGTGGGTGGTCGGATTCTCATTTAGTTCTCCTTTATCTTCAGACCACCCTTCTCCATTTTTTGCCATCTGATCAACAGCTATGGGAGACTTGGTGCCGAAGTTTATGCCCACCGATTATTTCCTTCTACAGATCTTTTCCGTTTCGCCTTCAAATTGATTGACCCATTTTCAAATTTCTCCTTTATTAATTGACAGAACCAGCTGTTCCTCTATACGGTTCTTGGAAAGTTTCCCTATTTGCTCAACATTTTTCACCAACAAATCGCGTCCATAATGCCTGGGCTGGAGTTGTTGACTTTCCAAATCTGGCTTACCGTTGTCCTTCGCCGTTTCTGTATCTCCGGTACTCCGCCTTTCCTCCATAGGCTCCTTTCCTCTTCGATGTTCTCTCCCATAACCCTCTCCATGGTTTGATCGAGTTCCCAGTTTTTCTCTCTTTCTTGGAGGCAATGGTGCTCTTAACCATAAGCCATACTAATTCATCTCCTGGTGGCGCAGTGAACTTCTACGAGAACACCCTATCTTGCCATGGCATATAATACCACATGAGAAGCAAAATTTCAACAACCGTTCATATTGGAAAGGGATCCAGACAGAGTTCCCCTGGAGGTTGATTTTCCAACCTCTTGGGAGAGGTTTTGTAAGATCGATGAGGATTTTAACCCTAAGGTATTCGCCCCACCGATTCCTTTCGCATCAGTGTCAACCATTTCAATAGTGCCAACAGTCTCTCTGATCCTCTGCCCAATTGCTTGTCCCATACATCCAAGGGGTAGTTTATTCATCCTTACCCAAAAAGCTGCCTGATCGGTGTCAAACATTGATGTTTGAACCCCTTTAACTTATATTTGTTATGCCTTTAGCATTGTTAATATCTAACTATTTTTAGTGTTTTTATTGTTTCGTGTTATTTTGGTTAATGGACCCAAACATGGCTAGCAAAGGGCAATAAGGGGACTTAAAGAAGAAGTGGTTTCTTCTTAGAAGTGTGTTGACGCACCCAGTTGCAGCAGAGCAACGGTCGAACGCCGATCAGCCTCTTAACTTCTAGCGATTATTTGCAAATGACTGCATGTCATACGTTCGACCACAAATAACTGGTGCGTTCGAATGCAGGTAGTGCGTTCAAACGCAGGCCAGTAATCTGCCAGCCTATAAATAGGACCCTAGGTCCATTTGGTCGAGAGCTTTTACTTTGGTCATATTTTTTAGAGCAGTTTGCCACTGTTGGCCCTGCTCTGCCCTTTTCTTTGTAATTAATTATTTTAGTTTAATTATAATGTTTTCCTTTTGTTCATTTACGCTTCCCTTGCTTATGGGAGACTAAATCCTCAACTAAGGTTAAAGATGTAGCCTCACCATGAATGCTATGTTTACTGCTTACGTTTAAGTTATTTCATTCCGTCACTTATTTGCTTCTTAAATCGTTTCTCACTTGGTTTGGTGACAAAACCAAGTGAGATTGCATCGTAGTCGTTTATTTTTGGTTTTTCATCTGATGGATACATTCCATCATTCGGTTTATGCCTATTTATCCATAGTAGTTTGTGTCTTAACACATTCACTTTGGATCATTTGGGCCTTAAACTGTTTATGGTTTGTCTTTTGTCAAATGGACGGATTCCTTGAATCCTTTGATAGGTGCAAGAGATTTAGTTTTATTTCTAACCGATAGACGGATGTATTAGCTTAGCGTTTTCAATTCACATAGTTGAATTAGTGAGGTAAAAACCTCAACCTTGGTACTTTTTATTTTGTTTACATTTTTGCTATAATTTAGTTTTAAATTGTCACAATCACCCACTACGGAGTTAGGTTAAAATAACACTAACCTAGACTCAAAGTTATTTTCGTTTAAAGCAATACACGGTTCCTTGTGGGTTCGATCTCGGTACTTGTGCAAACGCTATACGAGTTGCGGTTCGTACAATTGTGAGTACCTAAATTTGGTACGACCACTACCTTATCAAAAGTGTAACTGGATGGAGAGGTTTTGCCATTGAAATCTTCGACAAGGAGAAGATTACCTTCGAAGACCCACGGCCTTCCTTCTAAAACTCGTTCCTTGTCTTCCATCTTCTTGAACTCTATCAAGAACAAGTTTTCCCCCAGCACCTTGAAAGACAAGCTAGCTGATATTTTCCACCACCCTTTGAGTGAGGTTTTGATGGTTTCTTTGCTTATCAAATGATCCAAACCAATTTTGCCGCAATGCAAGTCCTGCAACTTCCTGGAATTCTCATAGTGGAATTGGAATTTCATCATCCTCCTCCTCTGTAAATGAGATATTTTCCATCAGGTTTGATAGATCCTCTTCCATACTTCACAAGTAAAGAAAACCCCTAAAATTGATACTTTCACAGTTGTTTAGAAATAAAACGTCTGGAAAAACTATTGTTCTCCTATTATCAATGGAGAAAAAGTCATAAATCCTATCAATATGTGTAAATTAGAAAGATCAAGTAAAAACCACGTTAATCCTTTCACTCTCTCCCTAATGGAATACAGACATCAACAAGCGCCACCACAAAGGCTGCCCAAGCTGCTGCCCTCTTAGGTTTTTTTAAAGCAAAAGCCATCAGCAAGCGCCACCACAAAGGCCTTTTTTTTTTTTTTTTTTTTTTTTTTTTTTTTTCTGCTGGCGACTTATGCTAATGAATATTAACTTAATACATAAAATTAATACGGTTAGCTAGGCCTGTAAGCGATCCGGGCTTAGTCGAGCTTAGGCTTGTAGAGCTTGTACGATGTAGAAGCCAGAGCCGAGCTTGTATAGTTGCAAACCTAATTTTCCTATAATTTAAATAAATTTATATTAACTATAAACTTAAAAGATAATTTATACACTTGTTAATTTTATAATTTATATAATTATTATATTCATATAATTTATCTTATATAATATAACATTTAAGTTTGTATTATTGAATATAATGTCAATTGTCATTTGTCACATCCTAAAGAGTAGCATTACATTGATTAAGTGCACATTGTTGACTAACTTTCTAATTGTCACCTATGTTTTTAATTGCTTAGATTCTTAGAGCATAGTTACTAAATTTGAGATTATTTTAATATTCATATCAAATCTTGATATAATTTATTTCTATATTTTACTTGATACTTGTTACTTGTTAGTTGTTATTTGTTAAAGTTAAGTTAGTATATGATGTATATCATATATTGTGAATAATAAACATATCATATATAAATATATATTATAATTTATTAATTTATAAGTATAAAACTAAGTTAAACTAATTTAATTTTATACAATTAATTAATATAACATTTAAGTTTGTATTATTGTATATAATGTCAATTGTTATTTGTCACACCTAAAAGAGATACATTAAGGTCATTTAAGTTTGTATACATTAATGTGATTATAATTTATAAATGATAAGAAATACATTAGTTACTTAATTAATAATCATTTAATCTACTCATTTATGAATGAAATCGAGCTCACGAGCCCTTAGCCGAGTTTAGTCGGCGAGCGAGCTCGCTCATTTGCTAAATCGGCGAGCTTGTATGATAATGAGCCAATTTGAGCAGATGTCGAGCTCGATTTCGATTCGAGCTTAATCGAGCTGAGCTCAAGCGAGCCTGTCGAGTGTGTCGGCTCATTTACAGGCCTACGGTTAGCCTAATATAGAAAGACTCGTAACATATTACTTGTAATTGATATAGTTCAATCATCATGAGATACGAAGTTGAACCAAACTAAACGATTAATTAAGAGCTTCATGGTTTAAATGGGGGAGGCTTCCTAATCTTAGTAGCTTGCTCAAAACCATATGATATCTCAATGAGCTTTGGCTCTGAGCCCTTTAGTCTTCCAAAGGATATGCCAAAAGGCACCCCTTTACGATCATACCCTGCTGGGATACTGATTGTAGGAATCCCCAATTGCAAGAATAGGAGCAGCATCTGCACTAGGAGTCACCAATGCATCTAATTTGTTGTCTTTCATCACCTTCTCAAATCCATCTCTGGACTGCTTTGCCAAATTAAGCAACGCTGCCTTCTCCGTATTGCCAATTCCATTTGTGGCTTGGGCTGCTAGAAATATATCTTGCCTAAATTCCTTAATCATTTCCTGCATGCATAAAAAAATTCAAAAAAAAAAAAAAGCTTTGTTCATGGCTGGAATATATATACAAGAGAAATGAAGGAAACCTTTGTTGATTGATACATGAACTTACCAAATCCGAGAACTTATCATTCGCCAAAGCTCGCACTAGTGAAGCCACCAACTCTTTTAGATACGCATTCAAGGGTAGTTTGAATTCAGCTAGCAATGTTGTTGTCTCCCTACTCAATGCGGCATTCAAGATAACATCAATATTGGCTATTTCCAAGTTGTCTATCAAAACTGCACCTCCTTGCCTTTATAGCCAAAAAAATAAAAAGTTTATGTCACGTCAAAACGGCACATTATACTTACTGTTAAATCACAAATTATCTTGAAAGTTTAAGCCCAATGGAATGAATGAATTAATCATTTAGTTTATAATCTAACACCCACCACCCTCATGTATAAGCTTTGAATTGTGGATTCAAGTTTGAATTCATGACATCATGTTCTGACACTATATTAAATCACAACTTATCTCAAAGTCTTAAGCGTAGTTGAAAATTACTTACCTTAATAGTCTGGAAATGATGCACAAAAGCTTTAGCTTAGAGAGATCCACCGCCAGAAGTGAAGAAGGGATTCCTTACAATTCCCAATCTCTTCCTTGGGAGCCCATAAGCATTCAGAAATTGTTTATATCCACCACATGGAATATAGTTTACCGCATCCCTTGTTGCTCCATCATTGTCGTCGATCGAAACCAACAATGGCATCAAGGACATAAACAACATATGATACCGTCTTGCTGATGGGCCTGTTCAATTAAGCAACGAAGCTCCATGAAATGACAAAGTGAGGCAGGCAATGAAGATTGCAATTAACATTCATGGTATATATAATTTCAAAATTTATAATTAATTAGTGGCGAAGATTATTTCAATGGTTCATCAAGCACTGGGAATTCTATATCTTGATAAAAGTAAATATTGATATATGGTGTACCATCACCCCCAATAGTGTCTTGTCTAGGAGAGCCTGGGATGACCCCAGCTCGGCTAGTGAGCCCTACGGTTGGCTTGATGCCTACTACAGAGATAAAACTGGTTGGACATAGGATTGACCCATCAGTCTCTATCCCAACCACAATTGCTACCAAATTTGCCGCTACTAATATTGCCGAATCACTACTTGACCTGCAAGGATCTACCGATAAGACATAAGGATTCTGCACAAAAAAATTTTACTTAAAACTATATGCATTTAACATTGTAAACCCTAAGATCACATACTAGGGGAAACTAATTGCAAACGTGCCTGGTTTAGGTCATATCAATGCATGAATATAAAATCATATAGGTCAACCATAATTCGACTCATTTAATTAAACATGTTAGACTTTTTAACCCCAGATCCATCTTTGACCAATATAAAATGGATCACTCACAATATATATATATACTAGTGGGGACAGCACGTGCAATGCACGTGCTTAGTTCCCTGTGTTATGAATTCCTATAATTGTTAACACTATAATTCTAATATCATACATATATTATATTATAAATTATATTTAATTTACAGATTATTGAACAAGTATATTGATTTTTATAAATAAAACTATAAAATTGAGTAAATATGATATTTGAAAAAAAACTAAAAAACTAAAAAACAAAACAAAGCAAAAGAGAGTTCTAGCCAAGCATGAAGCTTCCCGTGTATTGCGTCATTTTGTTATTGAGGATTTTCTTTTCGAAGATGTCAAGAAAAGTCCAGATTAGTCTGTAATAAACCAAATAAACCCAAACATAGATCAGTAAATTCTCATGCAAAGAATACCAATTGAAAGAGAAAAATCAGTAAATTCTCAAGCAAAGAGTACCCGATTGAAAGAGAAAAATATCATGAAGACCAGTAGGCGCTTTTGTCTTCAGATAGAAAGCCTGCAATTTGATTTTTGGTTATTTAGTCTTTCTGTCTTCAGTTCAAAGGAGGGGTAGAAGGTAGACGATGCGTCAGCGTATAGACGTGGTAAAATAGTAGCAGTGGAGCGATAATAGAATGACAAGCAGGTGCTTGAGTCTGTCAAAACAATATATTTACAGCAATCAAATTTGCGGTTGTCAAATATCTAATTGACCTTTCGATTATTTCAAAGAGCTCCTTGTATCTTTGACTATTTTTAAATAGATATTTTTTTCTATATTCTGTCTAGTTAAAAAAAAAAATTTAAATTTAAATTATGCCTTAAAGAGAGAGAAAAAAAAATCAAATAATTATGTTTATATTAGATTGTAAAGAATTAGTTGATCACACACCAAATCTTGAATAGAGAGAACCTGCAAAAAGGCGGAAGGTCAAACACCAAGTATCCCACGTGCGTACGTGTGACGTACCTGTTGTGTGATCCATTTCCCCTCTCTTTATGAAGGGTTTTCTTGTTCTTCGTCAGTTAGGGAGAGGTCTATTGGATAACTGATTTGATTCTATGGCCCCTACTCATTAGCCATATGTTCGTTAGCCTCCGAAAATAAAGGAGTGTTGGTAGTCGAGGAGTAGTGGCTATAATATAGTAAACACATGAGTGGGCCTCTTCAGCCCATCTAGTCAGCCCAAGTAAACCCATTTTCAATAAGCCAACGCAGCCAGACCATGGAGGACGGGCGCATGAGCGACAAAGAGAGGTTGTGTTTACTATATCCTAGCCACCTGGACTACTAACGCCTCTTTAATATAATTGGGAGAGCCCCTATGGTCAGCCTGCAAACTCCCATTTTATAGCACCCAATCCTTATGAGATACCTCATCAATTTAAGAAAATTGTAGGGTAAAGTTCATTTAACCCCCTCAAACTACTACCTTAATGACAATCTACCTCCAAACTATCAATTACGACAATTTACCCCCAAAACTACCAAAACAATGACAATGTACCCCCTAATGCTAGCAAAATAATGAAATTACCCCTATAAAATTTTCAATAAAACAAAAATATCCTTAAAAATTTGAAAAAGAAATTAAATTTTAGTATTTTTGTTTTCATTTTGGTAAGGGTAATTTCATCATTTTTAAATTTGGGGGTACATTGACATTATTTTGAGTTTGTAAATTGTCACAATTGATAGTTTGGGGGTATCATTATAAAATTGTAAAACATCAAAGTGAGAAGAAATGCAGCAGATCAAAATGAAAAAAAAAAGTAAAGGACCAAAAAAGACCCACACCTAAAACCAAACCACCATCCTGCTCCAGCAAACCCAAGACCCAACCACCGGCATCGGAGAGCATCCACCGGCCAGTATCCCCATGAGTGTCGTGGGTCACCAAACCCACGGTGGGACAGACCCACAACGGGGGTCAGGCGAGACCCACGTCGTGGGTCGTGGGTCTGGTGTGACCTACTTGAAAACATACGACCCGCCTCAAAAACACACTTGAAAACTATCATGACCCACCTCAAGTCCGTTTCTAACGCCTCAAATCCATTTCTAATGCCTCAAATTCGTTTTAATGTTTCAAAACTCTTTTTGAATTTAAAATTAAAACCTAGAAGTGGAAGGTTCATTCTATGGGGATTTTATCACCCTAACGCCGGAGAAGATGACTGTCAGCCAGCAGACCCATAGAGAAGATGAAAACGTCGAAGAAGATGAAAACACATGACCCACAGCCAGGGACGAATCCAGGGTGAAGAATGGGGGGACCAAAGCAAAGAAAAAAAAATGGGGGGGACCGGAATTAAAAAAAAAAAAATACAGCCTAAATTTTTTTTTGAATTGGGGGGGGGGGGGGACCATGGCCACCACCGGTCCCCCAAATCATCCCTGCCCACAGCAGCGCTGTGAGTCTTCTTTCTTTCTCCCAACCCTCTTTTCTTCTTTTCTTCATCCAGTGATTTTGATTGTAAGATAATTTGATGCAATTGTTTTAATTTTGCTTATATGGCAGTGTGTTATTGGGGACTGTAAAAATGGCCTTTTAAGGCTCATCCGGGCCAAAGTTAAATCCTACTATTGGGAGCTAAAGAACCTATGCCTAATGGAGCAGTGGGGCTACCAAATTAAATCAATTATCCAATGGACCTCCTCGGCCCTCCCTAGTCAAACGATATTCTCCAATTTTTCTTGAGCTCCATTCCTCCAAATGAAAACTGACTTTACACATCAAAGTAACTTCCTGCTAAATCCCAAAGGGACACTTGGTGCTTGCGCTTCCTTCTCTTTGTATTTTATCTTAATTCAAGATTTAGCGTGCAATCAACTAATTCTTCACTTAAAAAAAAAAAAAAAAACAAAACAAAACAAAACAAAATCTTTTGTTCAACTATTTTTTGATAAATATTTGTGAAATTTCAATTATGCCTTAAAGAAAAAAATAATAATTTATATAAATCAATAACCACATCATAAAAAAAATAAAAAATGCAAGTGAGCGTAAGCCTCCATTGCAGCATCACCACAAGGAGCATGATTTTATCTTACAACAGGATAAAAAGAAAAGGTTGTGAGCCAAACTAGCTGGATTGTTAAATAGAACAGAGGTGAAATTATTGGTGTTTTGAGGTAACATAAATGTAGAAATAATTTTGGAAAGTGTTATTTGATGAGATCTATATCTGAAAATATATATTTAATTACTAAACGTCATGAATAGTTTTTAGAGGAACGGTTTCCTTACCAAGCTGATTTATGCTAATCAAGTATAGAGATTCAGATTCTCATAGTTAGATTAGGTATAAAAAAGGGGTTTGCTAAGGGTTCTCCCCGTAGTGTTCTCCTAGCGTTTCTCAGTTTTACGTAGAACATGATTTAAGAAAAAAATAAAATTGTAGTACCATTTTTTTGCTAATAAATTAATTTTTATGAGTTAATAGTTAGGTTCTAATGCTTTAAAACTTGTTTTTGGATTCAAAACTAAAACCTAAGGGTGAAAGGTTAATCCTTTAGGGATAGTATCACCCAAAATGGATTTGATCATCCTAAATTTGATGTTAATGCCTCAATTTTGGTGCTAATGCCTCACAAATTTGGTACTAATGCCTCAAATTTGGTGCTAATACTTAAAAAAACCAGTGGTGGAGGCCATTAAAATTTATTTTTTCTTAAATCATGTTTTACATAAAACTAGGAGAACATCAGGAGAATCTACAGGAAGAACCCCTAGCATTTTTCTATAAAAAATAACGTTTATAAAAAAATAAACGGTAGAAATTGTCCCCAGTGAAAAACTAACTTGAATTCTCCCATGATTAATATCTCATCTCAACCATTTATTCTTTCACACTAGCCAAATTCTTGTTAATTCTATTGGCAATACATTTTTCAATGCATTTCTAATTAAGTCGTAGTGTAGTAAGATATAACTCCAAAATCCATCAATTGAGTCGGGTTAGGCACTTTAGGAATTAATTAATGTAAAAGCAGCCATAATTTATTCCTTCAACAAATATATTTAGTTAAAGAAAAGAAGAGAACAACGCCATAATTTATTCAATAGTCACCCTTTTTGACAAATCACAATGATTTTAGATTAAGAATGTTTAAGGTTGTTCTAATTTATAAATAGAAGAGAACAACCTTATAAACATTCTTCTCAGTCCAAACCAAGTCACAGCAGGTACATTTATTCACAAGGATGGATAAATAAATTAAAAAAAAAAACGTAAAAACATGTCACTTTCTATATCCATTATCTAAACCAACGAGGGACGGGGCAGTGGCTCGACAACGAACTTCATCTGCCCAAACCTGCAATGGGCGCCTTCGTGCATACCACAGGCAAAGTAGTGAGGCTTGCGCTTTTTCAGCACGAACTTGAAGCCGTCGCCGCCTCCATCTGTCACATTGGCCAGCATCTTCGCTCCTTTTAAGTTGCACTTTTCGAAGCTCTCATGGTCTCGGAGCAAGTATACATTGTGAGGAATTGAGTTATTGTCTACCGGTGCATCATACTTGAAAACTGCAACCATAGATAAAAATGTTATTTAGTAAACTTATATACGATTGTCATATAATTTGAAACACGTCAACTCACCTAGCGTATCATGGGAGTAAAAGGGGCCGTGTTTGAGAGCCCAATCAGTGTAGCTAACGTTGAATTTCCAGCCTTCCGAGCCACCCACGACGATCTTGTTGGCCATACTAACGGTCAACATGCAGGAAGCAATCACAATCAGGATGAGGCCCCGTGCAAAAGTGAAACCACCCATATCTTGTTTCAAGAGCAACTTAAGAAAGCGGAAAATAAAGAGTGATAGAAGAGAAAAGATTGTAAGATATTGGGTCTGATGGGAAGAGTTGATGGGTATTTAAAGAGGAGATGAGTAATCGTGATTGCTTATTATTAGATTTTGATTAAATTGTTATTTTAAAAGTCATCTTATTTTTAGAGGGACGCAAGAGTAATACAAGAAAGGATCCGACTTATATGTTATTATTAAAATATTAGCATCTATACTGCAGTTTAAGCAACAATCAAAATTAAATCTCTAACTTTTGACTATTCTCCTTACATGCGCACTATATATAGTGATGAAAACTATAGGATAAAGATGATAAACTTATTAAAAAAAAAAATTGAAGTCGTCAACATATCCTATTTGAAGCAAATGTTACCTAATTTACTTACCAAAAAGAGGTCGTTAAGTTAGATTATAATTACGTTTGCTAATTTAATACATATCTCAATAACAAATATGCTTTTTTAAGCATTTTTGTTCAGAGTGCATGTAATCTATCTACCAGTTTCTTTGGATACCTTTAATTAATCATTTAATATTTATGATCTAAATCTAATGTGGCTTTTTTTCTTTTCTTTTCTTTTTTTTAAGATGAGATGAGAAATCATAGAAGAAACAAAGAAGAACATTTTTAGACAAGGATCCCTACTATATTTAATTCCATTATTAAGGGGAAAAATATACTTTTCCCCCTCAACTATTATCACTTTTCCATTTACGCCACCAAATATCAAAAAGTGGCATTAATTTGGATACGCCAAACTACCATCTCGTATCAAAAAGGTTACTCCATCAGAATTACTTGCATGTTGAAATAGGAAAAATTGTCACGTGCATCTATCTTTTATTCCATTAGTGGCAAAGCCAAAAATTCATTATTGTATGGGCTAAACTAAAAATACATAAACACAATTTAAAATTTAAAGTGAATGTTCTTCAAGTTCAACCTTTGGAGTTCCACAACTAGAGTTACAGAAGGGAAAAATGATGTATTTCTTTGTAGATTTAAAAGGACGCTTTTAGTGATTTGAAGTTTCGACATTAAAATCCCATAGTGTATTACTTTCCGAATTACTAAATTCTTTTCTTTAGAAGAATGACTCAATGGTTTATAACTTTAACATGAATCATAAATCTAAATTTTTAAAAGTTAAGTTACAACCCATTAAAAAGACAATCAGAGTTGATAAACAACAAAATAAAAAATCATAGAATAAAAACAATAATAGACTATAAACAAACATATATAGAATAGTTTGCATATAAAGAAATCATTAATAAATCATATATGGGTAAAGTGCTCAATTTTTTTGCTTTGATTATGAACACTTTGTGTTTTTTTCAAGAAAAAGACAAGGTCACAAAGGAATTATGGTTAGCTATATAATGTATAGTATAGAAAAAATACTAGTGAAAACTTCATCTAGTACTACCTCTATGTGAAGTTTCGGCATTTGGATCCTCTCTAGTTCATTTGGACTATAGGAGCAAAGACATAATTGTCCTCAATTTTTTTTTGGACAATTATGCCCCTGCATTAACGAGGACTGGATCACCTCCCGTCCAAACAAACTGGAGAGGATCTCAATCCTAAGCTTCATTCAAATCATAAGAAAAAAATGATAGGTTTTAATTTTGTTCCTAAATCATCAAAAACTTCTCTAAAGCATCATCAAATCTAAAAAATTGAAAGAGAAACCTGAAACTCTTTTTTGAGTGGTTGGTGATAACTAAATTGAATTATTTCAAATTTTAACCATTTTTTTTTTCTTTACACATACATCTTCGAAATTTTAAACTATAATATTCTCTAAATAGCAAATTTTTGTAGCATTCAGAAAAACTTTAGCAATAACAAGAATTTGTTCATCCATAATCACTCTTTAGGATTATTGTGAAATAAAATGGATGGTGTAAAAAATCTTATTGATGCTAAATAATATTAATCCGAACAATTAACAATAAGATAAATAGAATATAATAAAAAATAAAGCAAAGAAAAATCTCACAAACCTATAAAATCACGCAACAACATTGTTCTTAAAGGTTGATTTTGTGCCTCCCAGAATGTATAACTCGGTGCGACCGGATCTCTTGATACACAACCTTCTAGGACTAGACTATAGCATCTACCTTCATTAAGAACGCACTTTCAAGTAACGAAGATAAAATGAATAACCCTTTGATTGGAATATTTTTGCACAAAGATGATGAAGAATAGAGCAACAAAAAACTCTCTTTAGAAATAAGAAGCAATTCGAAAGTAAGTTGGAAATCTCCCTAAAAATATCGAACTTTGGTAAAATGGAAAACCCCACTAGTACTGTACTGTACGATAAGTTTTTTTGAATGATGTGTAAGTACATTTAAACCTCCTCCTTTTTATAGAAGTGATAAGATACATTTTCCGTTAAAATCCATGATCAGAGCATCTCCAGCAATCTTTGTAAATTAATTTTCTAGCTAAATTTAGCTATTATGCCTTATTTCGTGCTCCAACAGTTCTTGTAAAACATAACTTTTCCCAACAATTTAAGTAATATTTTATTATATTTTTTCTTTCTTTCTATTTTTTTAATCTTTTCTCTCTCCTTTCTCTCTCTCTCTCTCTCTCTTTATGGGGGAAGAAAAGGAAATGATAAAAAATAATAAAAAAAGTACTGAAAAATAATATTTAATTTTAATCGATAGTTAAAATGGATGGTTTGTTAGAATGTGTAATGAAAAACTAGTAGCTAAAATAAAAATTGTATTTTGAATAGTTAAAATGAAAATCATTGCTAAACATGCTCTTAAAGAAAAACTGTAAGAAAACATATGAAAACAAATGCTGCCATAGTGTCAAACGATCATCAACGTATCAATATCATATTAATGCCAAACCATCGTCTTTGCTGTAGTTTCAATTGATTTCGGTGATGATTAGAGCAATGGTCCATTAGATAAAAGTATCATTTAACTCATCCATTGTAAAAACTCTAATACTCTTAAACCGGTTATCTCTCAACAGTAAGTGAATCCAAACTAAACCTAGGAGAAAAAGCTAGTGCGCTTTTGGTTACAATGACACCACAGGGAGCCAGGTAGGGGTTCTTTAATCCAAATTCCGTTCACAGGGACGGAGGTGGCCTCCTCGCCATTGTGGCTTGTTCAAAAGCATAAGAAATCTCAATCAGCTTTGGTTCGGTACCCTTTAACCCACCGAACATCATCCCAAACGGCATTCCGTCGCTTTCATATCCGGCAGGAACAGTGATTGCCGGGTAACCTCCAATCGCTAGCACTATGGAAGCGTCTGAGCCGAGTGTCACCATTGAGTCCAAGTTATTGTCTTTCATCAGTTTCTCGAAGCCATATTTTGACAAGTATTCCATCATCTTGATTGCCTTTATCTCTTTATCCCCAATCCCAGTTGTCTTCTCTGATGCCAGGAACCCATCCTGCCCGTATTCTTTCATCATTTCCTGCAATGGGCAAAGCTGAATTATGTCCAACCAAAGAAACATTGACAGAAATTTCCAAGCAACAAGATATCAAATGATTGCAAAACAAGGGTCTTCTCAATCATTGATGAAGTTTCTCTGTATAATGACTTTGACGTCTTATATGAATTATGAACTTACCAGGACACTGTTATTCAGGTTGAAGGCAATGATGTCTGAGAGTGACTTCACGGTAGAGTTGATGAGTTCTTCTAGGTAATCATTAATGGAGAGCTTGAACTCAGCCAGCAGTGCAATTAGCACGCCACTTTGGGAGGGATCCATAATTATATCAATATCTGCTATTTCCAGATTATCCAAAATGGTTGCACCTCTTTGCCTTGATATATATGCCCAGAAAAGAAAAAAAAAAACAGAAGTATGAGGACTTATTTAAGTAACTTCGTTTTTCAAGCTACTGAATCAAAGTACCTTAACACATTGAGATGATGCTCGAAGGCCAGAATGGCAGTGGATCCATTATAAGAGTCCGAAAAAGGATTCCTCACAACACCCAATCTCTTTCCTTTGAGGCCATCTTGATTAAGAAATTGTCTATAACCACCTGCAGGTATGAACTTAGCTGCTGCCTTTGTTGCTTCATAATCCCTCGGATCAAAGCCCACAATTGCATCGAGCAAATAAACTGCATCCGTTACCGTTCTGCAGATGGGCCTGTTATTTCATCACAATCAAAATTCGTGAGTTTAACATCTGCGCAAAATAAGCATCCACACTTTTGCAGGCTTTTGTTTACTGCTGCCCAAAATATAACCATAAAAGGTTAATTTTGCATATAGTATAAGTATCGAAGTGACCCTCGTTGGACCCAAATGGGACACTCTGAGCTTACTTCCCTTTTGTCTAGCAGGAATTCTTAGTTAAGAGTTTGGTGTACGATCTGCTATGGATATAAATCCTTGGTGATAGATATTGATTTGTATTCCTTAAATCAATGGATTGAAATAATATTTGTTACCTTGATTTAATGGATATGATTGTATTTGAAATATTTCAAATCATATGTAAAGCTCTAGAAATAGATTTGTATTACTCAATTTATGTAGCCTATAAGGCTTTAAGATATAGGCTATATGCCGAACTATCTTAATCTCCATGTTTATTTTATTTCTTTTCATTATTATTATTCCGCTTGTATATTTATCATATTATGTATATTATGTGTTTCTAAACCATCAACTAGTTCTTCACCATCCACATGCGAAGCTAGAAAAAATTGTTGTATCAAATATTAACATGCGGGTTAGAAAAGCAAATGTTTCTAAAAATGTTAAAAGCAAAATGGTTTACCCAATAGAGTCTTGACGGGGTGAGATTGGGATAACACCTGCTCGGCTGGTGAGACCAACGGTGGGTTTGAGCCCTACAACTGAGTTATGATCACCTGGGCAGATGATAGAGCCATAGGTTTCAGTCCCCAATGACACTGATACCATATTTGTCGCCACTGATATTGCGGATCCACTGCTTGACCCGCATGGGTCCCTTGATTTTACATAAGGATTCTGCATGTTTCCAAAACTTTAGACAATTTAAAGTTAAAATATCTAACATGGTACATGATGTCACATCAATATTGACATCATATACCCTCTTAAATGTACTAATTTTAAATTCAAACCATGAAATGAATATTATTTACTCATTTAAAATAAAGATGATCATATTCCGTTGGACACATGTCCATTGTCCAGGACATGTAGATCCCATATCTTAAATAGCCTGAAGTATGAACTAAGAAAATCTCCAACCCTTCTCTTACCAAATTCTAAATTTTAAATTCCTATAAAATTCGAACAGTTGGCCCCAAAACTCCTCCCTTGACCGAAATTCATTCTTTCTAAACTACCCATGCTTTTAGAAGAATTTGAATTCAAGGAAAGGATTCGCTCCATTTTAAATAGACTACTAATTTTATGGTTAATATTTTGTTTTGTTTTTATGTATATAATATTATAATATAATATTATATCTTATTAAATAAAATAAATTCTTTATTTATTTATATTTTTTCCTATAAATATATAAGGCAATTAAAAAAAGGGTTAAATACCCCATTAGTCCTTATGGTTTCAAAACTTTATTTTTTCCTCCTTAAGGTTTGGAAAGTGACTAAATTAATTCTTGTGGTTTTGAGAAGTGACCAAATTAGTCATTTCGTCAGTTGACCGTTAGTTGACTTAACAAACTAACACATGGACCAATTATAAGTTGACACGTGGCCATCTAATTAAATTTTTTATTTTTATTTTTATTTTTAAAAAAAAAAGAGAGAGAGAAAAAATTGGGCTAACTTCTCCAGCATCATCCGCCTACTCAACACCTATGGATGTTCTCTCTCTCTCTAGACAGGGATGGAACTAGGTATTTTTATGGGACTAGCCCAAGTAAAAAATCTCTTAAGGCTTTTTTTTTTAACTGTAATAATTCGGTCTTTTTTTCTAGTCACTAGTACTTAAATACAATGAGAAATTGAGGTTAGAATTATGTCAAATTCTCCAATTAAATATTTAAATTCTAACCACCAATATTCTCAATATTTATAATACTAATATTCTCTTCTTATTCCATTAGTTTAACAACTTTCCCCAATTTATGATACTCATATTCACGTACAAATTAATCAATAAGATTCTAATATGACATATTAGAACTTAAACCCTATAGGTATCAATTTTCATTGAACTCATGAAAGTCTAGGGTTAATTAACACTTTAAATATAATTGACCCATTTAATTAGCAATTCTAGTGTTCACATATCAAAAGCCCTAATTTAATTCATACAATACAAATTAGGATTTATGTTCATACTAGTAACAATATTAAAATTGAAGCTTTCAGCCCATTAATCTAATAACTCGGAGCTTATTAAATTTTATTAAATATGGCCAAAAATATTAGAAATATGGTAAATATATATATATATATATATATATATATATATATTGAATAAGACCAAAGTTTAAATTGAAAAGGGCCAGAATTAGTTTTTGGCATAGGGCCCATTCACTAAAAATGCAATTTTCCTTTAATATTATTATTTTTTTACATGTAAAATTTTTTTCTTAAAAATTTGGGGGAGGGCCCTGGCCTATTTAGGCCCTCCTTCGTCCGTCTCTGTCTCTAGATCTGTTTGCTTTCTTATTATTTGTTCTGATTTCGCTCCTGATTCGAATTGTGTTCAGCTTCTAATTGTTGAATTTATTTGAAGGAGGGGAAGTGTGTTATAGGTAAATTTTAAGCGATTCTGAATGGGTTGAATCCGTTGGTGCTAAACTAGATTTAGAAATTGTATTTTGTTGTTAGTTTTCCCACATTGAAATTGGGTTCATTTTCTATATGTTGGCGGCGGTTTCTGAAATTGGGTTCATTTTCTTTTGAGGCTGGATGGGAGAGCCAGCCACCCCCAAGGTGCCACAGCCACCTCAATTTTTTTTTTTTTCTTTTTTCTTTTTGAAAAATATATATTTT
Source organism: Carpinus viminea (assembly GCA_013348765.1). Lineage (NCBI taxonomy): Eukaryota > Viridiplantae > Streptophyta > Magnoliopsida > Fagales > Betulaceae > Carpinus > Carpinus viminea. The sequence goes on along the minus strand of CP054669.1, from coordinate 11,328,809 downwards.
AAAATAAAAAATTTAATTAGGTAGCCAGGTGTCAACTTATAATTGGTCCACGTATTAGTCCGTTAAATCAACTAACGGTCAACTAACAAAAACTAATTTGATCATTTTTCAAAATTACAATGACTAATTTGGTCACTTTCAAACTCTAAGGAAAAAAAAAAAAATTTTAAAACTCTAGGAATGGGGTATTAACCCTTAAAAAAATCATTTATAATTATAAGGAATGGTAAAAGGATAAGAACCAAAGAAAGAAATGCGATACTGACCACGCCTTGCACTCCAGCCCCTAGGAATCGTGGTGGACCGAATACCGTACCACTCGTTGAGAGTAGCTTTTCCCAAGATCACAGCCCCAGCCCTTCTCAACCGCTCGACCACGCCGGAGTCCCTTGGAACCTTCGATCCCAGCAGCGCGTACGATCCGCACGTGGTGTTCAGCGCGTCCTCAGTGGCTATACTGTCCTTGAGCAGCACCGGGATGCCATGAAGTTCTCCTAAGCCCCGACGGCCATGATTGGCCGCCTCCTTCCTCTCGTGGTCGGCCTGGTCCGCTTGATCCCGCGCGTCTGGATTCACTTCCAGGACGCCGCGAAGCAGGGGATTCAAGCTCGCGATCTGGCCCAGGTACAAGTCGACCAGTTGTCTCGACGTCAGTTCGTTTGTGGTGAAGGCGCGTTGGATGTCGTCGATGGTGGCTTCGGTGATGGTGAATTGCCAGCCGTCGATAGCGTTGACGAAGCCGGAGAGAACTAACAGAGAGATCAACGGTGAGGAAAGGAGAGACGCTCTATGGTTGATACGCATTTTCATTTCCGCGGCATTCGTTGAAAATGATATCCGTCTGATTTTCGTTCTTGAAGAGAGCGTATACGATAGACTCGTGGAATTTTAGCATTGACTAATGCAAGGGGCCAAATCACCGCTGCTTTTGTTTTGTTTTTTTTTTGGTTTTTGTGGTCTACTGCATGACAAATTGCCAAATCGCCAACTTACTTCAGCCTTTTGCCAAGCTTCCAATTGGTCAGAAGCCTGTTTTACTAGGGCGACCAGAGAAAGAAACTCCCCTCCAAAGACCACGGCATTCCGTCTCAACCAAATCTGCCTTGCAACCCCCGCCATCATTTGCATTTCTTCCTCATTCAATTTTTCAATCAATGTTTCAAAGAGACTATAAAACCCCACCTCAACACTGGAACATTTTTCAATGGCTTGACAGCACTCCGACCACACATCTTTGGCAGATTCGCAGCTCCATAAAATGTGACTAATTGTTTCCGTTTCTAATCCATAAACTGGGCATAAAGCGTCAGCAGTAATTCCCCTTCTATGCAACTTCTTCTTGGTTGGTAGAATGTCATCATTGCATGCCTTCCAAAGAAAATGTTGCCCAACCCTTGATACTTTCAAACTCCAAACCACTTTTCATAACCCCCTTGTGTGGTCACTAATAGAACAGCACCCTCTTTCAGCTTCATCACTCTCCTTTGCTAAATGGTATGCACTACGTACAGAAAAAATCCCATTCTTTAAGCCCACCCAAATTAGCTTATCCTCCTGCCTACAAATGGTGCCTGCCTCCTCCCTATTAAACACTTCTTGGATAAGTGGAATGTTCCACCAATTTGTATCCGTGTTGATAAGAGAGGAGACCCTCGCTTCTTGATCAAGCACTCTATGAGGAGACTGAATCATATAAGAAGTCGGGGTTGGTTCCATTTGTCTCTCCATATTTTGATTTGCTTACTATCTCTACTCTCCATACAAGCCCCTTTTGTAAAAGATGTTTGGCACTCTATATACTCCTCCAAGCGTAGGATGGATTAGACCGAATGCCTGAATCAAGAAAAGTTGCATGCCTAAAATATTTTTCTTTAGAAATTCTTCCGACCAAAGAGTCTGGGTTTTGAAGAATATGACATCCCTATTTGGCTAGCAAAGCCATGTTAAAACATTCTAGATCTCGATACCCCAATCCTCCCTTATCTTTTCATCATCCCATTTGCTCCCAACTCATCCACACTATCTTCTTTTCATTGTCCTTATGCCCCCACCAAAACCAAGACATCATAGAGTTGATGTCATTACACAATGTTTTAGGTAGTAGAAACACATTCATTGTATATGTGGGGATTGCTTGTACAACCGCCTTAAGTAAAATTTCTTTTCCCACTTGGGATAGAAATTTTTCCTGCCATCCATTTATCCGGTCCCAAATTTTGCCTTTTATATCCATAAAAGCACTAATTTGAGATCTTTCAATTAGAGCAGGGAGTCTCACATACTTCTCATACCGTAGCGTCAGATTCACACATGTTACCGCCACAATATGATCCCTTGTCTCTGTCTTGGTATTTTTACTAAAAAAAGATGGAGGTTTTTTCTCTATTCAGTTTTTGCCTCACTCATAAACTTGTAATACATCTTATATATGCATCCATTCAAGGATGTTAGCCTTGTAGAAGAGTAAGTTATCATCTACAATGAACAAATGGTTTACCCTCATGCCCCCCCTAGAGATGGGAAGGCCCATTTTTCTACCATCAACCTCAGCTCTGTTTAATAAGGTACTTAATCCCTTCGCACATATGATGAAAAAATATAGAGACAAAGGGTCCCCCTGCCGTATACTCCATGAAGGAATAATTTTACCATGAGGTTGTCCGTTGATAAGCACTAAAAATAATACTGTGCGAACACAGGTCATAACCATATGAATCCAACGGTTTGCAAAACAAGTCTCCTCATAATGGCCTCCAAATAGTTTCATTCCACCCTATCGTAGGCCATACTCATGTCGAGCTTTAAGGCCATAAAACCTTCCCTTCCCTTTAATTTCTTGTCCATGGTGTGGAGGGCTTTAAAAGCAACTAGAACATTTTCTGTGATTAGCCGCCCTAGAATGAAAGCGCTCTGACTGGGGGAAATGATAGCACCCAACATCTTTTTCAAACGGTTAGCAATCACCTTGGCAATAAGTTTTTATAATACATTATATAAACTAATTGGCCGGTAGTCAATAATACAAGATGGGTTTTTCTTCTTGGGGATAAGGGCAATATAAGTCATATTTAATTCATTGTCAAAAAAGCCCTTGTTGAGGAAATCCAAAACAGCCGAACATACCTTAGACTTCATTGCGTCCCAAGACTTTTGGTAAAAGCAAGCCGCAAAACCATTGGGGCCCAGGGATTTGAGCGGGTGCATTTGTGACAAGGCCAACTCCACCTCCTCCACCTCCATAGTGTACTCACGCAATAACGCAAAATTCATGTCTACTGTCACACGAGTGATTGAATGTTATCTCTCCGTTAGCATTTTCTGTTAAATTGAGAGGAAAAATTTCACATGAAAACCCTTTCATCCAATTAAAAGATTATTTACATAATGTGCATAATTCGCCCAGAAGAACATGTAAGTACTTGATTATGTTACGAACATAAGTTCGCAACGGAATGAATTAGGTTCTAAACGAACCTAGACCTTTCAAACACAAGGTTTGTGATTAATTCTTTTCATGCTTTTATTCATAACATAATGGCCTTTAAATAAGCAAACTATTACAATATTTCTTTTGAGTCATCAAGACTCTTATATGGAATAAAATAAAGACAATATCATAACACTAATACGGCTAGAGTTAGTTGACTTATGCTAACAGAATATAGACCTAATACATAAAATTAATGCGACTAGCCTAATATAAAAAGACCCGTAACAGATTACTTGTAATTGATATAGTTCAATCATCATGGGATACAAAGTTGAACCAAACTAAACAATTAATTAAGAGCTTCATGGTTTAAATGAAGAAGGCTTCCTAATCTTAGTAGCTTGCTCAAAACCATATGATATCTCAATCAGCTTTGACTCTGAGCCCTTTAATCCTCCAAAAGATATGCCAAAAGGCACCCCTTACTATCATACCCTACTGGGACACTAATTGCAGGGAATCCCCCAATTGCAAGAATAGGAGCAGCATCAACACCAGTAGTCACCAATACATATTATATGTTGTCATTCATCACCTTCTCAAATCCATTTCTGGACAAATTTGCCAAATTAAGCAATGCAACCTTCTCTGTATTGCCAATTCCATTTGTGGCTTGGGCTGCCAGAAATATGTCTTGCGCAAATTCCTGAATCATTTCCTACATGTATAAAAAAAATAAGCTTTGTTCATGGCTAGAATGCATATACAAGAGAAATGAAGGAAACCTTTGCTGATTGATACATGAACTTACCAAATCCGAGAACTTATCATTGAAGGCTATCACATCCACCAAAGTTTGCACTGGGGAAGCCACCAACTCTTTTAGATACGCATTCAACGATAGTTTGAATTCAACTAGCAATGTTGTTGTCTCCCCACTCAATGTGGCATTCAAGATAACATCAATATTGGCTACTTCCAAGTTGTCTATCAAAACTGCACCTCCTTGCCTTTATAGCCAAGAAAATAAAAAGTTTATGTCACGTCAAAACGGCACATTATACTTACTGTTAAATCACAAATTATCTTGAAAGTGTAAGCCGATGGGAATGAATGAATTAATCATTTAGTTTATAATCTAACACTCACCACCCTCATGTATAAGCTTTTAATTGTGGATTCGAAGTTTGAATTCATGACATCTAGTTCTGACACTATATTAAATCATCATTTATCTCAAAGGCTTAAGCGTGGTTGAAAATTACTTACCTTAGAGTCTGGAAATGATGCACAGAAGCTTTAGCCTCAAGAGATCCACTACTAGAAGTGAAGAAGGGATTCCTTACAATTCCCAATCTCCTCCCTTGGTGCCCATAAGCATTCAGAAATTGTTATATCCACCATGTGGGTAACTTCACTTTAGACCTCTAAATTATCACACAATTTGGCAAGCCTCTCAAACTTCAAAACTTCTCAGTTTGAACTCCTATGAAACAATTTGAGAAAGGAATGGTTTTGATTAACTTAATCAAAACTTGGGTATTTGTATATATTTATAGTTGAGTTACAAGGAGTTTATATTGATCTACAATACATTTGAAATGTGAATACATTTGAAATATGAAGGTTTATCTGGACTAACAAAAGATAAAGACAAATAATAGATTAGTCTTCTTATCCTTCTTCAAATCTTGAATTCTCTTTTACTAGTTTATCTGGTTTATCTAATATGTATGAGGGAGATGTGCATGATGATAATTGTAATGGAGGTGAAGTCTTTGTTGTCTGAATGTGATGTGGAATTCTTCTTTGAAGGTGGTTCACTAATAGTCCCCCGCAAGTTGAGGGGGGAAGGAGCAACTAAAAGTTTGGATTTGAGAAGTGAAAACCATGTAGAAGAAAGCCCTTTCATAAAAATGTCAACCACCTGCTCAAGTGTTGAAATATACTTTACTGATATATCGATTACCTTTTCTCTCACAAAGTGGTAGCCAATCTCTATAGCTTGGTTCGACCATATATGGTACACCAAATTAGATGTCAAGGCCAAAGCATTCACATTATCGCACCATAGAATATGAGCGTGTGGCAGGGGTATACCAAGTTCTTTGAAAAGCATCCTTAACCAATAAAGTTCAGCTGTGGTGATTGCCATTGCTCGATATTCGCATCTGTGCTTAAGCGAGACATGACAGGTTGCTTCTTAGCGAACCAAAAGATTAGGCAATGTCCAAGAAAGACACAAAACTAGATGTGGAATGTCGATCATCGGGGCTACTAGCCCAGTCGAAGTCACAAAAATCATGTAGTTGAAGGGGACCTTCGGAGTAGAATAGACCATGATCAAGTGAAGCTTTCAAGTAACGAAGAACCCACTTGGCAGCAATCCAGTGGGTAAAGGATGGAGAATGAATGTGTTGGCAAAGTTGGTTAACTGAAAAGGCTATCTTGAGTCTCGTAAATGTGTAGTATTGGAGTGCACCAAATACATGGCGATATTCAGATGAATCCGACAACAGCTTCCCATCAAATTTAGAAAGTTTTACACCAAATGAACATGGAGATTTAGAAGGCTTAGCACCAAGCATTCGGACCTTGTGTAGTAAGTCAAAGATATACTTTGACTGGTAAAGCCATTTAAAGATAAGGTAACCTAAACTCCTAGAAAGAAATGAAGAATGCCCAAATCCTTGAGAGGAAACTTCATCTGTAACTTTTGAATAAGAGAAGCAGTAACTTGGTTGTGAGTTCCAATTATTATGATATCATCTACATAAATAAGAATGAAAATTTTGATATTACCGTGCATAAATGTGAACAAGGAGTTGTCAACCAAGGAAGCCATAAAGCCGAGATCAAGTAGGGCAATGGAGAGACAAGTGAACCAAGCCCTCGGTGCTTGTTTGATGCCATAGATAGCCTTGTGCAATCTACAAACAAATTTTAGATGATCTTTATCTTGAAACCCTTGAGGTTGTTCTATGAATACCATAGATGATCTTTATCTTGAAACCCTTGAGGTTGTTCTATGAATACCTCCTCCATTAAAGAACCATGCAAAAATGCATTGGAGACATCCAATTGCCGAATTTCCCAATTGCAGATGGTAGCCGGTTTTATGACAGGGCTAAAAGTTTCCATGTAATTCATCCCACTCTTTTGATCAAAGCCCTTGGCTACCAAGTGTGCTTTGAATCGTCCAATCGAGCCATCAGCATGTTGTTTGATCTTATAAACCCATTTGTTTCTCATTATGTTGTGATGAAATGGACAAGGACATTAAGTCCAAGTGGCATTTGTCATAAGAGCATCAAATTCTTGAGCAATAGCAATTCTCCAGCGAAGATCAGTAGCAGCCTTGGAATAGCAAGTGGGTTCAAAAATAGAGAGTGAAATGTTAAGGGCAACTAGTGGATACCTAGAGTTGTAGTAAAGCTAGAATTCATTAAAGGACTTTGGTTTCAAAGAGTCTATACGAGACCTAGTAACCATTGGATGATGTGGGGGAGAAAAAGGGGATTGGATAATATCATGAGAGGAAAGAGTGGTCTCAGTAGACGAAGGACTCGACTCTATGGGAGAATGGACAACAATTTCTATCAGTTGGACAACAGTTGTGGATTAGAATTTGATTTCCTCCACTTCAAGCATTTCTTAGGAATTTGGCTTGCTTCTCGTGAAAAACAAAAAAATAAAAAAAAAAAAACAAAAATTACTGGAGATCCTCTTCTGCAAAAATAGCAAAAAAAATAACCCGAGTTCTTTTCTAGTTTATTTTTCACGCAAAATCTTCCATAATTTTTTTGCTAGAGGCAAGTCAAACTTTTTTTTGTTAGTGTCTCTGTTTTGTGATGGATTCAATAATCAACTTCTTTTAAACATCAAATACCAAAACAAACGTTTAACCTAATAATATATATATATATATATATATATAATATTTTAAAAAAAATTCCACTTCTTTTTCATTGACTCCACTCCAATATGTGTGTTGCCCATGTGCTGCCTTTGTTAGCCAGGGTAGGATGTATGTGGTAAAATTCACATTGTTTACCATCAATTTCTTAAACAAAAAAATTGTTAATGATGCGATTTACGTTTTAGATAGTTTTAAGAGTCAAGTGTCAAAAATATTTGAAAACAACTCCTAGAGAAAGTGATCATCTATCTAGCTAATTGGCCAAATTGGAGCAAGAGAAGGTGAAATTAGGACGTAAAAATAGATCAAATTTTTTACTAGAACATTTGATAATATATTAGATTACTTGTACGATGCAATGACGTGAGAAATATAATCCGTTCCATTTTAAAATTTATAATTCAAATTTTATTTTATTTTATTTAACCGTGTATATAATACCACATCAATTTTAAATAAGATAAGAGAATGAGATGAGAAATAGTAATTGATGGCTAGATAAACAATGTCGGACAAAATACTTAAAAGAAAAATTAATTAAATACTATATTGGTATTATAAATATTGTAGTTAGAAATCATTCCAATAATTATTTTTAGGGGAAATTAGCTTTACCCCCCATGAACTACCACTCTCTCTCCATTTGCCCCCATGAACTACCAAGGTCACCTAAGACCCCCCATGAATTGCCATTTCACTACCAACGACCCCCTGCCGTTAGTCAGGGGTGTCAAAAGTGACGGTCAACGGGTCACTTGCTCTGCACGTGCATTCCTCTGGTTGTCTCTTCCCATTTTGCCTTTACTTATGAAACGGCGCCATTTTGATTTTTTTTAAAAAAAATATATACTTTGAACATTAAAACAAAACGCAGTTTTTGTTGCTTCTTTTTTTTTTTAAATGATTTGAACAGTAAAACAAAAAACGCAGCCGTATACACATCATCCACCAAATCATAGACCTGCCCCCCATCTACATTTCTCATCTATCTCAAGTTCTCCCACCCACTCCCACCCACCCACCACCACAACCTCCGGCTACACCATCAACCGTGGACGCCCATTGTCGACGCAGCGCCGCGTTCCACCAAGCAGGAGCGCCGGCCACCACGACCCAACCCCGAACACATTTTCTCTGTGTCTCCGACGCCGACCACAAGGAACCCACCTCGAACACTGTTTGTCGTTGTCTTAGAAATCGCGGGCCACCACAATACGGCGTCCGGCCACCACCCCGAACACAGTGTCTCTGTCTCCGAAATCGCCGACCACCCACAACAATCCTGCGTCCGGCCACCACAAAGAAGCTGACACCAACACGGTTTCTCTCTCTCTCTCCCAAAAGGTTAGCCGCCCTGTTAAACGTAAAGTTAGTTGCAATGCTTGATTCTTTCTCTATTTAGCCCATGTATGTGTTATTAATGGTTGAAGCATTGTCCTTATTCATATCAACGCACTGCCCCTTCATCCCATTGAGAACCAAATTTTTTTGGAACAAATTGTGTAAATTCAGACACTGTGGAACATGGTTTATAAGTTTTTGTAAGCTTCTATCTTTTGTGTAGGCATAAAAATAAAAAATAAAAAATAAAAAAAGGGGGGGAAATAATGTCTACAAATAGCGATGCGTCAAGTGGACGGCCGCAATGTTATTGTGGATTTCTTGCCTATGTAAGGACCTCCTGGACAGAAATAAATTTTGGTAGAAAGTGGTACGGGTGTCTAAACTACAAGGTAATTGTTTCAATTTACTGCATGTTTTATGTTGAGGTTGATAATGTATGAGATTTATTTTAATTTTTTAATCTTGTAGAAACCTGGAGATTGTAAGTTTTTTCAGTGGGCTGATAACGAAATATGCAATTACGAACGAAGAACGCGTGTTGAAATGAAACGACTACACGACAAAGGAGAAATAATGCGTGCTGAGATGGAGAATCAATGTATCCAATTTCAATTGAAGTTAGAGTTGTATCAAACTAGGGTAAAGTTGTACCAGTCTAGGGAGAAGCTGTATCAAGCTACCTTAGGTTTTTTGATTATTCTTATACTATTTTATGTTAGTGGTTACACTCAATATAGTGGTAGTCAGATAAATGTTAAGATGAACTTATTCATCATGTTGTAAGCCAACTAACAACCTCGTGTTATTGCAAACGCTTTTGTGTTTATCATGAGTAGTAGACTTACGTGCTTATTTTTTGCAATTTGTAAATAGATATGATAGGAATTGACCATCATTGATAATGCTAATTCACATGCAATATTTTATTCAACTATTCATATCAATTCACATAAACATACAATATAATTAACTAAACAAATTGAGACCAAAATGGTCACAATATTCACCATACCTAATCACATAAGTAGTAACCAAACCAAGCTTTTGACAATATTCACCATACCTATTCATAATAACAAAAGCCTTAACAAAAGCTTGCAATAATATTTACCATCCTAAAATGTTCACAATATTGACATCACCTACTTAATCATTCACATTAAACAACAACTCACATAGGCATACCTATTCATAATAACAAAAGCCTTAACAAAAGTAGGGGTGTCAATGCGGTTACGGTTAGTGATTAGTGGCACTAACCGCTAACCGTAACCGCCCTAACAGTTAGTAAATTTCACTAACCGCTAACCGCTAGCGGTTAGCGGTTAGCGGTTAACCGCCATTAGCGGTTAGTGAAATAGATAACCGTTCGCTAACCGCTTTTTCAAAATTGGGTTTTTTTGGGCTTTTCTTTGGGCTTTTTCAGTATCTCTTTGGTCCCAACTACTATAAAAAGAGCCCATATTAAAAATATATATATATATATTTGACCCCAAATTTATATTTACTTGTACTTTTCCAACAAGGACAAAGAAAAAAAATCAAATAAAAGAAAAATAAACAAAAAAAATAATGGAATGGGCATGCCTGCAGCTCCCGTGACTAGTACTCTTACTGGATCATTCTCTATGTTTAGAAAGCTCCACATATATCTAACAAGCTTCCAGTGACCAGTACTCTTACATTATAATTATATTTACTTAATCAAGTTTGAGATCTTTTAATCTCAATACTTCAATTATTGTTATAAGTATCATATTGTTGAATCTAATATCAATTACTTAATTTGATATTATATAGTCATATGATCTTAATAATTAAATTAGATATTACGATTAACGATTTACATTGTGATAATATTTACTTAATCAAGTTTGAGATCCTTTAATCTTAATACTTCAATTATTGTTATAAGTATCACATTGTTGAATCTAATATCAATTACTTAATTTGATATTATATAGTCATATGATTTTAATAATTAAATTAGATATTACGATTAACGATTTACATTATCATAATATTTACTTAATCAAGTTTGATATCCTTTAATCTTAATGCTTCAATTATTGTTATAAGTATCACATTGTTGAATCTAATATCAATTACTTAATTTGATATTATATAGTCATATGATCTTAATAATTAAATTAGGTATTACGATTAATGATTTACATTATGATCATATTTACTTAATCAAGTTTGAGATCCTTTAATCTTAATACTTCAATTATTGTTATAAGTGTCACATTGTTGAATTTAATATCAATTACTTAATTGATATTATATAGTCATATGATATTATGGTCTTAATAATTAAATTAGATAAATTTTGTTTACCTCTCTTTTTGATTGAGAATTGAGATAGATTTTGCTACCCTTTTAACTTATATTAGTATGAACTTGTATACTTATAACTTATTACCTATAAATATGTATGTATAATTTGTTATTATATAATCAAATGATTTTATGATTAATTGATCATGTAATATAATCATATAAATTATAGTGATAATATATTAATACTCAAAGTTTGATTTAATTATTTAAAACAAAATGTGATTTAATCATTAATGATCAATTGATTATGTAATATGTATAAATACTATTGTAATTATAATTATAAAAATATAGTATATAAAAGCGGTTAGCGGTTAGTAGTAGTGTTAGTAGACCTATAACTGCTTGTTATAGCATTAGCGGTTAGGCAGTTATAAGCGGTTAGCAGTTATAACGATTAGCGGTTGATGATTTATTAACCGCCGCATTGACTACCCTAAACAAAAGCCTGCAATAATATTCATCATCCTAAAATGTTCACAATATTGACATCACCTACTTAATCATTCACATTAAACAACAACTCACATAGGCATACCTATTCATAATAACAAAAGCCTAATAATATTTACCATCCTAAAATGTTCACAATATTGACATCACCTACTTAACCATTCACATTAAACAACAACTCACATAGGTTTGTTGCCATGTGAGTATGGGCCTAACATACACATCATCTAATATATTATGCTAAACTAAAAAATGATAAGGTGTTCAACAGCCCACACATAAGTGGGATAAGGTGTTTCACACCAACACAAATGTTTGATAAAGGTGTCACAGCCCAAACAAAAGGTTTCAATGTCCATTAATGTTGCCTTGCAGGCAGTGGAGGTTTCTTCTTTTTATCTCTTTGTTGAATTCCCTTTCCCACGGTTGGTACAACCACTTTTCCAGATCGAAGTCTAGAGCTCATCTGTTGTGTATTAGCCCTTGTCTTCATCCTTTTGGTCACCCTATGCATGCATGTGTATTTTTGGTCATTTTCACAATAAAAGGACACCAACAATATTACTTCAATAAAGGTTATTAAAAATCACATACATCATGAGTAGTAGATTGTTTTCTCTTATTGGCCCTTGAGATAGTGTCTTCTGCATGGTGCATTTGCTGAGATATATTCTAGTTACAAAACATCCAAATTCATAATAAAAATCAAATTCAACATCATCCACAATATGAATTACCAAGCTATACCAATTATAAATACAATCAGTAAATCACTTGTCCTATACCTCTTGTGTACGTATTGTTGGTTGAGTAGGATGTGATCCACTTGCAAGTTGTTGGGATGGAACCTACAAGATAGTGAGAACAAATGGTACAATATTATAGAAATTGTAGTAAACTAGTAAAGATGGGTTACAAAAGTCAAATTTAACACAATTTACTTACATCATTAAAGCTCAAGTCAGTTGCAATGCTAGTTGATGAACTTCTCCGCGATCGACTTCTAGCAGACTGTGTTGACCTCCTAGGGCAAGTCCTAGCATTATGTCCAACCTCTCTACACTTTGAACATCTCATAACCACAACCTTTACGATTGCATATGGATTCCTTGGCTCATCGTGCCCTTCTCCTTATCTTCTTAGGCCTACAGGGCAACTCTGACTCGGTGGTTCAATGATATCTTGATTGGTCCTCACCCATTGGTCTTGACATTATGATCATATTTACTTAATCAAGTTTGAGATCCTTTAATCTTAATACTTCAATTATTGTTATAAGTGTCACATTGTTGAATTTAATATCAATTACTTAAATTGATATTATATAGTCATATGATATTATGGTCTTAATAATTAAATTAGATAAATTTTGTTTACCTCTCTTTTTGATTGAGAATTGAGATAGATTTTGCTACCCTTTTAACTTATATTAGTATGAACTTGTATACTTACAACTTATTACCTATAAATATGTATGTATAATTTGTTATTATATAATCAAATGATTTTATGATTAATTGATCATGTAATATAATCATATAAATTATAGTGATAATATATTAATACTCAAAGTTTGATTTAATTATTTAAAACAAAAATGTGATTTAATCATTAATGATCAATTGATTATGTAATATGTATAAATACTATTGTAATTATAATTATAAAAATATAGTATATAAAAAGCGGTTAGCGGTTAGTGGTAGCGGTTAGTAGACCCTATAACCGCTAGGTGGTTATAGCGGTTAGCGGTTAGACGATTATAGCTGTTAGGCGGTTAAGCGGTTAGCGGTTATAACGGTTAGCGGTTGACAGGCGGTTATTAACCGCCCGCATAAACACCCCTAAACAAAAGCCTGCAATAATATTCATCATCCTAAAATGTTCACAATATTGACATCACCTACTTAATCATTCACATTAAACAACAACTCACATTGGCATACCTATTCATAATAACAAAAGCCTGCAATAATATTTACCATCCTAAAATGTTCATAATATTGACATCACCTACTTAACCATTCACATTAAACAACAACTCACATAGGTTTGTTGCCATGTGAGTATGGGCCTAACATACACATCATTTAATATATTATAGCTAAACCAAAAAATGATAAGGTGTTCAACAGCCCACACATAAGTGGGATAAGGTGTTTCACAGCCAACACAAATGTTTGATAAAGGTGTCACAGCCCAAACAAAAGGTTTCAATGTCCATTAATGTTGCCATGCAGGCAGTGGAGGTTTCTTCTTTTTATCTCTTTGCTGAATTCCCTTTCCCACGATTGGTACAACCACTTTTCCAGATCGAAGTCTAGAGCTCATCTGTTGTGTATTAGCCCTTGTCTTCATCCTTTTGGTCACAGCAGCCTGCATGCATGTGTATTTTTGGTCATTTTCACAATAAAAAGGAAACCAACAATATTACTTCAATAAAGGTTATTAAAAATCACATACATCATGAATAGTAGATTGTTTTCTCTTATTGGCCCTTGAGATAGTGTCTTCTGCATGGTGCATTTGCTGAGATATATTCTAGTTACAAAACATCCAAATTCATAATAAAAATCAAATTCAACATCATCCACAATATGAATTACCAAGCTATACCAATTATAAATACAATCAGTAAATCACTTGTCCTATACCTCTTGTGTACGTATTGTTGGTTGAGTAGGATGTGATCCACTTGCAAGTTGTTGGGATGGAACCTACAAGATAGTGAGAACAAATGGTACAATATTATAGAAATTGTAGTAAACTAGTAAAGATGGGTTACAAAAGTCAAATTTAACACAATTTACTTACATCATTAAAGCTAAAGTCAGTTGCAATGCTAGTTGATGAACTTCTCCGCGATCGACTTCTAGCAACCTGTGTTGACCTCCTAGGGCAAGTCCTAGCATTATGTCCAACCTCTCTACACTTTGAACATCTCATAACCACCCCACCCTTTCTGATTGCATATGGATTCCTTGGCTCATGGCCCCTTCTCCTTATCTTCTTAGGCCTACACACAGGGCAACTCTGTACTCAGGTGGTTCAATGATATCTTGATTGGTCCTCACCCATTAGTCTTGACTTGGCATTGGGAAAATCATTGGGTCATAAGCCCTTTTGTACATCTCTACACTGAAGTATTCATGCAAGTAGTCTTCAGGTTTAGAGCCATTAAACAATATAGCGGATATAGCATGTGGGCAAGGAATGCCAGTCATCTCCCACTGCCTACACCCACAAGATCGATGTGACAAATCAACCACAAATTGTTTATTCTTGCAGACCACCTCAAATAATCCCTCTCCAGCATAGGTTGAAATACAATCAGCAGCCACCTTTCCACACTCATCCAACTTCTCCAATATCTTAGGGCACCAATTTCCGACATATGTCCTTATTCCATCCCTCTTCATTTGATACCACCTCATTAGTTTCTTTCTAATCATCTCAAGCATTGTAATAATAGTCTTGCCCCGGGCTTCAATAATATACGAATTAAAGTAGGGGTGTTCAAGCGGAGCGGTTATAACCGCATCACCAACCGCTAACCGCTTATAACCACTTTTTTATAACCGTTAACCGCTAACCGCTTTATAAGGCGGTTATTAAAAACCGCTAACTGCCTAGGGCGGTTGCGGTTAGCGGTTTTAGAGGTATGAAAATGTGGTTATAACCGCTAACCGCTTTTATTTATATATAATTATATAAATATATATTAATTATTTATATTAATTAAATATAAAAACAAAACAAAACAACGTCACATCCCCTCTCTCACTCGTTATATATTATTTATATTATATAAGTCTATAAGATGAAACCCTATCTTATTCTCCCAGACATTCACATTTCACAGAAGTCGCAACCTCTCTCTCACAGAGTCTCATTTGTTAGGTTTCATCTTAACTTTGAGTTCTCCTGAAGCCGTGGCCCCTCTCTCACTCGCTTCCGTCTCTGTCTCACTTTCGTCTCTCAAACTCTCACTCGTTAGGTTTTGGTTGTATTATGTTTTGATCTTCGTTTCAAACTTTTAATGAGTGGTTTGTAGTGTGAAATAAACCCCAAAAAAAAAGGAAAAAATGAAGGCCCAAAATATAAAAAAAGTCCAAAAGCCCATTTTTTAAAAAGCGGTTATAACCGCTTGTTAGCGGTTTGAATAACCGTTAACCGCCGGTTATAAAATAACCGCTAACCGCCTAGGCGGAGGCGGTTGTGGTTATTGAAAATCTAATAACCGCCTAAAGCGGAGGCGGTTGCGGTTATTGCAAATAACCGCCAGTTATAACCGCTTGAACACCCCTAAATTAAAGCACTCACATATGTTGTTCATGAGCAAGTCACACTTTGGGGCGGTGTCGAAAAAAGCCCTAGCCCATCCATTTGGATCAACCTTCACCAAGAAATCATGAGCAGGTTCACTCATCCTTTTCAACTCTCCCATTTCCCTTTGAAATTCATGGACTGTGTATACTGCAGCTGCCCTCCACAATTTCTTTTTCAACATCACACCTTTATGACCCTCACTTCTGGAGTTCGCATATAAATGTCTTATGCATATGCGATGGTAATTTGCAATGTGTCTTAAAGCTTGGAATCAACCCCTTCGTACAAAATTAAAGAAGGAAATATGTTAATGTAATAAAACAATTTAATGTAGATGTTTTTCAATTCAAATTAAAAAGGGAAGTCATGCAATAATAAATTACCTTTTGTTTGTCAGAAATAAATGTCCACCCCCGTATGCCATGTGGACCAAGATCAGCTACTAAAGTCTCCAGAAACCAACACCAACTATCCTTACATTCAGCCTCAATAACCGCCATTGCAATCGGATAAATGTTGTTGTTTGGATCTCTTCCAACAGCAGTCAAAAGTATCCCTTTATAGTATCCTTTCAAAAAACACCCATCAACTCCTATAACGGGCCTACAAGCCGCCTTAAAACCATCTTTGCATGCTGCCAAAGACATATATAGCCTTTGTAAAGTGGGTGGCAGCTCTAAACTCGGCCTCTCAACCTTTATAAACAAACAACTCCCTCTATTTGTTTGTCTCATAGTTTCACAATAATCCCTAAGCCGATGGTATTGTTCCCTTAGCTTCCCTTCTATTTGTCTCTTAGCCTTCACCCTAGCCATGTATAACTGTCTAGTGCTAACATCCACATTCCATTTTTCTTTAACATCTTCACGAAGTGCTTCCAATGGGTAGTCTGGTTGTGTCCTAAACTTGTGGACCATCCTATCAGCAATCCACTTAGATGTGACAATTGAGGACTTGTACTTTCTTGTGCAACTATGAGTGAAGTTCAATGACTTAACCATGAATGTTTTTCCACCTGTGATAAATGAACCGTAAACTCTCCATGGACAACCTTCACTCTTACTCCTACAAATTCCAATCACCCTATCCCCATCATTTTTGGTGAATTGTATGTCTTTCCCTCTTATGAGGTTGTATGTTCTTATAGCTTCTTTAAATTGCTTCGCTGAAGCAAATGACACACCTACATGCAAGTTGGGGTCAGCCATGTCAACATCCTGGAATTCAACAAATGTAGGCACACACCTAGCATTACTCACCACCTCATTATCATCATCACTATTACCTGGAGTTACCAATATATCACTTCTCATCAAATTAGAGGATGATGCATCCTCTTCCTCATCATACAACAATTGGTCAGCATTTGATGGGACTGTATGAGCAGTAGGTTCACTTTCCTCAACATCCTCATCATCACACTCCACATCTTCATCACCATCACCATCATCACATTCCACATCTTCATCACCGCCCCTCATGACCAACATCCTCATCACCATCCCCCTCATTACCAACCTCTTCTTCATCACTATCCATGTCATCACCAATATTAGCCATTAATTCATCAGCACCATCATCCAATGCATCATTATCTAGGGTGATAGAACAAGCCACTGGTTGATTATCACCATCATCCGATGCATCACCCTCATCACTCATCAATGACTTCCAAAATGGGTCATTTATAAATTTCATCCTTTGGGTGTCATCACCACCCTGATCATCCTCATTATCATTTACTTGTTCATCAAAAGTATGATATGACACAATGTACAAACATACAATGGGAATATCAGATTTACATCGTGGCAAGCACTCAACCATTCCGATGACACTATCATTAGACATTAAAAGCACCAAGCCATCATCTAAGGATTTATCAGGTTGAAGATAGTAAATCATATCACCTTCTTGGTATCCAAATGGGTTAAGTATTTTTTTCCAATTCAATGAATGATAGCTGGCCTAAATCATAATTCTTATCAACCAACTCTATTTTTCCACCAAGGTAGACACAATTATATTTCCTATCAAACTTACCCCCATAATGAACCCTGAAAGTGACCCTTCCCAACCATTGTGTAATATTGTTGGACCTACAAGACAATTTCACAAACAATACCAAAAAAAAAAAAAATAACAAATAAATTAATGCCACAGTATCATATAATATTCACTTCTGAATTTATGATAAAGACAAAACAAAAAAAGTAAACCTAAAACAAGACAAAACAATCCACTATAATGGACATAATTTGTACTATCTGTGACTTATCATAAAAGACTCCAAAAAGACTACTAAAAAAAAGGCACTGTCTAGGACTCATAAAAGACAAAGAAATAAACCAAACCAAGGCATAGAAACAACTTATCCTCCGAACAAAACAACAAAAACAGTGCACTGCCATTCGGGACCACTTGAATAAATAACAGATAAAGACAGTCAAATACAATAAAGAAGTAAATGCCCAAACATGTGGACCACCAACAACCGTGAAATCGACAACAATGGTGCCTATCACGAGACCACACCAAACTTTTTTATAATTGAAGACTTGAAGTAAACAAACCCTAAACCAATCAATATATCATTCTGTACTAAAGGGTAATCCGACATGAACAGTTGCTTTCACTCTAAAAAATTACTTTTTACTTAAAAAAAGGTTCAAAGTAGGCGATACTTACAAAAAAGTGCTGCGCCGTTCTAGGGTTTGGTGTCACGATCTGTTACACTCTGGCTAGCATCAGCTACGCCGGTCAGGGCTTGATTTCAGTCCTAAAAGATCCATCGTTCAGCGCCGTTCTAGGGTTTCATATGGGTTCGGGTTCCAGCAATGGGCAAGAAGATGTCTCCGAAATCGTTCTAGGGTTGAGTTTAATTTGGGGAAGATGAGGTTAACACTTAACGGAACGTGATGTCGTGTTTTACCCAAGGACTCGACCGAAATTGTTTAATTTTATCGGGGCATTTTAGTATTTTTATATGTTGTAAGGTTATTAACGACACTTAGCAATTCAAACAAGGGCACATAAGTAATTTTACTTTTTATATTATTTTCTTTTAAAAATAACCAAAACGGCTGCGTTTTTTGTTTTACTGTTCAAATCATTTAAAAAAAAAAAGAAGCAACAAAAATGACTGGTTTTTGTTTTAATGTTCAAAGTATATATATATTTTTAAAAAAAATCAAAACGGCGCCGTTTCACAAGTAAGGGCAAAATGGGAAGAGAAAACCAGAGGAATGCACGTGCAGAGCACGTGACCTGTTGACCGTCACTTTTGACACCGACTAACAAGGTGGTTGTTAGTAGCGAAATGGCAATTCATGGGGGATCTTAGGTGACCTTGGTAGTTCATGGGGGCAAATGGAGAGAGAGTGGTAGTTCATGGGGGTAAAGCTAATTTTCCCTTATTTTACTATTTTATTACTATCTCGATTTTAACAAAATCTTTCATAATTTGATTTCGAGTTAGCAACAAGGCGTCTGTTTGTCAATCAAAAGGCCAAGAGCTAACTATCAAGGCTAGCTGTCACAAATCTTTTAAATAAAGAATTAGAATGGCTAATGGGTGATTTTAAAATAGAATAGTATTTGAAATTGTTAGTTTTAATTATTGGCTAAATGTTCGGGGCAAAATTACTATGAGCATTCGGACGAGATTCATAGCCTTCTAGAAAGGGATTTAAAAGTTGCATAGTAATTTCTATCTCGAGAGCCTCGTCTACAAGCCTGTTCGTAGGCCGTTCGGACGCATTGAACTCCAAGAGCCTCATCTAAAGTCACGTATGCAATGCTGTCCGAATGCGCCACGCCGAAAGAACGGAGAAAGCGTTTTTGCCCTAGCACCGTCGGACGGCCACTCTTCCCATCCGAACGGCAGTGTACAAGAAGTTATTATCCTGTGTTTTTAAATAGCCCGTCTGAACGAACCCACTTACCTTCCGGACAGCCCGTAGCTTCTAGGTCTATTTTACAATGTATTTGAGTTCTAACTAGGTTATGAGTCTTTAGGTGTTATATATAGATCTCTACAGATCTATATTAGGCACGAATTATAAATCTAGAATTTGTCGTCGTATGTTAAGTGAGTCTATGATATAAAGCTTTTGTTCTCTCTCTTAGAGTGATTGTTCATTATTATTTGTTAATTGTTGAAGTGAAGTCAACTGGAGTTTCGGTGAAAGGAAATCACGTAAAATGATTGTGCCAGCTGTCTCTGGAAAGGGCTACTGCCATAGAAGGCAAGTGGGTCGCTTGTTTTATACAAGAGTGTGTCATAGCAAATGTTTTGTAAGTATGAACATCTTGTAATCCTTTATATTTTTTTATTGAGTTAGTTGATTTTCTAGGTTTGGCTGCCCTAAAGAGGTTTCACTTTTAGAGAGTTCTCTAATTAATTTCCTCTTTGTAACCAAAATATCTATGTTATTTATTGTTTATTGCATATATGTTTTTTGGTTAATTATATTTTGTTAGGTCAGATCTATTTCCGCATAATATTGTGTAAAACACCTATACATTCAGAATAGGTGTCATTTGGAGTCATAAATAGAATTTTTAGAAATTATATTTTATCCCACAATGTTAATGTAGCAATCTACACAAACCCTTAAATCAGTCATTGTTAAAAGAACAAAAAACTCCAAAGGTTAGTTGACATTGTCATGTCAGCATTATGAAATAATAGTGAAATAAAAATATTATATATAATATTACTCTATCATTTTTAAATGGTGTAACACTATATTCATCATGTGACAACATGTACCTCAATATTGACAATATATTTATAAAATATAGGGGTAACTTCACTTTAGACCCCTAAATTACCACACGATTTGACAAGCCTTCCAAACTTTAAAACTTCTTAATTTGAACATCTGAACTTTCAATTGCAGTCAATTTGAACCCTAATTAAAAATTAAAAATTGAAACATTCAATTTTTTTAAAAAAAAAATAATAAGTAGGAGTGAAGTTGGGTATTTGTTGGTTTTATGTTATGACTTTATCATTATTCTTATTTGTTCTAATTATAATTAGAAGATGTAAATGTAGTTAACCCTAAATAATAAGAAAACTACACTTCTCAAATTAACGTTCTATTTACAAACACTCTTAAATTAACATTGAAAAGTTACTAGTGACCCATTAAATGTTATCCCCCCATTAGCATTTTCTGTTAAATTGAGCGGAAAATTCTCATGGGAAAACCCTTTCATCCAATTAAAAGATTATTTTCCATAATGTGCATAATCTGCCTAGAAGAACATATGTAAGTACATGATTACTTGTAATTGATATAGTTAAATCATCATGAGATACAAAGTTTAACCAAACTAAACTATTAATTAAGAGCTTCATGGTTTAAATGAAGGAGGCTTCCTAATCTTTGTAGCTTGCTCAAAACCATATGAAATCTTAATCAACTATGGCTCTGAGCCCTTTAGTCCTCCAAAGGATATGCCAAAAGGCACCCCCTTGCTATCATACCCTGCCGGTACACTGATTGTAGGGAATCCCCCAATTGCAAGAACAAGAGCAACATCTGCACCAGGAGTCACCAATGCATCTAATGTTGTCTTTCACCACCTTCTCAAATCCATCTCTGGACAGCTTTGCCAAATTAAGTAATGCTACCTTCTCTGTATTGCCAATTCCATTTGTGGCTTGGGCTGCCAAAAATATATCTTGCCCAAATTCCTTAATCATTTCAAGTTACAATGGTTAGAGTCAACTTAACTGCACCATTTTAGCCTTTGGTTGAAGGGGGCATTTGCCCTAAAGAGTTGCTGAGGGGAGATATAAATCCATAATCATGACATAAAATTATTATTATTATTATTATTATTATTATTATTATTATTATTATTATTTTATACCAAGGTTAAAGAGAATTTTGAGGAGTTGACTTGCCCCCCCCTATTCGTCCACCCCTGGTGGCCGATATACATGGGGGAGACCCAGGCTACCCCCCGGTAAAGAAAGTAAAAAAAAAAAAAACATTTTTAAGCCAAAATTTAAGTGCACCCCTAGTAATTTCAATTTTTTTAGCCAAATGTGGGTCTATTAGCATCTCCAGCAGTGTAAATGGAGATATTAATTATATTTAGCTATTTTTGTCCTTTTTTTTGTTCAAACAGAATAGCATCACGTTAGCTATTATACCTTAACTGCTACAGTGAATAGCTATATTGACCATAGCACACTAGATTGAATATAATATTATTTTTTCTTTGTTTTGGGTATTCGATCTCCTCATTTTCCCTCAAACTCATTATTAGTTATATTGCACATATTTATTTTTGTTATTAATTTTAAGAATTAATACTGCATGTAAGATGAATGTTCCTCATATGTGTTTTTTTTATTATTTTATTAATGATTTATATGTGTGTGTGTGTGTGTGTGTGTGTGTGTGTGTGTGATTGTTTTTCCCTTTAATTGAGTGTTAGTAATAATATAATAAAAAAAATATGAAATAGTATTTTAAAGCAAGTAGCTAATGAAATAGAGAATCTGTTAGAGTTGGTAGCTAAAATAAAAAATTGTACTTTTTGACTAGGTGGAATACCTATTACCTCTAGAGATGCTCTTATGTTCTACAACTTGCCTTTTATCTCATTTTAATAATAAATAATTAGCCCATCATGTGGTACTACTTATCTCCTATATTAAAAATAATTTTCTCTCTCCATGCATGTGCTACAAACCATTGGATGCTATTCACCGGTTTTGATGCTACGAGGAAAAAAAGAATAAAGAAATAAATAATAAAAAAAGACTATAGAAATAATATTTAAATGACATTGAAAGATTATTTAAATGAGATAATAAAAGTGATAAATTAAAATGTTAAGCTAGATATGAGTGCTTTAAAAATGTAGGTAGCTAAAATAGATAAATGTGGATTTTTTGGCTAAATTTAGACTCTAATCTCTTATATGTATGCTCTAGTCTCTAATGTGATTTATGCTTTAAGATTTGGGGATTTTCTAAAGGAAAATGTTTGGGGTTCTCCCCGTAGTGTTCTCCTGGCGTTCTCCCAGTTTTACGTAAAATATGATTTAAGAAAAAATAAAATTGTAATGGCCTCACCACCAGTTTTTTTAGGCATTAGCACCAATTTTGAGGCATTAGCACCAAATTTGAGGTATTAGCACTAAATTTAGGATGATCAAATCCATTTTGGGTGATACCATCCCTAAAAGGTTAACCTTTCACCCTTAGGTTTTAGTTTTGAATCCAAAAACAAGTTTTAAAACATTAGAACCTAAATATTAACTCATAAAAATTAATCTGTTGGCAAAAAAATTGTACTTAATTTTATTTTTTTCTTAAATTATGTTTTACGTAAGATTGGGAGAACGCCAAGAGAACATTACGGGAAAACCCCTAGCAAATCCCTTTTCTAAAAGAAATAACTGTAGGCTAACAACCCACTAAAAGTTACTTATTTTTCTTAGACACTACTAATCATTTAATTGTGACTAGTTTATTTCACAAGTAGTTTAAATTATTATGTGTTTGTGACATTGTTAGATGAAGATTAATTTTTAGTAGTTA
Source organism: Carpinus viminea (assembly GCA_013348765.1). Classification (NCBI taxonomy): domain Eukaryota; kingdom Viridiplantae; phylum Streptophyta; class Magnoliopsida; order Fagales; family Betulaceae; genus Carpinus; species Carpinus viminea. The sequence continues at coordinate 11,305,421 of CP054669.1, read as the reverse complement.
CTTTGATTTTTTTTTTTTTTACATATATTATGTGATACATAATTATGGTATTATATATATATATAAAACTTTAAAAAAAAAAAAAAAAAAAAAAAAACACTTCTTTTTCTTTGACTCTACTCCAATATGCATGTTGCCCATTTGCTGCCTTTGTTAGCCAGGGTAGGATGTATATATGTGGTGAAATTCACATTTTTTTACCATCAATTTCTTAAACAAAAAATTGTTAATGATACGATTTATGTTTTAGATAGTTTTAAGAGTCAAGTTTCAAAAATATTTGAAAACAACTCCTAGAGAAATTGATCATCAATCTAATTGGCCAAATTGGAGCAAGATCGACAAGGTGAAATTAATTAGGACTTGAAAATAGATCGAATTTTTTACTAGAACATTTAATAATATATTAGATTACTTGTACGATGCAATGACGCGAGGAATATAATCCGTTCCATTTTAAAATTTATAATTCAAATTTTATTTTATTTTATTTAACCATGCATATAATACCACGTCAATTTTAAATAAGATGAGAGAATGAGATGAGAAATAGTAATTGATTGCCAGATCAATAATGTCGTACAAAATACTTAAAAGAAAAATTAATTAAATACTATATTGGTATTATAAATATTGAAGTTAGAAATCATTCCAATAATTATTTTTACTATTTTATTACTATCTCAATTTCAATGAAATCTTTCATAATTTGATTTCAAGTTAGCAACTAGACGTCTTCATCGGCATTGTTTGTCAACCAAAAGGTCGAGAGCTAACTATCAAGACTAGCTATTATGAATCTTTTAAATAAAGAATTAGAATGGCTAATGGGTGATTTTAAAAATAGAATAATATTAGAAATTAAATTTTTATCTCACAATGTTAATGTAGCAGTCTCAACAAACCCTTAAATCAGTCATTATTAAAAGAATAAAAAAACTCCAAAGGTTACACTACAAAAATTTTATTTTTTAGTAACTAACCATTAGTAACGTTTTAGGGACAATTAAACGTTATTGCGTTACCAATGGTCAGTTACTAAAGTAATAGTTGCTAATTGACCATTGGTAACGTTTTAACAGTGAAACGTTACCAAATTGGTAACGTTTCACTTTTTGAAACGTTACCAATGGTAATTTGTTTTTGTTTTAATTTCTGAAGACCGTTAGTAACGTTTCAAATTTGAAACGTTACCATTGGAAATCTTTTTTTAATTTTAGCTCCATTAGTAACGTTTCAAATTTGAAACGTTACCACTGGAATTTTTTTTTTTTTTAAATTTCGGCTCCATTAGTAACGTTTCAAATTTGAAACGTTACCACTGGAAATTTTTTTTAATTTTCGGCTCCATTAGTAACGTTTCAAATTTGAAACGTTACCATTGGAATTTTTTTAAAAAAATATATCAGCTCCGTTAGTAACGTTTCAAATTTAAAACGTTACCATTGGAATTTTATTTTTAAAAAATTTCAGCTCCGTTAGTAACGTTTGAAATTTGAAACGTTACCATTAGAATTTTATTTTTTTTTAATTTTCGGCTCCATTAGTAACGTTTCAAATTTGAAACGTTACCATTGGAATTTTTTATTTTTTATTTTGATGCTCCATAGGTAACGTTTCAAACATGAAACGTTACCATTGATTTTATTTTTTTTTCCTCCTCTATTTTCTTTCTCCCACCCAGGCTACCCAGCAGCAGACCTTTTTTTTTTTTTCTCTCTCTCTTTCTTCTTTCTCCCCACCCAACCAAGCCGGCCAGCTTTTTCTCTCCTCTGTTTTCTTTCTCCCACCCAGGCACACAGCCGGCCTTCTTTTTTTTTTCTCTCCTCTCTTTCTCTGTCTCTCTCTCTTCTTTCTCCCCACCCAACCACGTACGCATGCAGCAGGCTACAGAAAGAAGACAAACAATTAATGAAAACTTAAAACCAGAGACAAGTAAAACCAGAGACAACAGATCAGCTTGCCTGGAGCTTGGTGGTGGGTCGCGCGTTTGATCTCCGGCGAGAATGGGTGACGCCAGCGCATGAGGCAGCTTTACTTGAGGAGAAAAAAACAAAAAAAAAAAAGAGAAGAAAAAAGCTGGGGAAAGTAAAACCAGAGAGAAGAAAAAAAAAGCTGAGAAGAAAAGCTGCGTGTATGGCTGAGAAGAAAAACCTGGGGAGGTAAAAAGAGAAGAAAACAAAAAGCTGGTAAGAAAAAAACGCTGGGGAGAAAAAAAAAATAAAAAATAAAGAGAAAAAACTGGAATGAGAGAAAAAAGAACGAAAATTAAATAAATAAAGAAAAAAACCTGAGAGAAAAAAAAAATTAAATAAATAAAGAGAGGGAGAGATGAGGTCTCATAAAAAAAAAAGAAAAAATCAAAAGATAATAATTGCATCTAGTTTTCGTCAAATTACATAATTTGGTAACGTTTGAAAATTCAAACGTTACCTTTTGCTTCAATAAAATTTTCAAAAATAAAACATAAAAAATTAATACATATAAGTATAGTAAAAGGTAACGTTTGAAAATTCAAACGTTACCTTTTGCTTCAATAAATTTTCAAAATAAAACAAAAAAAACCATAAAAATAATATCAAATAAAAACAAAAGAATAATTTCATAAAAACAAATAACTATATTTTAATTATAGTATTAATTAACTGTATATATTACGTATACTACTACTTAATATAATTATATAATTATTATAGAACTAATTAATTATAACTATTTATAGTAGTACTTAATTATATAATTAATTCTAGCATTTAATTATCTATTAATTAGAGACTGATTAATCTCATTTAATATAGTATATATTAATTATAGTAGTTTAATTATCTACTAATTAAGTATTACTTAATCACATAATTATTATAGAACCAATTAATTATATACTATTTATAGTAGTACTTAATTACATATTAATTATAGTTCTAATTAATTATATACTAATTATAGTAGTAATTAACTATAGTATTTAATACTTATAATACTAATGAAGTGTAATTAACTATATAGTACTAATTATATTACTTTTTTTCCATTTTTTTCTTTCATTTCATTTCATTTTTTTTTTTTTTTTGGCTTCATTTTATTTGTTTTAGTTGGACATTAGCTATAGTAGTAATCAATAATATGTTACTAGTTAACTACATATTAAGAATATATATGTATATTTATATATGTAAATTTTATAAAAAAAATATAATAATAAATAATAAATATATAAAATATATAATAATTTTTATTTTTGGGAGGAAACTTTATTAGTTTTAATTATGTAGGGAATTAAAAACTAATTAAAAAAATAAATTATATAAATTAATTATATAATTATAGTATATTAATTATATTATAATTATTTAAATATGAAAAATTAAAAATTATAAATGGTAACGTTTGACTTTTCAAACGTTATTTTAATTAAAAAATAATTATAATAAATTATTTTGTTCTTTCATTAGTTTCAATAATTTTCTTTTTTATTATTCTAATAATTTAGGTACTTAGTAATAATATTATATAAGATTAGTAAATTATCATAATATTATATGAGATTAGTAAATTATCATTAATTATATAATTAATAATATAATAATTAACTATAAAAAATAAATTATATAATTATTAACTAAAATTATAAAATTAAGTTAGTATTCTAATATTATTTAATTATACCAGTAATAATATTATAATTATAGTAGTATTAATTATATTAATTATATTACTAATTAATTATAAAAAAGAAATAAACTAATGAAGAAAAAAATGAAAAAAATGTGTTCCATTAGTAACGTTGTGCCATGTACAACGTTATTAATTTGGTAACGTTGCACAAGTGCAACGTTACCATTTGTAATTTTTTAATTTTTTTTTCATTTTCTTATTTCATTTTGATTTAATTCTTCTTTAATTTTATTCTTTTATTTACTTTTATGTCTTTTCTATACTTTTGTCTTCGTTTTAATATTGACTTTATATGGATAATTATAGAGTAATATTAATATATATTTAGCATACTTTATTAATTATATTTTAATAATATAACTAATTAACTATATAGTAACAATATATATCATTAACTAATATATATACATATATTAAGTATAGTAATTTACTAATTATTATGTGTTAATTATAAGCAATTAAATATCTACTAATTATAGTAGTATTAATTACATATAATTATATTACTAATTAATTATCTACTAATTATAGTATTATTAATTACATATTAATTATCCATAATTAATTATATACTAATTATAGTAGTTATTAATTATATTTAATAATTAAGAATAAATTATATGAAGGAATTAAAATGTGAATGGTAAACGTTTTAATTCAACGGTTGTGGTTTTTTTTTTTATTGTGAATTTTAAATGTTCATTGTTTATTAATTAATTTAATACAAATAATTTAAATAATAAATATATAAAATATATAATAATTTACTATATAAAATTTGTTATTTTAATAATTTATAGTATTCTAATAATTTAAATTTTAGTATAATATTATATAACATTAGTAAATTACTAATATATATGAGATTAGTAAATTATAGATTAGTAATAAACCATATATTACTAATTAATTAAAAATAATTAAAAATAAAAAAATAAATTATATTTAATTAATAATTACAAATTAGTTTTAATTATAGTAATTCTAATAATTTAATTATATACTTGTAATAATATTATATAAGATTAGTAAATTATCATAATATATATAATTATTATTATATAAGGATATAACTAATTACAACTAATAACAAATAAATTATATACTAATTAAAAAAAAACTATAAAAGAAGGATTAAAAAATACCAATGGTTAATTTATTTATTTTATAATTATAATTCATTTATTAAAACCATTAGTAACGTTAAATTAAAACGTTATTAAAATTGGTAACGCTTGACTTTTCAAACGCTACCATTGAATTTGTATTTTTATTTTTCATTAGTTTCTTTTTTTTTTTCATTTGTTTTTTTCAAACGTTTATTATTAATTACATTAATTAATAACATATATAGACAAATTAATATAATTACATATATATAATTTTTTCATTTTTATATAATTAATAGTAATTAATTATTAATTAATTACTAATTAACTAAAATTATATACTTAATTACTATATAATAATTATATAATTAATTAGAACTAATTAATTATTACTAATTAACTATATAAAAATAGTATATAATTAATTAGTTGTATAATAATTATATAATTATATTAATTAGTACTTAATACTTAATATATTTTAATTCTATTTTATTAATTATAGTAAATTAAGTAATAGAAATAGATGGACAAACAAAAATATAAAATATAATATATACAAATTAAAAAAAAATGTATATTAATAACGCTATTTATATGCAATTATAATATTCTCATATTAATTATATTACTATATATAATAAACTCTCTTGTACTACATTGCAACGCTTACTAATGGAACACTTTTTTTTCATTCTTTTGTTTGATTTTTTTTATTGTTTTTTACCTATAATTAATATACACTTCATTACTACTATAATTAATAAATACTATACTTAATTACTACTATAATTAGTATATAATTAATTAGAACTATATTTAATATGTAATTAAGTACTACTAAAATAGTATATAATTAATTAGTTGTATAATAATTATATAATTATATTAATTAGTACTTAATACTTAATATATATAGTTAATTAGTAGTATAAATAAAATGTAGTTAATTATAGTACTAATGTCCAAGTAATAGAAATAAAGTGGAGGAAAAAAAATACAAACCAAATGAAGAAAATGAAAGAAAAAAAAAAAAAATTGTTCCATTAGTAACGCTTAGTATGTTTCATTGGTAACGCTGGACTTTTCCAACGCTATTAATGGAACAATTTTTTTTTTTTCATTATTTTGTTTGATTTTCGTTTTTTTTTTTTTACCTATAATTAATATACACTTCATTACTACTATAATTAATAAATACTATACTTAATTACTACTATAATTAGTATATAATTAATTAGAACTATATTTAATATGTAATTAAGTACTACTAAAAATAGTATATAATTAATTAGTTGTATAATAATTATATAATTATATTAATTAGTACTTAATACTTAATATATATAGTTAATTAGTAGTATAAATAAAATGTAGTTAATTATAGTACTAATATCCAAGTAATAGAAATAAAGTGGAGCAAAAAAAAAATACAAACCAAATGAAGAAAAAATTGAAAGCTCAAAAAAAAAAAGTGTTCCATTAGTAACGTTGCATATGTGCAACGTTACCAATGGAGGTTCCATTGGTAACGTGGCACATCTGCAACGTTACTAATGGAAGATTTTTTTTTTTCATTATTTTGTTTGATTTCCGTTTTTTTTTTTTTTTACCTATAATTAATATACACTTCATTACTACTATAATTAATAAATACTATACTTAATTACTACTATAATTAGTATATAATTAATTAGAACTATATTTAATATGTAATTAAGTACTACTAAAAATAGTATATAATTAATTAGTTGTATAATAATTATATAATTATATTAATTAGTACTTAATACTTAATATATATAGTTAATTAGTAGTATAAATAAAATGTAGTTAATTATAGTACTAATGTCCAAGTAATAGAAATAAAGTGGAGCAAAAAAAAAAATACAAACCAAATGAAGAAAAAAATGAAAGCTCAAAAAAAAAATGTTCATTAGTAACGTTGCATATGCAACGTTACTAATGGAACCTCCATTGGTAACGCTGCACATATGCAACGTTACTAATGGAACAATTTTTTTTTTTCATTATTTTGTTTGATTTTCGTTTTTTTTTGTTTTTTTACCTATAATTAATATACACTTCATTACTACTATAATTAATAAATACTATACTTAATTACTACTATAATTAGTATATAATTAATTAGAACTATATTTAATATGTAACTAAACTTACTAAAATAGTATATAATTAATTAGTTGTATAATAATTATAAATTATATTAATTAGTACTTAATACTTAATATATATAGTTAATTAGTTTATAATAAAATGTAGTTAATTATAGTACTAATGTCAACTAATAGAAATAAAGTGAGCAAAAAAAAAAATTACAAACCAAATGAAGAAAAATTGAAAGCAAAAAAAAAAATATTTATTATAATGTTATTGAACGTAAAATTCCAACGTTAATAATGGAGGTTCCATTGGTAACGCTAATTTTCCAACTTACTAATGGAACAATTTTTTTTTCATTATTTTGTTTGATTTTCGTTTTTTTTTGGTTTTTACCTATAATTAATATACACTTCATTACTACTATAATTAATAAATACTATACTTAATTACTACTATAATTAGTATATAATTAATTAGAACTATATTTAATATGTAATTAAGTACTACTAAAATAGTATATAATTAATTAGTTGTATAATAATTATATAATTATATTAATTAGTACTTAATACTTAATATATATAGTTAATTAGTAGTATAAATAAAATGTAGTTAATTATAGTACTAATGTCCAAGTAATAGAAATAAAGTGGAGCAAAAAAAAAATTACAAACCAAATGAAGAAAAATTGAAAGCTCAAAAGTGTTCCATTAGTAACGTTGCATATGTGCAACGTTACCAATGGAATTTCCATTGGTAACGCTGGCACTTTTCCAACGTTACTAATGGAAGATTTTTTTTTTTCATTATTTGTTTTATTTGTTTGATTTTCGTTTTTTTTTGGTTTTTACCTATAATTAATATACACTTCATTACTACTATAATTAATAAATACTATACTTAATTACTACTATAATTAGTATATAATTAATTAGAACTATATTTAATATGTAATTAAGTACTACTAAAAATAGTATATAATTAATTAGTTGTATAATAATTATATAATTATATTAATTAGTACTTAATACTTAATATATATAGTTAATTAGTAGTATAAATAAAATGTAAAAAAAAAAAAAAGAAATAAAGTGGAGCAAAAAAAAACAAACAAACCAAATGAAGGAAAAAATGAAAGTCCAAAACGTTTTAAGGACAATTAATTAGTTGTATATTAATTATATAATTATATTAATTAAATATGCCATTAATTAATAATATATATGTATATTTATATATTTAAATTTTATAAAATACAAAATAAATATATAAAATATATAATAATTTTTGGTAACGTTTGAATTTCTCAAACGTTACCATTTGAAAATTTTATAAAAATAATAAATAATAAATATTAATAAATAATATATAATAATCTTTTATTCAAATGGTAACGTTTGATTTTTAACGTTTAAATTCTTCAAACGTTACCATTTGAATTTTAAAAAATAATAAAAATAAAAATAAATTACATAATGACCAAAATATAATAAACTTTTAGAGTAACGTTTGAAAATTCAAACGTTACTAAATGGTAAATTTTGACTTTTCAAACGTTACCATTTGGTAACGTTTAAATTTTCAAACGTTACCAAATGTTTTTCCAAATTTTTTTTTTTTAAATTTCCATTAGTAACGTTTTGAAAATTCAAACGTTACTAATTTAGTAACGTTTGAATTTTCAAACGTTACTAATCTTCCATTTTTTTGTAGTGTTAATTGACATTGTCACGTCAATATTATGAAATAATTGTAAAATAAAATATGTTATATAACATTACTTGACCATTTTTAAATGGTGTAACAATATATTCATCATGTGACGACATGTACCTCAATATTGGCAATATATTTATAAAATATAAGGGTAACTTCATTTTAGACCCCTGAATTACCACACAATTTGACAAGCCTCCCAAATTTCAAAACTTCTTAATTTGAACGTCTGAACTTTCAATTGCAGTTAATTTGAATATCAATTAAAAACTGAAACATTCAATTTTAAAAAATAACAATAATAATACATAGGAAAAAAGTTAGGTATTTGTTGGTTTTATGTTGTGACTTTATCATTATTCTTATTTGTTCTAATAATAATTAGAAGGTGTAAATGTAGTTAACCCTAAATAATAAGAAAACTACAATTCTCAAATTAACATCCTATTTACAAACACTCTTAAATTGAGCGGAAAATTCTCATGTGAAAACCCTTTCATCCAATTAAGAGATTATTTCCATAATGTGCATAATCTGCCCAGAAGAACATATGTAAGTACTTGTTACTTGTAATTGATATAGTTCAATCATCATGAGATACAGAGTTTAACCAAACTAAACGATTAATTAAGAGCTTCATGGTTTAAATGAAGGAGGCTTCCTAATCTTATTAGCTTGCTCAAAACCATATGAAATCTCTATCAGCTTTGCTCTGAGCCCTTTAGTCCTCCAATGGATATGCCAAAAGGTGCCCCCTTACTATCATACCCTGCTGGGACACTGATTGCAGGGAATCCCCCAATTGCAAGAACAGGAGCAGCATTTGCACCAGGCAAGGAGTCACAATCTGTTGTCTTTCATCACCTTGTCAAATCCATCTCTGGACAGCTTTGCCAAATTAAGCAACGCTGCCTTCTCCGTATTGCCAATTCCATTTGTGGCTTGGGCTGCCAGAAATATATCTGGCCCAAATTCCTTAATCATTTCCTGCATGCATAAAAAAAATAAGCATTGTTCATGGCTGGAATATATATACAAGAGAAATGAAGGAAATCTTGGCTGATTGATACATGAACTTACCAAATCCGAGAACTTGTCATTGAAGTCTATCACATCCGCCAAAGGTCGCACTGGGGAAGCCACCAACTCTTTTAGATTCGCATTCAAGGATAGTTTGAATTCAGCTAGCAATGTTGTTGCCTCCCCACTCAATGTGGCATTAATGCTGACTATTTCCAAGTTGTCTATCAAAACTGCGCCTCCTTGCCTAAGAGAAAAAAGTTTATGGTGCGTTAGATTGAGTCCATCTCCTCACCACTTATCTCGAAGCTTAAAGCGATGGAAATAGATAACTGTCAACTCCCCTTTAATCAATGTAGCGTGAAATATTTAATTGAACTAAGAAGTGAATTGTTGATTCGAGATTCAAATTCATCACTTGTCTAAAAGGATTAAGCGTACTTACCTTAGAGTTTGGAAATGATACACAAAAGCTTTAGCGTTGAGAGATCCACTGCCAGAAGTGAAGAAGGGATTCCTTACAATTCCCAATCTCTTCCCTTGGAGCCCATAAGCCTTCAGAAATTGTTTATATCCACCGTGTGGAATATAGTTTTCTGCATCCCTTGTTGCTTCATCATTGTAGTCGAAACCTACGATGGCATCAAGAACATAAACAGCATCTAATACCGTCCTATTGATTGGCCCGTTCCATTAATCCAGCGAAGATTATTTCAATGGATCATCAAGCACTAGGCATTCTATATCCTGATAAAAGGAAATATTAATGATGTACGATGTACCATCACCCACCCAATAGTGTCTTGTCTAGGAGAGACTAGGATGACCCCGGCTCGACTAGTGAGCCGTACAATTGGCTTGATGCCTACTACTGAATTAAAACTAGCTACGGGTGTAAAGGCGGACGGTTATTTTGCTATAACCGCTAACCACTTAACCGTTTAACTGCGAACCGTTATAACCGCCTAGCGGTTAGCGGTTATTAGGTTTAATAACCGTAACCACCTAACCGCTTTTTATATAATATATTTTGATAATTATAATTATAATAATATTTATATATATAACTTAATCAATTGATCATTAATGATTAAATCACATTTTTGTTGTTAATAATTAAATCACAATTTTTTTTTTTTACATGAATTAAATCATAAATTGAGTATTAATAAATTATTACTATAATTTATATAATTATATCACATGATCAATTGATTATCAAATCATTTGATTATATAATAACAAATTATATATATATATATATATAATATGAGTCTACAAGTTAATCATATGATTCATATTATTCATGTATAATGATAGTATACAATTAAATTAAACAATGTGTTACCTATAACCACAATTGAATTAAAGCATTATTAGATATTTTATACTTAGAAAACATATATCACATTATCTTAGATTCTTAGATCTAAGATAATTTTATTATATTAATATGAATTGTGATTTGTGAGATAATATGATCATATAATTTAAGTATGCATGAGTGTATGACCATTAAATCATTAGGAATTTAGTACTTAGGAGTTTGAGCATTATCACTAGATAATAAGTTCAATTAAAAAAAAAAAGACTATAAGTAAATATGATAATAATTTAAATCATTAATCATATGATCTAATTTAATGAGATCATATGATTATATAATATTAAAAACATAAGTTTGTAATTAAATAAAATATTTTTGAAACTGTATATATTTATATCTTTTAGCATTTATTTATTTAATTTTCTATATATATTGTCTATTTTATATTAATAATAATAAGAATGAATTTCACATCAAAACGACGCTTTTGAGAGAAAACGCATTAAGGGTTAGGTAGGATTTTCATCTTATTCTCTTCTTCTTCCTATCTCACTCACTCGCGTCAGTCTCTCTCAGACTCTACCACCGCCTCTCTCTCACGCTCTTTCTCTCTCTCTCTATCTCAGTTTAATGTTTTATTTGTATCATTTAATGTTTATTTGAACATTTTTTGAACTTTTATATGTTTATTGAACTTTTTTTTTATATGTTGTGTTGAACTTTGTTTTCATATGTGTTTTTTTAAGTTAATCGGTTATGAACTTATGATTTAATATTTAAGGATTTTTTTATAAAGTAGGTCAAATTTTTTTTATTTTTCAATATAAGCTCTTTTTATAGCAATTTGGCCCAAGAAGACACTAAAAATAAAAAAATAAAAAAATGAGAGTGAAAAATGCTATAGTGCTTAAAAAAAGCCCAAAAAAGCCCAAAAAAGGCACAAAAAGCCCAATTTTAAAAAAACGGTTATAGTGGGCAGTTAACTGTTTTACTAACTGCTAACCGCCAACTAACCACTAACCGCCTAGCGGATGCAGTTAGTAAAATTTAATAACCGCTAAGGCGGTTACGGTTAGCGGTTTTTACCAATAATCTCTAACCATAACCGCATTTACACCCCTAAAACATAGGAATGACCCATTAGTCTCCGTCCCAACCACCGCTGCCACCAAATTTGCCGCTACTGATATTGCCGACCCACTACTTGACCCGCAAGGATCCGCTGATAAGGATTCTACACAAAAAAAAATATTACTTAAAACTATATCAACTGTTAATTATGATATTCAAATAATGCTATTTGTACATAAAATTTTGTGACCAGTTATATGCATGATAGATTATGGTTATATTGTTCAGTGTCAACATTCATTTAACATTGTAAACCTTAAGATCACATACCATGAGAAAATAATTGCAAGCGAGCCGGGTTCAGGTCATGTCAATTTATGAGTATAAAATCATATGTGTCAACCATAACTCAACTAATTTAATTAAACAGGTTAAACTTCTTAATCTAGTATGTTAATTTTACATTGAGTTGATTATGTTGGGTACGCGAGAGTCATATAAAAATTATCAACCATAAATGTCACATGTACGTTAAGTTTGAATTTGTAATCTAATTTATCAACCATAACTTGCTAGTTTCATGTTGAATTCATGTTGAAGTCCTGAATTGGGTAAGAAATGATCAGCTTATTTTGCAAGCCCACAAGACTAACCTTACCCTGGCCACCTCTAGCACTCCATCCATTGGGAGCATTGAGCGACCTAAAATTAGCCCACTAGCTCGCTCAGGCTAGCCTTACCCATTATGATGGCCCCGGCTGCTCTCAACTTTGTCACGACGCCGGCATCTTGAGGCACAACCGAGCCAAGCAGCGCGAGCGAGCCAGCCGTGGTGTTCAACTTATCCCTTGTTCCAACGTTATCCTTGAGCAAGATAGGAATGCCATGCAAGCCAAAGAGCAAGCCAGGCGCCTTTGCCCTGCGCTCGTGGTCAGCCTTGTCGGCGTGGTATAGAGCGTCCGGGTTCACCTCTATGATCCCATTGAGGACCGGGTTGAGTCTTCGAATCTCTCCAATGTAGAACTCAACGAGTTGTCTCGAGGTGAGCTGGTTTCGCTTGAAGCGAGTTGGAGATCGCCAATGGTTGCTTCTCTGATTGAGAAGCCATCACCTGTGATGATGTGTGACCCAGATTATAATATAGCTAGCAGAAGTAGAAGAAGTGATGGGAAGAGAGAAAAGCCCAGAGCAGAGTTGCCATTGGTGGCCATGCAGTATTGCGACACTGACTCACTGAGTTGACTCGTCAAAATTTCAGCTTTGGACTTGAGTTTGGATTCGATTGGAAATGGTACTAGTATATATATATATAGTCACAATCACAGGCAAAAGCCTAATCAAAACCTGCAAGAAATTTGGGATGGTTCATTTGTAGCGAGAAAAGTTAAAGCTTAATTAAGGAAACATTGTATTCTTAAGGTTAAAAAGATAAAATGTTTGTTAATGTATTTTTTATAGTGTTTTTTTGTTTTTGGCATGAAAATGTTTTTTAATGTGACGTAATTGTGAAAATTATTTTTATATTGTAATAAGTGTTTTGGTTCGAAAAATAAACTAGTAAAGTAGAATAAAGCAGTATATCAACTGCATTGAGATCGAATTATTCTTTCTGGCGGTGGAGTTCATCAATGAACCTAGCATTCCAAGAATATTCGAAAAGAAGTTGGCTCTGTTACATATAAAAACAAGTTAGCATTTCTTTCTCATCATATAAGAGATGGCATCTGACTAATTCATAGCTTCTGCCGTCCGTTTCCGGTGAATTTGTTCATATTTGTTTGTATAAGCTGTTCTTTCTATTGCTTGTGTTTGGGTTTTCATGTCTGGCTTTCTTGGGTTTGGACTTATATGTTCAATTTTTCAGAGCTCTGGAGGGTACTGGGTTAGGCTATCAGGCCTCTCTTGGGCCTTGTGTTGGACTGGGTTCAAGCCTTCTAGTGAATCTTGGTTGTAGGTGTATTTTGGCTCTATCATTATATACTACTAATATAACGTCGAGGTTTTACACAATTAAATATAAATATAAGTATTAGGGCGTGGGTTTGAATATTTGCAATGAAGAATTTCCATATACGTTTGATTAGTATTGACCGTCTTAGATTCTCATTAATACCCTGACGGGACTGGGTTAAGTTATAGTTTAATCGGATTTGAGAGAACGCTTGCGATTCCTACCGTCTAGACATCTCTTATGCAGCTCCCATCTAGTATGTGTTACTATGGTCACGCCCAAGTAAAATAGCCACAATTGATCTCCCTGACTTACACTTTTTCTCATAAATAAATATATATATTTCAATAATATTTCTTATCACATTTACTTTGCTTGTTGGGCGTAGAGTAAAATAAATGTTTGTGACAAAGATTTAAACATAATTGGAATACTTAACCGAGAACACCAAAAAAGCACCTAGCTAGCATAGCCCTTTTAAATAGGAACGGATGATAGAGTGTTAAATTTCGAGAAATGTGAATCTTGTGATTGATCATTGCCTTATTTATTTATCAATCAGGAAAGTCAATTTCGCCCAAAGACAAAAAACAAAAAAAAAATTGTGGAATGTAAATTTCAGCTACTTTGACTTCAATGTTTAATGACATTTTCATTTTTATTTTCTTTTCATGTTTTTTTAAAATTGATGTGGGTTTTAAAATTATTATTAGATTTGTGATAAATCACTATTAAATTTTGATCATTTTAAAAATCATATCAATTTCATGAGAACACAAGTATGATAAAAAGTGATATCACAAAACCTTTTTTATATATAATTTTTTTGATGTTTTATGTCATTTTTGTCATCTATTGGACGAAAAATACTACAAAGATATTGATTCACAAGAATTCAAAATACAGGTCTCAATTTCATTAAAATAAAAACTGGGCTTGATGTTAAAAAAAACGTGAAAGCATAAAATCTGGGGTCTCAACATATTATAATTAAGTTGTCCCCGGCCATTTTGATATATACCATTTTTCGACAAATAAATTTATTATGTGATGAAAAGATCAATGATTTTATGGCTAGACTTGAAAAGCAGACTTACAACTGGTGAAAGAATGGCTAAATGGGGTTATAAGGTCCAGTGCTTGTTTTGGAGAGCCAAGATCATATATTCTTATGGTTTTGCTCTATTGTTGAACTACCCTCTAAAAACAACTAACTTGATACTCTCCATTTCAAATGAAATGGAGAGGATCCAAGTCCTTGCTTTTTGTGGTTCTATGTTTTGTTTTTCTAGAGTTGCTCTCTGCTCTGGCCTCTAGTTACTATTAAATTACCAATTATCTCAAAAGCTTAAATTGATAGGAAAAGGTAAATTTAATCATTTAATCATTAGTTTAACACTCCCTCACGTGTGGGCTTAAACTCCCTTTTAATAGGTGAGGCCCAACACGTGAAATATTTAATTTAAATAAGGGGTGAATTAAGTTAATGTTTAATCTCAGGACCTTCGGCTCTAATACCATGTTAGAAATGGGTTTGGGCTTAACTCAACCCAAAAACTAGCTCAAGAGTTGAGGTTTTCCTCACCCTTATAAATAGCTCATCTCCTTAATACCCAAACAATGTGGAACTTCCAACACGTCCCCTCACGTGTGGCTGGGAGAACATCCAAGCCAACACGTGCAACAAATGGGAGACGGTAGGCCACAGTCAATTGGGTTAGGTTCTGATACCATATTAAATTACCAGTTATCCCAAAAGCTTAAGGTGATAGGAAGAGATAAATTTAATCATTTAATCATTAGTTTAACAATTACATGAGTTGATTGGTTTAGGTGTTTGGGTAAATGGATCGTTTGTTGTTTCTTTGCAGAACAACTTGTAGTCTTGATGAGGAGATTTTATCTACTGGCGTGAACAGTGTTTTGATTTAAATTTGTTCTATAAAACTAGTTAATAAAACACACTTGGCATTTTAATCATATGGTCAATGACATTTATAAGATTTTCCCTTGCAGTAAACACGCATGACAACTGCCACAGATTACAACTAGAAAGCACAAACAATATGTCATCCGTTTCTTCTTTGATGAATCTTATTGAATATTGACCAAAGGAAACAAGATGCAAGCTGCAGAAGCAAACCCAAAACAAAATTAACTAAACCTTTGTTTGACAAACGTTTTCGGGCTTGTTTTTTTACTGTTTATGTTTTTTTACTGTTTATTAAGACAAAAATGCCCTTGCAATGGGAGAAAGAGGATATATGTTGGCATTTGTCCTTGTAGGGGCATTTTTGGAAGGGGCGATTTTTACTGAGGTCTGCAGCTTTTTTGTGAAAAAAGTGAAAAACCAACTTTCTGGTTTACTAAAATACCCTTGTTCTCACATTTTCTCTATGCCTTGAAGTTAAAGGGTATTTTCAGTAAATACTAAATATATCACTTTTGCCTTGGAGGGTATTCTTGGCATTTGAGTGTGATTTTTGGCACTTTTTTGAAACCTGCTGCGTGAGTCACTAATAACACAGTATGCCTGCAGCCTGCAGGTTCCAAGTCAAGCTTGACACTCTTGACTTGCACAGTAAAAATCATGCCTTGAAGGCGTTTGTCAAACACAGCCTAAACTGATGAGCATTAATACTGAAAACATAAGCCTCTTCTTAATGATCAAGTACTCTCTGCATAATTTGTTCTTTTTTCTGTTCCATAATTAGATGGTAGCTCGTTATCTCAGTAATGCCTCACCACCACTTTGTACTCTATAATGGAATCACCATTACTCGGATTGAAGAAAATACACTTAAGATTGGCAAATCCTCTAGCCATCCTAAACTTTCCGCGGCCAACAACCACAGCAAACTCCCTCTCAATCTGCGTCACCGGCTTCCTGGAAAGCATGCTGATGGAGCTGCCGTTGAACTCGCCACTGGGGAACCCGAAATCAAGGAATGCCACAAGCATCAACTCCTTCTGCCCTGCCGAAAAACCACTTCTTTTTCTTTGACTCTACTCCAATATGCATGTTACCCATGTGCTGCCTTTGTTAGCCAGGGTAGGATGTATATAGGTGGTGAAATTCACATTTGTTTACCATCAATTTCTTAAACAAAAAATTGTTAATGATGCGATTTATGTTTTAGATAGTTTTAGGAGTCAAGTTTCAAAAATATTTGAAAACAACTCCTAGAGAAATTGATCATCAATCTAATTGGCCAAATTGGAGCAAGACAAGGTGAAATTAGGACTTAAAAATAGATCCAGTTTTCGACTAGAGCATTTAATAATATATTAGATTACTTTTATGATGCACTAACGCAAGGAATCCAATCCGTTCTATTTTAATATTCATAATTCAAATTTTATTTTGTTTTATTTATCCGTGTATATAATACCACGTCAATTTTAAATAAGATAAAAGAGAATGAGATGAGAAATGGTAATTGATGGCTAAATCATCAATAATGTCGTACAAAATATTTTAAAAATAATAATAATTAAATACTATATTGGTATTATAAATATTGTAGTTAGAAATCATTCCAATAATTACTTTTACTATTTTATTACTATCTCGATTTCAAAGAAATCTTTCATAATTTGATTTCTAGTGGGCAACTAGACGTCTTCATCGGCATTGTTTGTCAACCAAAAGGCCGAGACGTAACTATCAAGACTTTAGGTATCACGAATCTTCTAAATAAAGAATTAGAATGGCTAATGGCTGATTTTAAAAATAGAATAATATTAAAATTATATTTTTATCCTACAACGTTAATGTAGGCTATAGCAGTCTCAACAAACCCTTAAATCAATTATAAATGCAGAAAAATTTGAATAATCCTCAAAGTTATCAATCATAAAGAAAAATACATACAATATGGCGACACTCATAACATCAAAATCTATTAACCCATTAAAAAAAAAAGGGAGAAAGCATAAAGCTGAGGATGAAAGATGAGTATAAAGTCTTATAAATTCAAATTAAATCAATCATTATTAAAGAATTTCAGGTTATAAGTCATAAATACATACAAACTCATTTATTTATGACTCAAAATCAAATAATCTATGACTAATCTTCAATTGCACCAACATTTTTGGCTTATGACCAGTTCAATCATACATTAGTTGAATATCCATTAGTTAACCGTTAGTTGACTCGAATTGACTCTTGGACTAATTAGAAATTATTCATACATGGCCAATCTAAATTACATTATTTATAAGAAAAAAAAACAATTGTTTTTTTCAAAAAAAACAAAAGCCACAAACACTACTAGATGAAAACATAAATGATTCAAAGCAATGAAAAAAAAAGCCAAGCGAAATCTTTCACAAAACATGTAAAAGACTCAAAGTGATGAAATCCAAACAAAAACTTAAAACCCATATGTTGAGATCACGAGGACATAAATCGAGCTTTGAATAGTCTGATCCAAAAGCCTCATCAATCCCGAAAAAAGACATCCAGAAATTGTGAACTCTCAAATCCTCGGTTTGGCTTGAACTTGTAACAAAAGAAATGTAAGCAAAAAGAAAAAAGGGGGGAAAGAGTTGGGTAAGAGGGTGAGGGGGAGAACAACCCTAGTTGTGCGGTGCCGGGTCTTTTTGTAAATTCCAAATTAAATCAATCATTATTAAAAGAATAAAAAACCTCAAAGTTGGTTGGCATTGTCACATCAACATTATGAAATAAGTGTGAAATACAAATATGGCATATAACATTACTCGCAATATTGACAATATTTATAAAATATAATACGAATCATGAAGAAAAAAAGTGTGAATGGTTGAATTCCGGCAAGTTGTTTTGTTTTTCGATTGGATGAAGACGTGTGACGACCCTTCAACCCACGTGTGCTCATAACACGGATATTGAGCATTAATCCTGAAAAAAAAAAAAAAATATTGGTTGAATAGAAAAGAAGTGGTTCTGATCCGTTTGGATGAACTCTGACGACCCTTCAACCCACGTGTGCTATTTCACGAATTGTCTTCTTCTTTGTTGCTAAAGCTGATGAATCCGCCATTTTCCACGAGAGCGTCCTTGCTGGCATCACTAATTTTAGTTGTGACAGATGATCTTATAGGAGTCCGGCCAATGGCCATTTATTTTTAACTCTCTTGCCTGATCAGATTTTCGTCCAATGAAAAAAGGGAAAGGATATAATTTTTCTCTACTACGCCAACATTATGTGAGCTCCAATTTTCTGATCTGATCCCATCACCCTTCATCATATATAATCAATTCAAAATCTTCTCAATGTCCTATAAGCCACTATTATGTTTCTTTCATAATACATGCAAAACTACATAAAGCAACAATTTTTAAGAATATACCTTGTCAATCGTCATGTTAACATTAAGGTTGTTAAATTATTATTTATCTCAAAAGTTTAAACTGACAAAAAATGATAAATTTAAAGAGTAATTTCATTATAGACCCCCTAAATTACCACGTAGATTTGAGAAGTTCCCTCAAACTTTAAAACCTCTCTCAATTTAGACTCATGAATTTTTAATTGCAATTAATTTGAACCCTTCCGTTAGATTTTAAACGTTAAAAGTGAGACAATAATGTTTTTACCCGACTTTTTTATAAAAATTCTAAATTTACCCTTAATTCCAAATTAAATTTTTTAAAATAAAGTTAAAAAAAAGGATATTTTGGTCTTTTTAGGGGCAAATCAGGTAAGTTAATGGCTAAATATGACGGAGTAGTTTAAATTAATTGCAATTGAAAGTTCAAGGGTCAAAATTGAGAGGTTTTAAAGTTTTTGAGGGCTTCTCAAATCATGTGATAATTTAGTAGTTTAAAGTAAAATTACCTCTAAATTTAATCATTTAAATTTTAAAGTAAATTACCTCTAAATTTAATAAGTGATGCTATACATAAAATATTTCATTAAAAATAGAGTGAATGACGAAAACAACATTAGAATTCAAGACATTTACTTCCATACTAGATCATAAATCGCCATTTATTCAAAAAGTATAATTAGCATTTTCCTTCACATGTGGGACAAACAACACATAGAAGTTTTCAATTGAAATATGGAGTAAATTTAAGAAAGTGTTCGAATTTATGACCTTTAACTCGGATATCATATTATTAAAATATTCTCTCACGTGCATTTTTTAAAGACAAATATAAATTTAATAGATTGGGTAGATGGAATGGAAAACCATGTCAAATACCTCGATCCTTTATTTTAACTTAATAAAATACATAAAAAGTAGCAATAATTTACTCATAATATCATACATCAAGAATCTGGTAAATTCTATAATGGCGAGCGATAAATCACTTGCAAGGTGTGAACTTGCAAGTGACAGTATGGCCAGGAGGCCCAGAACCAGAATTGGCCCTCCTGAACCGCAGAGCCGTGAGGAGGGCACTTCGAGGGGAGCCCATCAAGGCCCAGTTCATGTGTTGGACCACACCTATCGCATTGTAAGGAAATTGAAGGCTATTGTAAGAGTTGAGAAAGGCGGTGGTCCCTTCCCTTAGAAGGGTCCTATAGACGTCTCCTCTTCCTTGTAGGCCTTGCCACAGTGTCATGTCTGTCCCATATCGCCTAGCCGCCACCAAACCAAAGGTAACCCCTACCTTTGTGTCATGGGTTCACTGCCCTCCAGTGGCATTTGTACTCCGGCATCGTCCAATTTCTGTCGAACCACAAAGAAAAGCATTAGTGGGTCAATAACCATTTAATATTTATGCCCCATTTGGAGGTGAATTGTCAAGTTAGGTCCGCCTATAAGCACCTTACAAATTGACGTGACATTTGTTATATACTTTTGTAAAAGAGTCATAAAAACTGTAGTATCAAACTTTTCAAAATTGGCTAGTATAAGTCGCATAGATTTGAAGTCAAACATATAAAAGCATGTTTTAAGTGATACCCATTAATCATTATTTGACATAGCATGTTTTAAGTGACTTATCATATCAGCTATTTAAAACATGTTACTTAAGGTGATGCTCGGCTATTTATGTGCATCACAAACACATGCTTGGAAGCCTGATGCACGTGCAAGTTCACTTGCCCACTAGGCCAGAGGCAATGGGGCAGGCAGGAATATTGGGTTTATATTGTGTAGCAATATTGCAATGATACAACTTACTCATGTGGGCATGCTGAAGCTTCCAAGAAGGGCTGTGATGGCATTGGAGGCAATGGTGGCAGTGGAGGCAGTGGTGGCAATCCGGGCAGTGGCGGAAACCTGAATGGTGGAGGAGACCTTGTTGGTGGTGCCGGTGTTACCGGTGCAGGCACCGGGTTAGCTGACCTCGGGCAGAATGACATAGGCTGAGCTGGCTGAGACAGCAAAGGATCCACTATGTACATCTCCATGTCAAATATCCTAAACATGAGTCTAAGATTTTGGGCAGCACCAGCAGCTGCCCCACAACCCTCTGAACCTTGTCCACTGCCTGAAACCTGGGCATAGCAACCGCTTAAGTCCGGGGCACCATCAAATTTCAGTGCATAGTTTCCCAACCAATTTGTAGTCTCTTCCCTTGACATTGTCACTTGCCCCTCACTATTGGCACAGGAGACTGTAACTTTAATTCCTGCAGGATTTAATTTTGTTGAAAATTCAAATTACATATCTACATCATGTAGTGACTCCCAAAAGTTAAGTTATTTGCACTTTTGATGTCTATAACATAAACAAAACATCCCTCGGCAACATAAAAACTATTTTCATCTTTATATTACACTTTTTTTAATCCAAAAATAAAAAACACCCCAAGACAAAAATAAAATAAGATCATTTCTAAAAATGAACCGGATAATATCCGGTTAGTTATAGTGTAAAACTATTTTATCTTTTCACTTTTTAAGTGGACAAAAATGCCTACAACTAACTGAATATTATCAAGTTCAAATGAACTAAAGAATATTCTAATTCAGACAAAATATAAATCATCTCATGGTCAGCATTTAATTTTGTTGTATCTAGTAGATTAAGATCCCTTACAATTTTAAAGAAATAATAGATTTTTAAATTACGCAATTTTGGCCGTTATTAGGCATCGAAACACTTTGAAAAAAAGTCACCAATTAAAAATGTGGTATATTAGAGTTGAAAATTGAGTATATTTTTATCAAGTTATTGTTCCCTGTGTTGTAAAAAGCTTTAAACTAAAAATTGTCTATTGATTCTATGAAGAATAATTAAACATCTTTACAAAAGTGAAAAAGAAGCGTCTCTAAAAATTGTCTTTTGATTTGGAGGAAAATTCTTTTTGATTGCCTTGATAATATGCCATATTTTTAATACATAACATTTTTCAAGTATATATTTTGATGCATATAAACAGAATGAATTATATAATTTTATAATCTACAATTTAAAAAATAATAATAATAATTGCAAGTGATCTTCATCAATATTTAACCGTATAAATAATGTTACATGATAAATATGTTGACACGTTATTTAAAAAATTTAAATGATACAATTACTCCGTTAAATAAAGCAACATTAAATTCTAACCAAGAAATAAAATGGACCCACAGAACATTCGTACCCCGTTTTCATTAATTAGGCCTTAATACTTTGGAGTCATCAAGAAAAATATTCATAATGGGCAATGAAATTTAATTCTCTCATTTTGACCTAAACTTCAACATGCTCAGCTTGAGGGGCTTAAAGGAGATCGTAAACTGAAAAATGGGTAATGGAGGAAACACTGCCAGACACTGGAGATTTAATACTAGAGAATATCTCCAAGATTCCCAATAACAAAAAGAAAATCTAAGAAGAAGAAGAAGAATGTAGTGAGATCTCACCATAAATGGGATAATCAAAGAGGGACCTTTCGCCATCTTTGCATTGGTCACAGAAGACGGTGCCAGTGACCATAGCATCTGCCTGAGCTGCATCAATGGCTGCAGCAAGAATGATGAAGCCAGCAAAAAAGAGCTTCTCTAGCCAATCCATGAAGCAAAATATGAGTAAAAAAGAGAGAATGGCGTTGGTGTAATGGGAATGTGACCAACACCAGAGTCTGAAGTAAATAAAGACTAGTACTGCGTAGATGCTTATTTTCAACCCCTCAACTGCCTATATTTATTATGTATTCATGTGTGGAAAATAAACACTACTCTGAAACCAGCAGGAATTGCAGGCTGTACGGTACTTCATTTATGTCTTACAACACGTAGTCTCCGTTTGTCGTTGGACAGTTACTGTTTAGTGGACGAAAACTATATTTAAAATTAATTAATGTGAAAAATAAATAAATATATAAAAAGTAATCGATAGTAAGAGTACTGAGAGTTAAATTTTTTGGATGAATAATAAAGAACTCTTGCAAGCAATGCCTTAGTTGTAGACTTGCCTGAGAGATGTTTTAAGTCAGGAAAACAGGTCCACTTTAAAATCGGATTTAGATACTGACTCCCTCGTATAATTAGCCTATAATATTAATTACAATATTCCAAAATTTATTTGGATAATTGAATTTTACATGAACTCTCTTACAATAGTTGTTCGTATTAGACAATTAATTATTGTGAATCCTCGTCACATAATAGAAGCTACTCAAGAGTGGGATTGAATTGCCTGCACATATTAGTTATAAGTTGTATGAGCCTAGCTAATTGCATCTACATTATGATGGGTATAGTTGTATTCAACTTGTCGGCAATGTGAACCTCATTGATGAGGCAGTTGATTCTTGTGCAGGCATATCACGAAAATTTTAGATTTGGGTTGTCATTTGTTTAAGAGACAAATACTATTTCTTTGCATTTGTTGCCTTTGAAATTGAGAGGATCCTGTTCCAAAATCTATGGCCTGTCACCCCCGAAAGCAAGAAAGAGAGTTGAAGCAATATCACTGTCTTAATTTTTACTGCAACTTACGCAAAATCTATAATATACACAACGAGTAAAAGTTAAAGAGTAATGTTACATTTACACTATCATTCAATAAAAATTGAGATGAATTATTTTTAAATTTTAATCTAATGGTAATTGTAAAAGATATGTTAAAGAGTAACAATCAAAATATGTGTAGCATTAATTCTCAAAATTAAAAGCTATGAAGGTCTATATGTGCAAAACTGCAGTCGTAACCATCTGAAAATGTCAATTTCTTTTTGGTTAGGACCCCCACAAAGGTTTAAATACACCCATGCCCTACAAGTTTGATTGCAAAATAAGAAGCTGAATTGAATGATAGCTTCAATCACCTCATATAGATGTTTTCTCCGGATTAAGATCCCATCATGGACGGAGTTAGAAATTATTATGGGCAGGACCAGCGGACCAAAAAACTTTGTTGTTAGGGACCAATACCCCTTTTTTTTTATTTTTAAGGAATTGAGGAAGGGTCATGGCCTATGCCAGTTTCTCCTCCCTCCGTCCCTATATGCAATATTTTAGGTATTGTACAAAATGCAATATCTCTAATTTAAGCCATTAATTATAAATGAAAAACCCAAAATACAACAATATATAAGAGAGAGAGAGGCTTGCACTTGCACTATGTTTAAAACACAACGGTGGCCGAATCATCTCTTGTAGCTCAAAGGATAGTTGGCCACCTTCAATCCGTCTATTCAACCACTCTTATATATGCAATACGAGCCATTTATTTCCTCTTATATATATCGTTATGTTTTAGATTGTTCATTTAAAATGAACGATCCAGACTAAAACTATTACACCTCACGATTCCGATCCATTTAAATTCAAAAATCAACCAAAGATTTGGCTAGGAAAGCATAATTAAAGGGTGTGAGACAGAGACAGCATCCACAGGGTTTATTCGTGGGCACAAGCCTGCAGTAACTTATACTCGAGTCAACAACTATAAAATCGTCTTAAAGAATGTGATGGGGAGGGTGGGAAGTGTCTCACCGACTCTCACCTAACTCCTTCAAAGCAGAAGTGCTTATTTTCAATAGTTCAGGACGTGGGTGGGGAGCTAATATTATAGCCGTTATACTCTGAGCTTTTGGCGGTGGCGAGTATTAGTTGGCTGTCAAAGTAGTGAGGAGCATTGATGAAGAGGAAGAAGATCAGGATGTGCTCATGTGCAAAGACAGGCTACAGGGGAAGAATCCATTCCTTCTATCCTCTTCTTTCCAACTACATTGCACATGCTTTTTCAACTTTTCAACTAGATGACAAAAGTTTTCCTATTCAGCTTTTTTTTAATAAGGCATGTGATTTTAATTTAAAGAGTAATGTTATTAAGTAAATTGTTATATAATTGTCATATAATTTGATAACGTGTTATTAAATATTAGCCTTTGGATTAGTACTTATAAAAAAAAATACTAATTTAAATTGAGACAATATTCTAATTATATGACAGTCATATAACAAAAGTGATCAATCTCAATTTTGGAGGATAAAATGACGATATATATATACTATGTAGTATATATTACTCCTAATTCAAATTTAAATTCTTTCTACTTCTTCAAATTTTTTTATCAAAAGGGTAATGTTAGAAACATAAATATGGTACATGGGTAAATATTATTCAATATTCTGTCTACAAAATTAAAAACACTTTTTTTTTCTTCTTCTTAAAATTACTAACAAACAAATTAAAACACAAAACCAAATCACTTTTCAAAACTACCAAACATACCACCTTTTCCTTTGGATTATCAAATCAGGAAAATTGCAGCTTCTTTTGAGTTTGTAAGTTTGAGCATGTTTGGAATTGCGTTAAAGAACTTAAAAAGTATTTTAAGTACTTAAAATGTTGTTATAAACAAAAAGCTAACATGTTTGGTAAGATTCTAAAAGTATTTCTTTGACTTTTTTACTCTAAGGACCTATTTGAGTGTACATTTGAGTGGCTTAAAAGTACGTTTAATATTTAAAAAGTCTGTTTAAAAAAAAAAAAAATTACCCATTTGATAAAAAAATTGAAAGCAATTTTAAAAGTCCAAAAAGTTTATAAATGTCTAAAATGTATTTTTTGCAAAAGTTTTAAAATGAAGTTTTTTGTCAAAAACCCGTTTTTTTTTTACTTAAGAACTCTATTTTTGACCCAAAAAAACTTCATTTTTCAACATGCATTTTGTATGCAAGTTAGTTCTCGAATTCAATGGGCCAAGTATGCATATCATTCTAATTAAAATTGACATTTTTGGAAACCCAAATCCAAATTTAGCACCTGAACCACAAATGCGGCCCATGGGTTAGAGGAAACGAATCTTCTCCAGACCATTTTAGATTGGAGAGTATCCAGTTAATGGTCAAGATTTCTCTAGAGAGATCTTATGGTCATAAATGGGACATCTGTCCCATTAATATAAATAATAATTAAATATTATTTATATTTTAAAAATAATTAAATAAAAAAATTAAGGAGTAACTGCCACCCCAATTGGGCCTGGGGATGGATCGGCCACCCCCAAGGCGATCCCCCATGGCCCATGGCCCTTAGAGGTGACCTCCAAGGGCCATGGAATGGTCAGTTATCACTTAATATTTTATTATATTTTTAAAAAAATATTTTGTTTATAATTATTTTTAAAATATAAATAATGTTTTATTATTATTTATATTAATGAAATTAATGTCCCATTTATGACTCCATGATCTTTCTAAAGAGATCTTAGCCATTAAGCTAGATACTCTCTAGTTTAAAATGAACCGTAGAAAAGGATCCTGTTACTGAGTTAGAAGTATTGCTTAGGAAAATCCACCAGCAAACTTCTACTAAATTTCAAGCCCCCCCACCCCCCACCCTCTCAAAATACTTATAAATAGGCTTAGGCTATGCTATTTTTTAAATAAAACAATAAAGAAAGAAATAAAGATTCGATGCGATAATAATAAAAAGCTTCACACCGTCCAATAACTCATGTCCACTAATAGCAACCGATTCCGCCCTGAAGCTGTTCATTCGAGTAGCCGAAAACTTGGCACGTCATCGAACAAAAATTTATATTATTGATCAAAAGAATTTAGAACAAACTGATGGTGCTCTCTTGCATTTTGTGGTACCTTTGGAGGGAAGAAAACGATTGAAATTTTTAGAACTACAAGACAGAAATTCCCACCACTGTTGCGCCTCTGTCAACTCCTCACCACCATTGAGCTCGTCGTATCCCCCCCACCCTCAATGACACCAAAGTAGGTGATTAAGCAACTCTCAGCTAGCCTTTGAGCCACTCTCAATGACAAAAGCGAGTAATAATTCAACCACCTCCAAAAGTCGATTGAAAGTAACTGAACCACCCCATTAACCAAAGGTGCCAAAAAAAAAAGGTATGATAACTGGTAAAAATAGGATGACAAGACAGTTATTATCTGTCCATTTAAAATGAGCACCCAAATTGAAGTTATTGCAATATCTTAGGAAGAGAAACAAACCTGTGTATGACGCTAAAAAAACAAAGCCTTTTCCTAAAGGAAAGAGAGGTAAACAAAAAGGAAACCATTGCCTCAAGACTCGAGAAACCCCACATTCACAGAAGAAAGCTGTTTTCAAGGAAATGATCCATGACAATTCTAAAACATCAAAAATCTGCACAGTTAATAGAGGAGAATTAAATTCAGGAATCTTTTCACTTTTTGAGATGACAAAAATACTCATCCAATATAACTAATCGGATATTACCAATTCTAATGAACTGGAAATGATCGTAATTCCAAAATTAATTCATATATTGTAAATAATAATGAGAGTAAAACAAACAATTGTGAGTTGCAACACCTACTACAACATATAGGCCACACTAGTGTCACTACCTTAAACCCTACCAAAATTGTCTCCAAACTGTGTTCAAAAGTAGCAACATTCAGGGAATAACACCCAAAAAAAAAAAAAAAAAAACTAAGAAAACAAGCCTCTCATTAACCAATAACTTCCAGCACTTTCAGCATCTCTGCCAACCCCAATAACCTCCAGCACTTTCAGCGTCTCTGCCAACCGCCCAGAGCATAGTAAGCTCTCCTCATTTTTCTTCACCAAGACCATTCTCAGTTTCCTCAGCACTGCAACCCAAAAGGGAACAATTTATTATAAAGTTGAATGCGTCATTACATGCTTTTATTGTGAAAACCTAATGTAATTTTATTTTATTTTTTTTCTTTTTTCCAGTTCTCCAGTTACATGCTCTTAAAGTAGCGAATGTTTTTTGACAAAAAAGGAAGGAAAATATATATATATATATATATATATATATATATAGTATGTTGCATATTTGCACAGGTGTTTGCAGCAAGGTCGTCCAAGGCCTGCCCAAGACTTTTTACCACTAAATGAAAAGCAGAAACAATTTAAACAACAATCATCAATTTTCAGATTGACTAATAACAATACAAAACCATGTGACTGTCTACAAGAAAAAAACAGCTCTAGTGTTCTTTCAAATTTTGAATGCTTCCCGCTTTACAATCCATGGGAATGTGTGCAGATGTAACAGTTAATATTAAGAGGTGTGTCAAAGAGCCAGATAAGGAAAATGTTAATTGAAAAGTAGATCAATAATTGACAAATAAGAGACTTATATGTTGAAATTGTTTGTTCATGTTACTACAGGACCATATGATATAACCTACAATTTTTACACTCTACAAAAGATCTACACCATTCATGCCTGTGTATCTCAAATGGGAGCACATATGGGTTAAATGCAACACAAAGCGTGGACTGAGAACCAAAAAAGGTCCCAGAACAAGAAATGCTTCAGAAACAACCTTAAACAGTTGCAAAGTCCATGTGTTAAATATGATGCACTCATAAGATAGAACCAGAGTTAAGCCATCAACGACTATGAACTGAATAGATGCATGGATTCCAAGTGTTGATAATAGCGAATTAGTAAAATCAAGCAGCACCACCACACCAGGCATAAATACAAAGATAACATGAGGCATAAATACAAAGATAACATGTTGTACTTCATGCATAGAATAGGATCTTGTCCTCATTCACTTTGGTTTACTAAAATCCTAAGGTCCCCCCCTCTCATGGTCACCTAGCTCCCGCCTTCAAAACCAATGCATTGCCTCAAAAGGTCATTTAATGTCTCCACACATGGGAACCAAGGCGGTTGAAATGATGCTTAAACAACCTTAAAATGAGAGAACCACCTTTCTTTACATAATTCCCTCTAGACACAAATATGACAAAAATGCAAACATTCCCTTAAGCCCAACAACCCAAAATCCGTTTCCTTCTCACTGAAACTCAAGGAATTAACACAGCTCCTCTTTTCTCTGAGCATTAACCTAAAACTTATAACACAAACAATTCCTATGTCTAGGAAGCAATATACTAAAACCAATCTACAGCATAGCATAGAGAGCAATACAAAACCAGCAATATATATTTTATGAATAGCATTTGAAAGCAATTAAAAAAAACAGCAAATTATAAACATTCTGCCTGATAGCAAATTACTCCTCAGATGAATTGAGCCACAAAGATTCCTAGTCTAACAAAAACAGTTCATCCAGTGAACAATAACAATTGAAAACCAACGAAAGTAACTATCTTTTGCAATTGTACAGTAAATAGACCAATCACAGAGCCGACTCAACAAACCTCTCAGGCTGAGATTCCACCGCTTCTGGCTTCCTCCAACTCCGATTATCCTCAGCCACCGATGCCGAAAAGCTGTTTCCAAGCCCGAAACCTTTTCTCCCGAATCCGTCGGCCTTCATCTGCGCAGCCTCCTTTTTCTTCATCGCCTCCAGCTGCTCATCAATCTTCCTAGGATCCTGCCCTTTCTCCGCTAGCACATCCTCTCTCGGCCTAGCCTCGCCAAACGGATTGGAGCCCCGCGAGGCGGGCTTCGATGGCGTCACCTGCCCCTCCTGCTTCCCGTCGCTCACAGGCAGCGTCCTAGGCTGCAAATTCAGCCTCGGCCTCTCTGTCCCTGTGCTCTCCTCCTTCTTCATCCTCAGCCAATTCTCCGCATCAGCACCGCCGTTCGAGGCGAACCCTACCTTCCTCTCCCCGCCGTTGGATCTCCGCCCCTCCGTCGGCGGCACAAAGGGCTTGCTCGCTCCCCAATTGTCCGAATCATCGGCCCGAGACTGCGAATTGAAAAACCCTCCTCCACCTCTCTCTCGCTCCCTCCGATCGAATCCATTGTTTCCGACCGTCGACTTCTTCGCCGCGCCCCAATCGTCGATCTCATCGGCCCGAGAAGGCCCCGATTCTTTCTCCCTATTAAAACCACCGTTTCGGCGGGGCTCGTCGGAAACCCTAGAGGACCCCCAGCGAGAATTCGAGGACTCGTTGCCGTTGGAGCCGTAGGATCTGAATCCGCCGCCGAGCCGGCCGCGGTCGCGTTCCAGCTCCTCAGCTGAGCGCTCGCGCGGCCGGTGGGGAGAGCCAGGAGCTCTTGAGTAGTGAGGCCCTGAGGCTTTTCCTGACGTTGGTGGCTCGGCTGAGTCGGCTTGGAGGCGAACTCCGCAAGCGTTAAGGTCTGGCCCTTCTTCTTCTTCGGCTTGGAGGCGGCCGCGGCTAGGGAAGGGAAGTCCGCGAGCGGCTCGCCGGGAATCCCAGAGTTCGATTGTTGTTGTTGGACCTTCTCCTCGTCTTGCTCGGCCTCCAAGGCCCACGCACCGGGCTTGGCCCACGGAGACACAGTTGCAGCCATCGCGTTCTCTCTTCGCTTCTCGCTGTGGATTTCCTCTCTCTCTCTTTCTCTCTTCGACTTCGCGTGCGGGATGCGTTTGTTGGGAGGGAAGCGTTGGTGTAGGGATATATATATAGTAGGGAAGTGGGATTGGATCGGGCGGTGGAGGATAGGCGTTTTGGAATGGACGGTGGCGAGGTGCGTTTGATGGATTCCTAATCCGAGTGGGAGATTTGGACATCCATGGGTAGTGAGGTTTCTTTTACGGTTGGGATTGGAGGTTTAGGACCTGTTTTGGTCGGATTAGGAAGGTGCAGACTAGAATCTTATTCGATTACCGTAGGCAATTCGGATATTCTCTTGCTTTTATTCCAAAATAATGAACAAATTTTTGCTTATTATTATTATTCCTCATGCTGATACTAATACGTTTCCTTTGTTTTTTTTCTTTTTTTTGGGAATCAATGCTAATTTGTAGGAATCGGTGGTCTTAGAGTTAAAAACTACATTTTTAAATTAAAAGTTTAAAGCATTTCCAATGGAAGATAAATGGCATTTTTGTCTAAAATAACTCATTAAATTTGTAAAATACCTAAATCTTGGAACCTAATACAACCTCTTAGCGGTAATTTTAGTAAATTTTTTATTTTTTTTTTTTTATTACTTGTTCATGCAAGGAAAAGAGGAGGAGAATTTGAACTAGTAACTTTCGTTTCATTAGAGGTAGTCTACAACCGATTAATCTACCCATTGGGGAGTAGTAAAATGTTATTTAGTATACTATTATATAAATATTATATAATTAGAATTAATATAACGTGACATGAAAAATTTGTCATTGATTTTTGTTTTCTATAAAAGTGTCGATGTAAAAGTTAAATTTTACTATCACATTATCAAAGTTATTGTATAAAAGTCTTCTAATAAATTTTATTTTTATTAGCTCGCTACTCTTTCAATAAAAATGAAATGGTGTGAATCTATCATGAAAAATTAATAAGAGAATGTGTTCGAAATTATTCTAACTCTAGACTGGAGATTAGAATCTCCTTAATTTGTGGGTCATGGGAATCCAATAATTACCTTTATTTTTTAGGGTTAAATGTATTTCTAATACCTGTGTTTTACGTCAAAATCAAATAGTCACATTAGTTTAAAAAATGTCATAAATGATACCTATGATAAGCAAATAAACCCACTTAGTACCTTTGACAAGATTTTGTTAGTTTTTTTTTATGGAGCTCCACGTCACCCTTACACATGAACTAGTACCAGTGGTTTCAAGGCGACACGTGGTTCGGCCACCCCAACTCTATTCTTTTTTTCTTTTTTCTTTTTTCTTTTTTTTGGGAGGGGGCGAGGAGGTTTTAAAAAAATTAAAAAAAAAATCTGACATGGCTCCTATACCACGCCACATGTCGCCTTGAAAAATCTAACTCTATTCTTTAAAAAAACACACATACCACGCCACATTTCGCCTTGAAACCACATATACTAGTCCACATCAGGGATGGATCTACAATTTGTCCCCCCAAAATTTTTACAAATTTGCTTAAAATATACTCATTTTATAAATTTGTCCTTTCAAAATAATATTTTTGTCCTCCCAAAATAATATTTGTGTCCCCATTTAATTAATTAATTAATTAATTAATTAATTATTATTTTAAGTTTGCCCCCTCTTTCAACATAAAAAACCTAAAATACCCCATTCATTTTGTTTCCCTTCATATTCGAGTTCACTTCTAGTCAGAAGCTCAATTTGATTTGAGACTCTTATTGAATATATAAAAAGAAAAGTTAAAATGGTTTTGGTTGTTTGAGTGGCTTTTAACCACCAATCAATTACCATTGTTTGGCTCTACTATTAGCATTGTTGTTATTTGGAGTTTCAGTGTATTATTAGGAAGAAAAAAAAAATCCATTCCCTCATACTATAAATCTTAGTTCCGCCCTTGATCTACGTGTAAGGGTGACGTGGAGTTAAAAAAACTAACAGAATTTTGATGGAGGTACCAAGTGTGTTTGTTTGCTTACTATATGTATCATTTGTGACATTTTTTAAAATTGAGATGGTTATTTGATTTTGGTGTAAAGTATAGATACTTGAAAAGACATTTAACCCTATTTTTTAAGTAAGATACTGATGTAATTAGAATATCCGTGACAAATTTGTTAATTTTTTTTACCGGAATATGGACAAATAGAAATAAAGGGAAAGTATAAGGGCTGTTTGGGTCACTACCTCAATTTTTTATTTTTTGGAATCTATAGAGTAGTTTGATAAAAACGAATAGCACCTAAAAAGTGCTTACATGGCTTAACGGTTAAGCCAACGCTGAAAGGAAATAAATTTTTGCACTTTGTGCTTACATGGCCTACCTAAAAAGTGCCATGCACCGGCCCATTTCACCACTCTGAAAGAATTATCAAATTGAGTTTTACTTCAAAAGATTCGTCAAAATTTGAAAATTCACAAAAGAACAAACTCCTGCAGCCTAGTCCAGAGAGGTTTTTGGTTCGAAACCAAAATGTGATTATAATGCTAAAAAAAAAGCTCAACCAACAGGTTTTTACAACTCATCAAGCATGTGTAATGTGTTGGATCCTTTAATTTTGTGATTATATTGATAATATAACAGCTAGAATAAAAAGAAAAGAAAAGAAAACTCGATTAAACAAACTCAAAAGAAGAAAAGAATCGAATGATACAAACCCCCAACTTCAATTTATTTAATGGGGAAAAAAATAAAAACACATTTGTACAGGAAAAAAAATAATTTATGAACTCTTATAGATGATGAAGCCTGCCACGAGCTCACGTTAGGCATCTCCATTGCCTCTGATACAGCTCTGTAACCCATCTGAGTAGAGAATAGTCCATCATGCGAAGATTTCGGTGATCGGAGGACCTTGTCCCCTGGCTTGTGAAGAACGGGAGCGGATGTTGCAGCCGGACTATTGATACCCGAAGTATGTCCAGAGAAAACAAGGAGCTTCTCACTCTACTACTCTTAACAGCAGCCGCGGGTTCCTTCATTGCTGGGGAATCATGTTCACTTTTTTGAAAGAAAAAATAAAAACTCATTGTTCAAGACCATCTGAATTGTGTATGGCGATCAAATGTTCTTCTTCAAAACCTTTCACTGAATCCCCACTGACGTACCATGTTACAGTCCCTGCAGTGAATGACACATGTACCATCATAAGCTAAAGGCATGATAATGGCAGAGCACCCCTACTCAACCCTGAATGCATGTACTGGATACTTAAGCCTTTGTAAACCTTAATAAGTTCTAAATCCAACTTTAAGATTGTATGGATGACAATTCCCGGAATATTGCAATTAAAATAACTATTAGAGCAGCTTTTCAAGTAGAGTACTACTTACATACTCAACTCTCATCCTACTCTCATACAATTAGGCTGATGTGGCAGTGCCCATAATCATTTGAATCAGTCATTATTAAAAAATGAAAATATCTAAGGGCTTATAAGTACTGCCACATCAGCCCAGTTATATGAGAGTAGA
Organism: Carpinus viminea; assembly: GCA_013348765.1. Taxonomy (NCBI): domain Eukaryota; kingdom Viridiplantae; phylum Streptophyta; class Magnoliopsida; order Fagales; family Betulaceae; genus Carpinus; species Carpinus viminea. The sequence goes on along the minus strand of CP054669.1, from coordinate 11,271,314 downwards.
ATGAGAATTGAGTACTTAGGATTACTCTTTCAAATATTATGGGGATCCTGACATGTGAACCAGAAATAGAGAAACAACAATATTCTTTGAGGATGGCAAATCAACAAGCTATCGGCTGCTCTATCCAGAAGAAACTCTAAGATTAAAAAATTGGCATAAAAAGAGGATTAGGTAGTTGGACCATTAGCCAGACACGGAAGATACTGTTATATTGTTTTCAATATAAGACGTGATATTCTGAGATGACATTCATCACCGGACTGGCATGAGGAACAAGTCCACAATCAATCAGGATGTAGAACACAGTCCAATATGGTGGCTAAACCAAAGCTACTAAGTCGGCAAAAAAAAAAAAACAGAAGAACAAGTAGATGAGGGTAGTTTCCTCATTGTAGTCAATAGGAACCGCCAACCTATGTCTTGAAGATTGACCATATATCTAAACAATAATTTAGTCCCACTCCTTAGCAAACAAAGACGTCTAAGAATATGGGACAGAGCCTGCCATCCCCCACAAAACAGTACAAAAAACATAGAAAAGAACACGTGATGAAAACCCTCATCTAAATGACTCAGACTAACCAACCAGGATCTTAGGGCATTATTTGGTTTTCTGAAATCTCAAAAAGCTTCCTTCTGAGGCATCTGCTCAATATACTACTCTGACAGCTATATTATGCCTACAAGATTCAAGATTTTGACATGATTTTCAATGCCAATATGGACACTTTGTCTTTGCTGTAAAATACACACTAACCAACTGGCATCAACTTTTGGTCCAGGGATGATATAGATTACACAGAAATCAAGTTTCATTTTTGACATCCCCAAGATTTGTGCCAAACACCTGTAGTCTTATTCTCAGCGATACTTTTACACAAGAATGGTATAGGTTTACCAAATGCCTAACAATTTTAGTTATACTATTAATTGGACTTCAAATCACAACTTTAAAAGGGGGTCACAAAAGAACATATCAACCACATTGGACTAGATCTATATCAGATCAAAGGTGAAAAAAGCAAGCATTTTTAGAAGAATTAAGTCAAATTGTACCTTGTGTAGGAGGTGGTTCCTGTTCTCTGGTAGCATGAAGTATGATTGTTCCCGAAAGGACTGTGATGAATCCACATATCTCAGAGGCTATGCTGCTGACAGTCTGACCTGACCAATCCTACACAAGACACACAGGAAATAAAAGATTTCAGCTCACTATTTCTTAGTACACTTGGTGCTTGTAAAAGCATAATGTAGATTCAGAAGCACATTCCTGGATATGTTCGAGATTCTTACCTTGAACATTATGGCACTGGCAATGATAGTCAGAGTTGTGAACATTACATAATATACTGGAGAAACAATTGTTGCACTGAATGTATCCAATGCCTGAAATTAAGATGCCATAATCACCAGCCAACATGAGAATTCCAACCAGCCCTTTCATTTAGAAACTAAAAACATTTCTACAAAGACTTGGCCTAAAATAATTTAGGCCAAGAAACCAACTTAGTTTGATGGAAAACTAGTAAGATATCCATCAAAGCAGCATTAGTTATTAGAAACTTGAGTTTCTACAAAGTGGCAATACAACATTCATTATTGCATGCATGAAGTACCTAATTGGTACCAACTTTCAGTTCTATGTGCCCAACTTACACTTCTGTCTATAAATTTCAACAACTGGAATTTACAACTTTCATTAAAGTTCCAAATTTATGACTCATTGATGACTGTAAAGCATACAATAATAACATTCAAGTATTGGTAAAGTTGAAATGTTCTGCATGCTGTCTCCAAGACTCTTGTACTCAGTTAGAAAAGAACAAAGCATCAATTTCTTCTTTGTTAAGTCCTACAGGAATATTTCTTCTTTGTTAAGGTCCTACAGGAACACATTGTAGTAGAAAGGTGACAAATAAATGGGATAGGATCTGATAGACAACAGAAAGCAGAAGCCCTACATGATAATGCTCTCAAAGCTTTAGGACATTTGCTAGTGTTAGATTGCAGTCCTCTATACAGCAGGAGCAGTCTTTATCAAAGCGTGCCCAAACTTTCCTGTATTCAAGCTAGGAGGTTTTCATAAAAATAAGAGTAATATTCATGGATTTTCCAAGGGAAACTAAATAATTGACTTGGATTTGCAAAATCTTATATTTGATTTTGTATGCCAAATAACTATAGTTAGCACACTAGGTAGAGGATAGATTTTGCATCACAAGATTATTAGGTACTCTGATAGCAACAAAGTGGTTTCTACAGGTACAGACATAAATCCAACTGGAGAATAGTATCACTGCCAATGTAGTAACACCACACTCACCTTGTTCAGGTAATTTAGCTGCGTAACGACGCAGATCACCGCAACAGTGAGAAAAAACCAAGTCTGAGGATAAGCTATTTGACTTACACCCTCCAACGTAAGCTTAATTGCAATTCCAATGGCCTTTATGCTTACAACCTGAAGCACAGTGCAGGAGGGTTTCAGAGATAAGAACCTAAGAAATTTAAAAGCCATATGATTATCGTATAGTTGATAACTTTAAAAACATAATTACCGTCAGTGAACCCATCAAAGAACAAATTCCCAAGTAGATCAGCATATTTGTTTGCCCATAGCGAGATTCAAAATGTAAAATCAAGGCCAGCACTATTGAAAGTGTAGCTGCAACATATATTAGAAAGGCTGTTGAATGAGAAAGGAGAGGAGAAAAAATTAGTAATCTGAAGAAAGTAAGCATTTAATCACAGATAACATCAAAGATTGAAAAAACGGGTTCTAAACTCCAAACACACATATTCGTATATACCTGGTTGTGTTGCCAGATTCCAGATTTCTTCTACAGAAGTTGGAGTATGCTCCTCAGGTGCATGGATTACAATTACAACTGATCCCACAATGCAGGATATACATCCTACAATACTCATTCTCTGCAGACGTTCCTTTAACAAGAAGTGAGCCAAAACAGCACTGCACAAATTCATCAAATATTTTAAGTTATATAACAAACTTCAGACAGGTTTCCCATAAGAAATTACCACACATAAGAAAAGCTCAAAGTCATCCGCATTTACCTGATAATTATACTCAGTGCCCCAAGTGGAGTTACTAGAACTGCTGGAGCATAAACATAAGCCACAAAGTTTGCAACCTCTCCAACAATCACTATATTGTCCAGAAATATTAAATCATAAGATCAAATATTTTATCCAATTACAATTACCATCTCAAACATATAATTTATCAACTCTTTGTGCTACACTTACTTGTCACCATGCCTGCCCACCAAAGTGGCTCTAGTAAATAAGTGTAACCTCCAACCCCTGCGTTAGTAAAGAAACAAAAAGTCAATAAACTGAAACAAAGAGGCATACTTCTCAATAGAATTAACTCAAGGATTGCCAGCCACATCACAATAGCTTATAAGCTACACAACAGTTATACTTTTCTATCTTTTTATGAGCGAAAAGTTGTGATAAATTTGACAATCATTTCAGAATTTTGTTAGAATCAGACAAAGCAAAACTAAACATTAAACGCAAGCCAAGCTAATACCCTTTTCCTCAATTCATAAGAAGAATGATAGCTTCTGCTTAACAAGTTGTTTCCAAAGGTGGGGTTTTTTTTTTGGGGGGGTTGGAGAATCTAATATTCGAGCCAATTCAATCACTTTTGAGGATTCAAACTATTTGCAACATCTTCTTTTATCTATCTTTCCAATCTTCCTAATTAACATCCAAACTTTCCAACTTCAATTACTGAGAAGATTTTTATTTAAATACATTTCTCAATCAAAGATTTTTAATAAAAACTCTATATAAGGCGCACACAGAAACAGATAAAATCATAACGGCTCGGTCACTATGCATCTAACCAGTACATTCAAAATTCAGATCATTTCAAAGCAAATAATTGAATTCTCATCCAAATATGAAATTGGAAACAATCCGTTAGCGTATGACTGACCTGCACGAGTACCAGCGGCACCGGCGCGCTTGAGGCCTTTTTTCTTCAAGATGAAGCTGGTGCCGATGAAGATGCTCGACGCCACCGCCAGTATCAGCCCCTTCGCATTGTCCGACGTCCCCATCTCTCTCTCTCTCTCTCTCGCCCTCTCTTTCTCTCTATCTCTATCAGAGTCTTCAGAAAAACAGAGATTAGGTCAAGGTCAGTGATTAGGTGAGGAAGAGCTTGAAATTTTCCCGCTAAAAAAGCGAGGGCCAATAAGAATTGCACAAGTGTTTCTCTCTGCAACGCCGAGTGCCAACAAGAGAATCTGAAATCGAAGCCGCGGAGAGAGAGAGAGAGAGAGAGAGAGAGAGAGATCTGAAATGACAATAAAAGCCTTCTCGACGAAGCAAAACGAAGCGACGACTCTCATAGGGAGAGTTCGTCTTCGTCGTCTTGTCCGAAGTTTCCCGGGGCGAAGGGCATGATTTCCTGTGCCGCGGAATATTATCCTCAAGTTACACCGGGTCTCCGCATCGTTATTCTGAGTTGACGTGTGAGATTTTCCACGTGTCGGTTAATGTGAACTTGATTTCTGCAAAACAAATACTAAAACCGTGTGTAACTTTTTCTCTTTTTGGTAATTTTTTTGAGGTAATTCTGGTTATGAATCATGATCATGATGTGGTCCAATTAAAGCTCCCTCGTCCCTGGCCCAAATGATTGTGGGTGGTGGTGGTTAATGTTGTAAAATGACAAAAGTACTCACTTTGGTTTGGAGGATATTACCATATTATTTCTTTCTTTCTTTCTTTCTTTTTTCTATATTAAAAAAAAAAAAGGAAGAAAATTGAAAGTTATGATGGGTATGTTTGATAATGATTATTTGAAAAGGTCATTTTTAATCTCCTATTAAGCTAGAAGGTTGGGGTTTATAACAATTAATTATTCTTCGTCGGATTGTTAGTAATTTGAACAGTAATTATGAGAGAACTTATATTATATAGGATTTACCTACTCAAATAAGTTTTGAACTACCTGACCGTTTACTCGAGCAGGTGAATTATATATAATCTCTCTCACAATACTCTCTAAAAATGAGTCAAATTACTGAAAATTCCAATTCAAACTAAAAAGACATTGATGGGCTTGTATGTTTAATGATTATGGAAGCACATGGAGGGTGATTTGGAGAAAAGGGTATGGATTGGCTATTTTATTTTTTTATTTATTTATTTCTAATAAAAAAAGGATGGAGGAAGAAGCCATTTGTAACTATCCTACCATGGCGTAACCATAGTAACACCAACTCACGGGTCGCCGCGCAGGAAGAGCCTAAATGATAAGAAGCACATGTGTTCTCTCAATACCGACCAAGTCATAGTTTAACACCCGTCTCACTAGAGCATCAATAGGACTCAAGGTGGTGAACACTAATAGACCAAGGGATTTTCATTGCGGGAGTTGAATCCAGACCCTAATTTATGCTCAACCTCATAAAAATTCCCTTAAAGACCATTGAACTACAACACTTGACAATTTGAAATGCTACAATATGAGGCATTATTATTATTATTATTATTATTATTATTATTATTATTATTTTGCACCGTGACTCTCGTGGATGCAGTTGGCTCACGGGGAGAATGGGAAAAGATGAAAATGACGCAGTACACAATTTATTAATTGGTATAATCAAATATCAATTCATCTTTGAATTTTAGTGCTGCACTGCACCGGTACAAATGGGTCACAAGAAGCATGAGTAAATTGCTTTGATCTTTTCCTATCTCTATAGTTTGTGCTACTATTGTTGCTGTTGACAGAGATTTAATCTCCTGTGATCGTACATGAACACTCTAATGAGGTGTTTGGATAACGGTAATCTTATTCTTGCATGAAGTTAATATTTAGAATTTCAGAGGATTTTGATCATTGAATTTGTTGGATTTGATTTAGGTGCTAGTAAAAAATAAATAAATTACATTATAAGCAGTAGTTTTTTAAGGGTCTGAATTTAATTTCACTTTCCATTTTTTCATTGAAAACTTTGAAATTAGATCTAAACCCATACAACATATAGAACACCTAAGCCAAATCCAAATTTGTCAATGCAAGGCTTCATAGCCCATGTTTTTTAAAAAAATTACAACTTTAACAACTAGTAGCGACTCTCAAGAACGTACAAAAGATTATACCATTAAATACAACATCATTATATCCTGACCGTGAAATATAATATTATTTTCATTATGCGTACAAATTCATCATTGATAATTGATATACACGACTTTTTTACTTTTAATTTTGAAGAAAGTCCATATGCCTAGATTTATGAATACACATTTATAAATTCTCAAGTCAAAAACAAATATCGTGCACATATCTTTTCTGCTAGAACCTAGATTTTAACTTATCAAATGATACCATTAAATACAACATCATTATATCCTGACCGTGAAATATAATATTATTTTCATTATGCGTATAATTTTGAAGAAAGTCCATATGCCTAGATTTATGAATACACATTTATAAATTCTCAAGTTAAAACAAATATCGTGCACATATCTTTTCTGCTAGAACCTAGATTTTAACTTATCAAATGATCGTTAGATTTCAGATTTGTCAGCCTAGGCCGTTGCTCTAGACTCTAATTTTTTATTTATTTATTTATTTTTATATGTTCACACAAGGAAAGGGAGATGAGGGGATTTAAATTAATGACCTCTTTATAAGTTATATAAATTATCGAATACTTTAAAGATCTAGACTCTAATTTTGTTTTGTTTTGTTTTTGTTTTTGTTTTTTGTTCTTTCCCCTTTTATCTCATTTTCTTTCCTAGGCCGACCATGATAACCTACGAATGTTAACCTAATAAATATATAATTATTAATTGCCATACAAATATTGTTGCATTGTCTTTTTGCTTTAGACAAAAATTTATTCCAAATCGGTTTGAATGAAATTTCATCCAACCCATATAAAATTGTGTCAAATATCTAAGTATTTAACATGCACATTAAATATTAAATGTCATTTAAAGTTTTTCAATAACTTATTATTTAAAAAGGTTAATTTAATTAGTAAACTGATATTAATGATCTTTAATATTTAATGTGCATATTAAATATTTAGACACTTGACACCATTTTATGGAAATTTTATCCAAACCAATTTGGAGGAAATTTATGTCCTCCTTTTATCATACAACAATAGATAATTAGATATAGGTCCTTTTAAGTCCCAATCACTCAAATCTTTTTCTCTATCTTCTTCACTTATTCTCTCACTTACAGATAGAGAGAGAAAAATATATCAATATATATATAAAGTCAAATAAAAAAAATTTAATAATAATAATAATAATATAAAATTATCATTTCTCTTATTTACATAAAATATGTCATTCGTAATCACAATAATAATAATTATTATTATTTGGCATGTATATTCACATAAAACATTTCACTCAACTCCCAAAAAACCAATATCACAGTGATAATCACCGGTGTGAGTGAACAGTACTCATGCAGGTGTATTTTATAATATATATTTTTTAATATTACTGTTCAAAATTTTTTAATAATATTTTATATTATAAATATACCAACATAAGTTCTGCTCACTCACACTAGTGTTATGATTATCACTACTCCACAAAATAATAATATTTTTGGCATGTAAAACTTTAAATTGATATAAGAAGCCCATGTTTGAAACGTTGACATACTACATCCATTTCCACCTTATAATTATTAATTTTTATTTATTTCTTGTTTCAAAATCTTTGGGGGATCATCCATATATATTCCTTAATGAAATGGATAATATATTTAGTGTAATAATAAAGAACCGCATGCCCACCCATTCTTCCACTTTTTTTTTAATTAATTAATTAATTAATTAATTTTTAGAAGTTGTAACTTTTTCTCATTTCTTTTTTCAATAACGGAACCCAACTTCGCAAATCTGGACACAGAGTTCCACTCATTAAGAATAAAGGCTGTGGATTAACTTGCTTATCTATGAAAATGCCAGTGAAATATATCCAATCAGCATCAATAATTCAAACTTCTTGAGAAGGAGAAGGGAGAAAAGAAAAGCATAATGGAAAGGAAGCTCCCATGAATATGGCTGCTTGGAGGAAGTTTCCTCAACATAATTACATGTATGTTCTACTTACTCTACAGCCTACAATTATATGTATCAAGAGATAATATGCTAATAACTTTTATTGACGGAGCAACAACGACGACTTTTGAATTATTAGTGACGATTAAAAGTTGTCACTAAAGACCAAAATTTTTGTAGTGGGATTGGGACTTGAAATTGAGATGATGTCTAACTTAAATTTCATATATCTTATAGAAGTGTATATGTTATTGCATCATAAATATGTTATCACGTTATTTAAAAATTTATTTCACTCTAGAGGAACCTTTTCTAACAATTAGGTCCTCTCACACTTAATAATAATAATAATAAAAAGATTTATTTGCAAACATAATGGCACACATAAGAGGAACTTGGGCTAATCCTACAAATATATACCAACTCTTTTACAAATACATTGTTCCGTACGATTTGTATATATATATATATATATATATATATTTTCACTACATACAATCATACAAATTGTAGCAAATTTCTACCTAACTGTTTCCGGTATGGCGTGAGCAACATGTTTGTCGAGGTGTGTGCTACAATTTCAATCTCTATCTCAAAAGAATTCTAATGTGAATTCAACCAAAAGCATAGAACTACCAATTATTACATTGCACACAATTCTTATTTCTTCTCTCCCTCTCGGGGTTGTTTAATGGGAAGGAATCTTGCAATCACTATAAAAAATCTAACAAATTCCAATCACATGTTGACATGTGTTAACAAATTGTAAAATAGTTGTAAGTCGATCATTTTTAGACTTATATAATCTCCATATGACATGTGGGGCAGTCAAATATCAAACAATCACAGACTGATCCAGGAATTGAAGCAACAAAATGCTGAAAAATGGGTAATTTCCATCATTTCCCTAACAATCAATCAGCAAGCAATTTGGTAATATATTTTATTCAAAGGCAACTCATCTTATACAATAATGAGAAATACTCTTAGAACCACTGAAGCAAAAGATCACAACCAATAAAGCAAGATGACACTGAACAAGTTAAATGACAACCCAATAGATAAGAGGCCTCAGGCCCTTAATAACATTATTATTAGATGAAGTTAATGAGATGATCTAAGTTAGTGATATACCACAGCCTTCAAAGACATTTCGGACGTGGAAACCTTCTGAATCTCATTCACGAACTGAAGGGCACTGTCGACGACCTTTTTGTCGTTGTCGTATAGCTCCACGGTAAACCGACCAACGGATTGGTCACCCATCATGATGTTGTAGAAAAGCTTGGGCTTAGGGCCAAGCATGTAGCTTCCTATAGAGGCGAGAAATAGTGAATTAGTAACTAGTAAATAGTCATTTAATGAAAACATATTGATTAATATAAGAATTAGAAACAAGTGAGGGAGCTGGGGATTGAGGACTCTATTGTTGCCCTTTGGGCTAAGATTGTCCCTTTGATTGAACTAAAGTGAAGTTGTTGCGATAGGGATTTCTTTGCAATTCTCTGTTCAGAGAAGAGAGGGACAAGAGAATTGTAGAAAATTTGTATGAGAGGGCGAAAAAAAGAAAAGAATGAATCATTTAAAAGTTTTTATTTGAAAAAATAACATTAAAATAAAAAAAGACATCTTCTTCTTCTTCTTCTTTTTGCTTGTCCCTTAAACAACACTAACACAAAACCTTTGAGTATATGTTTATATGATGCATTTTAGGATAGATATCCCTTACAATTAACTATCCGAAGGTTGTATGGCATTAATCTTCGTCCCCCCTCAAATATTCACCAATACTTGTCCATTACAAAGACGACAAAATCCATCTTCAACCCTAGTTATAGACTGAGTTTAAATACCGAGGGTATTGACTATTTTCTACTTTTGCAGCCATTCTTTAAGGGCATGTATAGCACCAAAAAAAAAAAAGATGCCAATTAGCGATCAAATCCAACAAAGTGTACAAATAACACCACCTTCCGAGGGAATGAGCAACACCTCCACGCACGGCATACAAAAAATGGTTCCCACGACCTCCACATTTCTTCAAACTGGACTTTGATAGAATATCAAGAGAGAACTTCTCTCATTACGGTCATTGTATTTATGCCAAGAACATCCCAGCATTATTAATCACTAGCCAGGTTATTAACCACTAGCTTATAACCTGCGCTATGAGCAGGTTTACTTTTTTTTTGGTTTATTTTTATTGAGAAATTTTACATTTCTCAAATTTTTTTCCTTTAAAAATTGGTTCTCAAATAATAATGTGTCATCTGATGAATTGATGAGATATTTTTAAATAATAGATCTTATAAGATGGTGACTCATCATTTCAAAACAAACAAGTCCTAAGACTTGCATCCATTATGATGCTTCAAGGAATTAGGGCATGTCAAATTGGATTGCCCTTTGCAATCCAGTCCCCAGCCCCATTTTCAATTAAAAAAAAAAACAGAAGATAGAAATGAACCTATTTAGCAAAAATCATATAGCAGATTCTGTATAGGATAAAGATTGAATCCAAAATCTAAAAGCACAGTGAGAGTAGCATCTTAAAGTCATCATGAGGATAGAAATTCAAATTGATGTTCCACAGCATTTACGTAATTACATGGAATGTCAATACATAATTTTTAATTTTTTACATTACGAGGTTGTTTGTCGTACAATTGACTATTTAAATACCATTGTGGAAGCATAAGACAGACGGCTTTACTTTACCCTTCGGTTGGATGGATGAGAAATTGATGAGCTAAGCGATATTTGGGCTTTCTTTAAAAAACCGCAACCCGACTTCTCACCTGAACATATCAACTTCATCCTGAAGTGGGTCCAAAGTTGGTAGCCCAAATTTTTTTTTTTTTTAGAAAAAATCATTTTTTATTCTCACCAACTTCTCCACACACCAACCGATAATAATAAATAATAATTAATTTAAAAATTTCTTTCTATCACACTCTCTCAATCTAAAGAAAAACTCTACTCTCCCAAAACTCTTCGTTGATCAAAGAAATCTTCTTTCGTTAAAGACGAAGAAGAGGATCCACGGACTTAGGAATTACGCATCACAATGACCGAGTACAGTTGAATGACAATCCTCCACCTCCCCACCCCCAAAGAGACTTTGTTTTTGGATGATTCTCAACAAAAAAGCTAACACAACCAAGAGCATCCCAGGAAATATTTAATCGCAAAACAAAAAACAATTCATAAAAAAATCCAAGATATTTACGCACATTATTAATTTACGGAGCTAATCTGGACGACAAGTCCTAATTATTATCAAGACAATTAGACAAAAGTCGCCATCATGAAAAAGTCAATAGCTATCTCTCCCTTGATTTTTACGCAGAATCATCGAGAACTTTAACAAACAAATATCTAGCTTGTTTTGATTCGCTGACTCCGTCAACGTTTTGTTTCACAGAGAGATGGATAAATCTGCTTAAAATCAAAACGGTCGGTCGCTAATCCTAACAATTACAAACAGATCAAGGAATTATTAAGCAAACGTTACAGATAAGATAATAAAAGACCAAGCATGTGGAAAACGAAGATCAGAGCATATTATTTAATGGTGGTAGTTCATTTTTTTTTTTATCACACAATAAAAAGTCTCAGAACCACCAGATCTAAGGGTAACGAAAACCCCCAAAGTCTCACAAGACTCTTAAAAAAGAAAGAGCACCATGACCATACCAACAACCCACATAAGGCTAAACGACACTAAAAGAAAAGAGTTAAAACGACACTCACAAGTAGATGAAAAACATAGTAGTATTATTAGATAGAAGAGTTAAATCAGATCTAAGAGAGTTGACCACAGTCGGCGACGACCACGGTCTTGGAGGTCCTGCCGGAGCTAGATCCGACCTTCTCGATCGCCTTCACGACGTCCAGACCCTCCACGACCTGTCCGAACACTACGTGCTTGCCGTCGAGCCACTCGGTCTTGGCGGTACAGACGAAGAACTGAGATCCGTTTGTGCCGGGGCCGGCATTGGCCATGGAGAGGATGCCGGGGCCGGTGTGCTTCCTGATGAAGTTCTCATCGGCGAACTTGGCGCCATAGATGGACTCGCCGCCTGTGCCGTTCCCGGCGGTGAAGTCTCCTCCCTGGCACATGAACCCGGGGATCACCCGGTGGAAGGAGGATTTCTTGTAGTGGAGGGGCTTGCCGGAGCGGCCGGTTCCCTTCTCACCAGTGCAGAGGGCACGGAAGTTCTCGGCCGTGCGGGGAGTGGTGTCGGCATAGAGCTCCATCACGATCCGGCCAGCAGGCTGGTTGCCGATCTCCATGTCGAAAAAAACCTTAGGGTTTGACGCCATTGAAGCAGAAAATTTGATTTTCGATCAAAGATCAGGAAAAGAGAGAGAGAGATGCTTAGGGTTTTGAGGGGACGAGGAAGGTCTATATAGGGGTTGGGAATGGGGGGATTGGGCCTGTAAGGTTGGAATGAGCCGTTGGATTGGGGACGCGTGGGGGGATCGTGACGGTAGTGGGAGTAACTATGGTTAGGTTAGGTTTTGACTAGTGTTAAGTGTAGGCGATCCAAGTTATAACGGTATATGCTCTTCGTCATTATTCATTTATTCCGGATAAGGAGCGTGGTCGTGGACTACTGGACCGTGTGGGATATGCTAGGGCTGTAATTTCGCAAAAATAATATGTATTTTTTAAAAAAATTTATAAAATATAAAATATTTGACATTATAATTTTAAAAGTACTTAATTTAAAATAAAAATAAAAATTTATGATTTTAATAAATAAGTTAAAAAATACTTATTTAAAAAAGTGTGAATTTAAATTAAAATCACGATTTCGTTTTAAAAATATTTGGAGTAATATTTGTCTATTTGGCTATAAACTCGTAATTATATACTAATGTTATTTAAATACTTAATTGATAAAAAAAATATATTTTTTAACAAACGTTTGTGCAATATTAAAAACATAATTTTTAAAAATGCACTTATTAAAATTATACTCCCAAACGAACACTCATAGGAAAGTTGGTCGACTGATGCACTGGTCTACAATATTTCTATGAACTGAAAAATATCTTTGTTTTTCCTAAAACCTAAGAAGAAAAATAAAAAATGCCAAATTCGGAACTTTTTTTTTTAAAAAAAATTGATTGACACATATATTTGCGGGTATTATACGATATGGAATCGTTAGCGTTGAAAAATCAAACATACACATTGAAATTTTTAAAACTCCTTAAAGCGTTCATATTCATATAAAAGTAGTCCTTATTACTCTACGATTCCATTCTTTTTCTTTTCTTTCAAAAAGGATCATTATTCTTCAATTACATCATTCTTCACTTTCGTAAAGGAATAAATATTCTTGTTAGCATTCAAAAATTTCATTTATATAGTAATTTATTTATAATCATGCCCAAAATTTAATGTAGCGCGATATTTATTCAACCGGAAGATTGAACATACCAAAAATATAGTCGGTATGAACCTTTGGATGGCTAGTCATATACAATATATATATATTGAAAAATTACGACAATGTCTCCTTATTTTTCGTTTGAAAGTTACATTGTTCTTCAGTGCAATAAGTTACATTGTTCTTAAACATATTAACAAATAATTCAAAATATAATAACATTTTTTATAAATTAAATAAAAATTCACATCTACATTAAAGAGTATTTAAGTGCTCAACTTTTACACACGTAGAGCTAACTTTATTTAAAACAATTAAAAAAATTAGAGTCATCACATGACCACCCTTAGAGCATCTCCAACAAATGCTTCAACTTAACTATTTAGTTAAATTTCTAAATTTTCGTCCTCCTACAAATCGCTAAACTAACAAATTTCCTTCCAACTGCTACAGTAGTCTTTCATATATGAAAGACTACTGTAACAGCTATTAACAATTTTTTATTATTTTTTCTCTCTCCCTCTCCTCTCTCTCTCATCTTCTTCCCCGACCGTGACCACTCCTCAACCTTCTCACACAAAGCTCTAACCATCCAAACAAATCCTCATTTTTTTTCAGAAAAAAAAAAAAGAAAAAGAAAAATTATAATGGAACTTGTTGCTCCACGAGTGGCTTGCACTCCATGAGCTGGGCAATCTGCTCGTCGAGGTCCAAACTGCTCTTCTTCTTTGGAATCCATTCAACGAAACCCATCGAAACCCATTTCGACGAAAACCCATCAAAACCCATCCGAACATCTATTCGGTGAAACCCATTTCGACGAAACCCATAGAAACCCATTTGGGCAGATACTAATGTTTCACAAAGAAGAGGAAGAGAAAAGGAAGAGAAGAGGAAGAGAGAGATGGGGAAGAAAATGGGCACAACATCTGTGGGTGAGAGAGAAAATGAAAAGATAAAATGGAGAAGAAAATGTAAAAGATAAAAAAATAAAAAAATAATATTAAAAAATGATATTTAATTAAAAGAAACGGTTAAAATAGATGTTCTACTAAAATATGTAATGAAAAACTAGTAGCTAAATTTTTTTTTTTTAAAAAAAAAATGGTATCTTGAGTAGTTAAAATGAAAGGTGTTGCTAGAGATACTTTTAGTAAATATCACAATAGGCTAAGAGTAGCAGTGCATCCACCTCTCTCCTCCATTGAGAATAGCGAACAACTACTCTTTTATTTTAATTGTTTTATTTTTGATAAGTAAAGATTCAGCTCTACATTAATTCGAAACGCAGGTGCAACATAGAAAACATTTTCTCAAATGTAAACCTACCAAAAAATGCTTTTCAACTTTATGTTATGTCAAAACACATTTTTAATTAAATTTAAAAAAAAATTGTTGGAATAGACTAATGTTATACTTGCTGATCGATCTAAAGAGATTCTTAGTTTGGACAGTGCCAATCTAGCCTCTAGGTGGCAAGGAAACCATTTGATTGGAGTAATTTATTGGACAAGAATCTCCGGTAATTGGGAACACCTGTTATTACTCCAAGTCCCTCTTCTTTACTCGTCTTCGAAGAAGATACTAATTAAAGAAGAGACTTTCTTGGCCAAGCAAAAGAGCCTCGAGAAAGAATCCAATCAAAGCCAGGGGCCTACCGCCTACTTAACTCAAGCAGCAGAGCCTGCCTGCTAAGACAAGAACGCCCTCTCAGCTCGCACAAACCCTAAATAATTACCCCCCCTCCTCTATGGAGGGAAAAAAAAAATGCCAGCCAGGCTGGCAGGCCATCTGCTACAGTATTCATGAAAAAGAGGTCACATCCAACGCGTGGATCGACCACATGATTAAACTGAAAGAATAGATGAAGGAGATTTTGAAAATGGGTCTTTAAAAGTATAATATATTCGCTAATTTTCATACTTTTTTAATAATATTAATAAATAAATAAAATTAATGAAGAGTATGAAAATTAAAAGAAATTATTTATTTTCTTTTTTAGGAAATTTATATCAGAAAAACAAACCCTCACCATTTGTGCTTACCCAAGAGTCCCATGTATTTTCACCACCCAAAACACATGGCAATGATGGCAATGCATGCATGCATGCACGGAGTAGGGCCCGCCCACCC
The DNA here is from genome assembly GCA_013348765.1 of Carpinus viminea. NCBI lineage: Eukaryota > Viridiplantae > Streptophyta > Magnoliopsida > Fagales > Betulaceae > Carpinus > Carpinus viminea. Next base: position 11,255,695 of record CP054669.1, on the reverse strand, counting down.
AATCACCAATAATTTCTCAAAACAAAACAATAAATATGCGGGATTTTAAGAGAAGAGAAAAGAAGAGGCTTTAAAAAGGCAACAAACCGGAGTATGCTGGAAATATTTCATCCTCCGCGTAACGACAAGCACATATGGAGTGGAGACAAAGAATTGTAAAGTGGGCCTAGTGCACATTGCCTTTTCAAATACCGCCACCTCCTTGGAATCATAAAAAGAATGGCTCAAGTCTGATAGCATGTTGCATATTTATATATGCATTATATTATACATTTTTTAAAAAAAAAAAAAAAGACCTGCAAATTTCACCTGTATCCACAAGTACTCTTACAATAAACCCTCGGACTGTAACAATCCCGGATAGACAAACGATATTATACGTTTCAGGACTTCATTGATACTTTCAGAAAAGCATGGCCTTGTGTTGCTGCATAAAACGAACAGTAAAGTTATTATATTATAGGCAACCAGTTTATTGGGTTATCAGATTGTTAGTGGGATGAAAAAGGCTAGTACCTCTTATCAATAATTTAAGTTCTTTTGAGAAATCCTCCACGCGCCCTAGCACAGGCCTTATGCCACAAATCTGTACAACACAAAGTTCCAAATATAAAGCCATCTCCATTATTTGCACCAACAAGCAACACACATCATGGACCTCGGGTTGAATCCGATCCACTTTGTTGGCCTCACACAGTTCAGTAACAATAGCAATGGCTTGATCCTGCATTGGATAAATAGCATGTTTAAAAGAATGATCTTAATAGTTTCTATATGGCTTCATTTTATATCGAGTATATGGCAGATTTGATCTTTTTAGCTTATCCAAAGCACTGCTGACAAATAGTAGACATCCAATTTGTTTTTGAAAGTGTCGATAATGCTAATAAATGAACAGATAGCACCATCCTACCTGTAAACCGTGTAAAATTTCAGGCATTGGAAGCTCAGGAAAATGAGCAAGATCGACAAATTCCAATTCCTCTGCCCTTTTAGCAGCACCCTCAGCTTGTAGACAGAGAAACTTCAGAAGAAGAAATGCAATTTTGTAGATTTGCAAGGCAATTGTGTCGGAGAAGTATGTTTGAGAAACAGGATCATTATTCTCAGTTGCTTGATCCTTGATTGTTAGAGCAGTTGAGACAGCAGTGAACTTCTGTTTTGACACGCAACCAAGCGGGGAAAGAGCAAACCATCCATGTCTGCTTTTGATAACTGATTCTTTCTTGCAGCAATCAAAGTCCTCTTTGAGGGTAGGAGGACATAAAAGAGGGGCACCCCTGATGGCCAGCTCTCCATGGTGTCGAGTTCCCCGGCTAATGAAGGCCAAGAGATGGATACTTTTCTCTCTTAGCTCTGAATCCATTTCTTTCATGGCCTTAACCCATGAATTCCAATGTTTTGCTAGCACACACATCAGCATTAGAGTATGCTCTGTTTCTTTAAGAGCAGCCAAAGAAGTTTGTGTCCTTTGAGCCCGAGGTCTTTTCTTGTCAGGATCATCAGACGGAAAGTCTGGTGCATTGAGATAATAAAAAATCATATGAGCTTTCTCTGAAAAGAAGTAAGGTATCACATTGTCCACAATGTCAGTACAAGTAGAACTGTCTCCTAGAGATTGAATTATAGCCGTAACCACAGACAAGCCAAGTCCCCAAATGCATCCGGGTTCAATTTTGTCAGATGAGTTGGAGATACCCCCTTCACTATTAATTGGGGAAAAAAGTCTACCATCCAAGGATTCAGCAAACAAAACCCTCAGAGATGAGAAAAAACCAGAATTAACAAGCATCTCAGCACCTCCTCTCACACGTGCCAGGGTCAAAAAGAACTTCAATATTATGGGAAAGGATGCAAAATATTTATTATCCTGAAGCTTCAGAATAACATTCTGCAACGATAAATGATTCTGTAAGATTGGGAACCAAGTGTTAGGCATCCAGAAACTTTTTAGTATAAAGTCCATAGTTGTCAGGGAGAGGGTCCAATGCTCAGTAGTAATGCAGTTGCAGAGAATGGGTAGTAGGGAAATAGTCGTGTTAGAAATCACAGACAACTCTTCTACAGATTCCATAGCTGTCACCCCATCTAAACATGAACTAAGGCAAGTAAACTCCACGGTTGAAAGAAGCAACCTTAGTAAGAGCTTCATTGTTGTGCTAACCCCTTCAACTGAGGACCTTAAGCCACTCAACACTTTGAGGCCAGAACCCAAGGTTTTCAAGACAAGTACAAAAGCATGCAATGACAAGCTTTTATATGCAGATCTCATAAGATGGAGAAGTAATTCTGCTTGAGCTGCTAGAAAACAAAGGATATCTTCAGAGGCATCCAGAATTGGTGCTAGTGATTCTACGGTGGCATAGAAACATTGGCATATATGATCAATACATGATAAAACAACTTGATCAGGGATCTCTGCTCCAATAGCGTTTCTCGTTGGTGACTGCATCAGTAGGCAAAAAAGAATTAATAGTCCAAAATAAAGCAAACGTGAGTTTAAAAAAAAAATAATAAATAGAAAAACATTTTGTTTTTTTCAAAGCAGAACTATAGTTATATAATAAAGTAAGGACTACACACAAAGGTTAAGACATCAGGTTGATCAAATTAGACGCCCAGTGCAGAAAGTAAGAGGAAATAATTATCTTGATATGTTCTAAATGCCTAAGGTGTGTGGTTCATAGAAACGGTTTTCTTTGCCGAATACCACAATGTTTCTGTGGTGAGTCCTCAGAATTCCTTTCATGCTCCATTTAACGTCAGAGAACCATGCCAGGCAATCGCACAACTATTATAATCCCCATATATATATTTTTTCTATCCTACAAGCATCAATATATATTTGGTTATAACCAGATCCTTCAAAGAGTTATCCCACACTTCATTCAAAAGGTGGATGCATAATACAACATGAGGTTAAGTCTCAAATATCTATGGGCCCTAGTGCCCGAATCAAACCTGTCTTCTTCAGAGCATTATTATTTTTTTTACAGCAAAGTAGGGTGGTAAGGCATGATGTTCACTACAATCAACCTCATAATAACATATACTGCGAAATTTCCCAAAACACCAAAAATCAACTTTTATATTAGAAAACAAACCCTCGGTTATGGATCAACATAATCATTAACTAACTCGCTAGATTATGATCATTCTTTCACATTTTAGTTTTGACATGATAAAACACAAAGGTGTAGAACCCTTACGAAATTTGCATTACTTTCCTAACAAATCAAACCATAACAAAACAGTTAACGATCACGAATTTCTAACTTCGGAACATCAACAGATAGGGAATTAGAGTTTTGATAACTCACATCATCCTCATTAACAGTTAAAACAGTTATTAATGCTTTCAGTGCAGACTGCTTTGAACTTGCAAGCAACACCATTGAGTTTGCCTCCTGCATGCAACACAACATTGTTTCTGCGATTGCCTTTGATGCTTTCCACTCTGAAAAATCCCACATATCTAATCCCATATCTGCTCTGAGCCGTACAAGGTCAAACAAGTATACAGGTTTTGAAGTAAGAAAAAAGTCATCCTCATACTTAAGTTGATAAGTCTGTAAAAGCTTCAATTCAACTAGATACTGATATAGTTCTTTGAATGGTCCAGGACAAATTTTGCGGCCTTCAAACTCTCCTTGCAAATGATAATAAAGGTCACTGAGAATTAAAGTATTTAGTTCCTTCCCTTCACTGAAAAAGGAAAAAAAAAATGATTTGTATACAGCATCTAAAAATAAAATACATTGCATAAGTCAGAAGAAAATCAAAGTTAAAAGAAATATACAAAAACCTTGTGTTTTAGAAGCAAATTAACAAAACACTTGCCCAAGAAAAGAAACAAGTTAACATACAGCAACATAGAAAATGCATGATTCTATGTAAATGCCAGGATAATTTGTCACAGCCTTAATAAGTAGAAGAAAGGCCAAGTTCTTTTTTAAAACAAATGGAAGGGTAACAAAACATAACAGGTAAGAACCAGATATTTTTTTTCAATAGTCTTCATGAAAATAAAGCAGGACCATTTCCAAGTTTCAAATACATCCAGACTTGGGCGTTTTGGTTCCAATTGACAACACCCCCTCTCTCTCAATCCAAGAAAACAAAAAACAGCCAGCTTTCTTTATCACTAGGTCACTTCATGAAGTTGAAATTACAATTTTATCATTTTATGCATTTGGATCAGAACTAAATGATTATCCAAAAACTCTACCTGTAACCATGCTGAGAATATTGAGCTAACAATTCAGAAAAAGCAGGCTGACTGATCAACTGCAAATAGGAAATAACAAAAAGGTTAGAGTTAGATGCAACTCCAAGAAAATGAAATGATAAAAGAAAACGAAAATAAAATACATAGAGCCTGCAGTTTGACAATAAATAAAATGAGCCCCCAAAGGGCTTGTCTATCTACACACGCACACACACACAAACACATGATATAAAAATCATTCTTGAAATTTCACTTACTAAACAATCTGACTATGTAGAGACAGGATCAAACCTTTTTTGAAATCACAAGGATCTTCTCAACCAATGAGACAGACAAAGTTCCTGAGTCACTGGTTGCTAATCTTCCCATCACATGCACCGTGAATAAGCTGGCAGCAAGCTGTAAAGTTGCAAAAGACACCAATGATTCTCCCACATTTTAGATATAAAGAAATAATACCAAAAGGCTGAAACAAATATCAAAGGGTAATAGTACTAATGTACTCTATTCCATATACACAAACAGCATAATTAGGAGAAGCATTAAAGTATTTGTTGTGAGTGTACTTTTAAGTGTTGAATTCCACATTGAAAAAATATAAAAGAAAAGAGTATTTAATATACTTAAGTGGACCTTAGCCCATTAGCTTAGGTTTTTGGGCTAGAGTTGTGTTCAACTATGTATATTAATGTATTCTAGGTAAAAACTCTATAACCGCTTTATCTCTCAATAAGTGGTATCAGAGCAATGGTTAACTTCCTAAGACAGTGTCAAGACGTGTCGTGTTTAGAGTTGTGTTTGCATCCACAGCTCTTGACGCAGACATTCTTGGAAATGTAAAAAGACTAATAAGGGAGAGTTTGGTCAATGTGAAGAGACTCACAAGTGAGGAGGAGATTGTTGTGAGTGTACTTGTAAGTGTTGAGTCATATATTAAGAAAATATAAAAGAAAATAGTACTTAATATACTTAAGTAGACCTTAATCCATTAGCTTTGGCTATTAGGCTAGAGTTTTGTTTAACTATGTATATTAATGTATTCTAGGTAAAAACTCCATAACTACTTTATCTCTCAACAGTATTCATATTGAATAGCACTAATTTAGTTGACTCGAGAATTGTAAATTAATTGAAAAGTCAACTATTAGAGCTAATGTCATATGTTCTTTTAATTCCAGCTCTATGCTCAATAAATATATAAAGCAAGAAACGTAATATCAACCAGTGAAAGTAAATAACCCAATTCTCAACAGCGACATTGCTAAATTAACATATTGACAAAACTAAATGAAATTGGATATGAAGATTATTGGTTTGTTACCAGTAATACTAACAATCACCTTTGTGTGGAAGTATTTTTCGTTGTTGTATTCACAAGAAGCATATGACTTGATCAGATTGCTTAAAACAGTGCTCTTACACCAGTTTGACATAATATCTTTCACAACTTTTGATTTTTCAATGTATACCGTGTTTTCTATCCTGTCTTTCGATTCAACTGCATGCTTCACAAGTGATTCAGCATGTGAAAACTTTTTCTGCAGGAACATCTCATATGCCATTATTTCCAATATTGCAGATTGACATTGATATTTGCATGCCAAGTTCAGAGCCTCCTTTTCAGTAAGATTTTCAAGGGGAGGATCTTCAACACCAGCAATTAGTGAAACAGAGTTGGACAATTGTTTCCACAAACTCTCAGAGCTCCTCAGCCACTTCAGGATATGTGTATACTGAGCAGCCCCTTGCCACAAGGCCTTCATAAAGTTAAGTAAATTCAACAGAATTCGAGGATTGCTGAAAAAACAATATATATACATCCAGCTGATTAAAATGTGAAGCCAAGATAAGATGTAACCATATCAATCATATCAAACAAAAGCAACAAAATATAACAATACATGGTAACAATAAAAAGACAGACAAAGAAACTAGAATAAAATCCTTTCAGGACAATATACCTGTTGATAAGATCATTTGTTCTATCAAGATGGTGCAGAAGTGCATCTACCAGACTTGATTTCTTGGAACCCTGTGGCTCAAAGGAAGCTTCATTTGCTGGTTGCTTCACATCATTAGCATTACTATGTTGGAGATCTGTACTCTCTTTGGCAGCAAATACTGCAACAAGGAAAGCAGGCTGCAGAAAGAAACCATATCTTAGGAAACAATGCCACGTAAAGCTAGAATGACACAATTGAGATGACAGAGTGAGGAAAAGTAAAGATGAGCCAAATAATTTACAATAGTCATTGCTAGCCAGTGATTGAGCTGAACTTAGTTAAGAAATACCCAATTTGGCTTCTATGCAACTTTCCTGTGTTCATTACGGATTATGAGCTTAGGCTTGGCTGCCTTGCCCACAACAATGGTCCTATTTGTGTCAGAAACCACAAACTATTAACTTTCTAAACCTATAAAAGTTGATGCAATAATATTGGGAAAATATCATAACTCAGAGATCCTATCTAACGGAATCTGTTGGATCCACAGAGCTTGATAAACCACTAGACTACTGTTTTACTCAAAATACCCTGTAAGTAATAACCCCTTTTTCTCCAGGATAATGATACGGGAAGAGAATTTAGGAGGTGTATATCAGCATCGCAAGAATATCAAAGTACTATATAATAATAATGGAGCCACTCCTAAACAAAATTATATCAGACTCGGCATGCAAATGTTATTCCAAACATTTTTTCAAGCCTCAAACCAGGTATATAAGGTATCAAACCTGATAATTTGCTGCAGAAGTGAGCAGATTGACTATGGCAACAAAAAGATCTTTATTCCATGCTGACTTCTCAAGTAGTATGTGGTTTACAGTGTGCCTCAAATCTGTAATCTAAAACCAAGTAGTTAATCAAAATTAGAGTAGAAACTAATCTAGTCAATTAAACACAGTAGCCAATGGAGGAAAGTAGGAGAATAAGCTCAAATACAACATGCAAAACCTGCTTATCATCCAAACCAAAGCATGCATTGCCAAACGAATATTGTTGTAAATAATCTGCCACAATCAACAATTCTGACAATACCCTAGCAGCACCGACTTGGATTGTCTGCATAGATAACTCAAAAACCTCATTAAAGCTTCTCAACAATAAAGGAAGTACCATATGACATTAATAAAGCATAGAAGGAAGATAAAAGTACACTGGGTTATGAACAATGGGGAGTCAAGAAAGAGATGCAAATTAAGGCCACGTAGGACACACAATTACACAGCAATGGTCATGAAACTCCATATCCAATCTGTATGGTCTATCTATAATTATATGTAAACACAGCAGATGTCCAAAGCCAAAATCCATCCAGCAGGAGATGCCATTTTGAAGGCAAACATGTCCAAGTCTAGACGAAAACAGTTAACAGCACAGTTAACTTTTTACCAAACAGGTGTGCTCCATGCAAGATTGATGGTAGCAAAACAAAGAACCCATGTTCACTAAAGAAATTACAATCATATGTAGGGAAGATCCAAAATGACCAGCAGATCCACCCACCCCAAACATAAAACAACTTTTTATAACCTCCATGATTTCAAACAGGCTAATCAAATTATGCACGATCTCAAGCACAAAAGATGAATCATTAGGTGATCAACCTTGTGTAGTAAAATTATTTTCAAATAATTGTGAATTCCTCCAGTACAGCAATAAATTTCACCATCGAGAGTAGGAAAAAGTTGAATGCGACCCTCAGTTTCTCATGAATTACAAAGCCATGATCAATGTCTAACACAAAATATTAGGTGCACAAGGCTATATTGTACATTTCTCGATGAATCTCTAACTGAATGATTTGGATGATAAAGCATAAAGAGAGGAGAAGATGAGGAACAAACACATTAAAAAATATTGAATTTTTGTTATGAATGTGCAGAAACACAACATGCAGGGATTAAATTAATTGCATTATTAAGGAACAGAAGCTGAAAACTATCAAAATTCAAGCATGATCCACGTGCAGATTGAGCAAGGATGAAGTACATACAGGATTGCGAAAATATGATATTAAGGATATGATAGCAGCAACAATTGGAACTGGTTTGGTCGTACATGACAGCACTGCTTGATGAAAGACAGTAAGGCTGGAAGATATATCCTGGAAAATTAACCACAACTGGATCTCAACTTTTGTATCTTAAATTATCTGATTCACAAAACCAACAAAATAATCTAAACAAGAAAGATACTACCACAGGTGCGTATATAATACTTAAAATCAAGGTAGATATATTGCTCAAAATTGTAGCGTAACAGAAAGAGACATGAGAACTTGAGAAGACACACTTTAAACAAAAACATATAACATCTATGTAGCAGTATAAGAAGAAATATAACATGGACTGCTACTTCAAAAATCTTTCCAGCCTAGTACGCCAATCAAATGAAAAGGTCAGTGTTTCTCAAAAATACCTTGAAAAACTGGAGAGCATGATGAAAAGAATATCTAGAACAGAACCCATAGCAAGCTGTAATCCCTCAATCTCCATCAGTTCGAAGAGACGGCTAACATAAATATTCTGCAAGAAAATGTTCTCACATTAGTTAGAGAAGAGAATCTAGTTTTTCATGGACAGGTAAGACTGGTAGATGCAGAATATAACTGACCTCTAAGGCTTGTGTAGTTGTACCAACAATTCGAAAGAGTGTATTGTGGATGGAAGAATCACAAAGTAGCATATCCCGGATAACATCACCCAATCTTTTATAGTATGAGATTGACAAAATGCATTTTTTCATCACTTCCAGTACCTAAAACCGTAAACACATGATCAGCATATCATATTATTGTAGCAGGGTTTGCAATGAATCAGAGAACTTTAGGAAGAGCACAAGAAACCAGGTGCAGGTAGGACAATATGCAGGCAATAGGACTGTTTACCACGTATTCATCAAACCCATACTAAAAAGTAGACTTTTCTTTTTTTGGCATAAAGAAAATGAAGACATGACTACACCCAGACCTAAGATTCTCAGGGTCACTTACATGAGTCAAACAAACAGGTCACAGATACCAGTAAAGACAATTCTAAAGCCAGAAAGAAAATAAGGCTAATACAGGTGCAACATTTTTTATATTACAAGAGAGATGTTGAAGATCTTAAAGCAATATCTGGACTGTAAACAAAACAAAAAAAGGAAATATGTCAGCAACAAAAAAAATACAAATCGTAACTTGTAATTAAGCGCTGTTACTCTTCCATTATTATCCATTTGTAATATTTGGTTCTCAGGCCATAAATGACAAGGGGTTAAAGGAGAGCAAAGGTTGCCACATCATGAGCATACCCATCAGAAAAGATATTCATCAGAAAATAATCAGAATTTGACTTCTTTTTTTTATAATTAATCACAAATTTATTAAAAAGTGCAAAGGAGAAACACAAGTACACCGGATGCATACAAGAGTGACACCTAATTAGAAGGAAAAAGATCTAGAAAAATATCAAAGCTAGAAATATTAAAGTCAAAGGTAGGAGCCCAATGATAAGTGTCTTAAAGTATAAAGCCTTCAATCCCACCAATGTCCTCTCACGGTCATCAAATCTTATATTGGTTCTTTCCATCCAAAAACACCACATATGGCAGGATAGTATCATCCTCCATACCACGTCAAACTGAGGTTTACCACCTGTGCTCTCCAGCATGCGAAGACGTTTACCAAACGGTGTAAAGATAATAACTTGAAATTTAATTATACTGTGTAAAAGAAACATTAATATCACTCATGCTTATTCGCTTGATATATTCTTTGCAAAGATAAGTAAAATTCAAAAAGACAGAAAAGAAAAGCTCTCCAATCACTGTCGCAACAAAGACCCAAAGCATCGCAAGATACAATTAGCATATGAACAACTGCTTAAAGAGATCAATGGATAGGAGGGATGGAAAGTGGCAAGATGGGAAAGATTGGAGGAAATAAAAATTGGAAAGAAGGATAGGAGATGTTTTCCTTCTATGTTTCATAATAGGGATGAAAACGTGGGGAAAATGTATCTTTTGAAATTACTATTACACCCTTTTAGTTTAGGGATTATAAGGGTAGATTGGAAAAAGAATCCAAACCCCTCATCCTTCCCAGTTGTACTTCCCATTTTCCTCACATCTTTTTGGTGAGGATGCAAAAGGAAAATAGGTGGGCCGGCTGGAACCCAACCTCCAACTCTAAACCTTGTTTTATCCCTCCATTTTGCCCTCCTAGTCCTAGTCAACTGAGCCTAGGAGCAAGAGGACATTAAACAAAACTAACTTGACTAAGAAATATGGGAGGCTTGAGGTTGTAAATCCAAAATGAAATCTCGATGCATCTCGAACATCATATTGACCATTTTATTATATTCCAATTTTGGCTAATAGTCATGAATATATATCTTCTTGCATGAGCCTAAGAGAATGCTTAAAATGTTTGCAGTTTTAGATAGACCCAAGCTAGTGAATGATGAAAGAAATCCGACAATTACAATCATTTGATAATACCATACGTGTCTACCAAGTTAAATAGAATAAAAAATGGAAACCAAGTTGTAGCAGCTTCCAGAGAGATCCAAGGTGCACCTTCAATGTTACATTCCAACGCACATACTTTGCTTTGTATTTCCAGTACTCATGACTAACTAGGACATACTGCAGGGAGAAAACAACTAGTGCCAGTATGGAATCATCCTCTAATCCTGTTTCCAAAAGCTGCCTGGTAAAGTCCAGCACTGTAAAGGTTTTTGAACAATGTGCGTCAGAATCCAGAAAACAAATAGACAATGATGATGTTACAGAATTCATGAACAGCTGTACTGCAAAGACTGCTCCTAAAATAATTATCGTATATAGACAAATAAAATGATTTGCACCTTGTTGTCCCCTAATTATTTTTTAATATTTCAGGTTTCCTGCTCATGAAGTCAAGTTGGATAGACTACCTATTGGGCAAAGTTCTTTAAAAGGTAGATTATAAAAGAAAAACAGTGAAAATTTCAAAATATTACTCTCTCCATCCAAAATGGTGTCTTTGATTCTAAACAGCGCAAGTATTAATAGGTAGAAAGTCTAACCAATAAAATATTATTTTAAAAATTTAATTTTAAAATAAATATATTAAAATTTAAAAAAGAGTGCAAACAACTCCTTGGGGCCACTTCCCTGGTGAAAGCCATATTTAATCAATCTATGTGGTGGGGGTGCGTTATACGGGTCCGGAGTTTACACGAAGTGGCATTGCCTTTGGTGGGGCTCTCCATCATCAAAAAAAAGTAGAAAGTCTAATTAACTTCATACAATGCCCTTCAGTGTATCTTAGAGGTGGACAACTTTTGATGACAATCTTATTGCAATGCTTAACAAACGAAATATGAGGCAAATTTAAAGATACTAACAGTACAATGTGAGAAGCTACTACTAAACATGCCTGATATAGCCAATGGGTAGTCATTATCATTCTGCTCACAGTCAATTATTTTTTTTCATAGACTTAAAGGGGTCTACGATCCACTAGAAAGAAGAAAGCCAGGTAAAAGAATACACCTCTATTTTTTTTTTCATAGACTTAAATAAGGTGGCATTGTTTTATAAGTAATTAAATAATGCAGTAATATAACTTAAAGGAAACAGCACCCACTACTAAGACAAAGGAAGGAAGCATGGGGTGGAAGACTTTCTTTTTTTTAATTTTAAAAAGTATTTTATTTTAAAATTAAATTTTTAAAAATAATATGGTTTATTGGTAAAAATAATGCAGTAATATAAAAAATGAAACAGCAACAAATTGACAAAGGATTTTATGATAAGCAATATACCCATCAAGACTTTGTCAAAAAAACAAGATTTAATAATTGGACCTTCAAAAATTGAAAAAAAAGAAAAGATTTAATATTTAGAGTTCATGGCCCCATGAAAATCAATGGATAGACAACCTATTGGGCAAAAGTTTCTTTAAAAGGTTGATTATAAAGAAAAACATTCAAATTTCAAAATATTACTCTCACTAGAATGGTGTCTTTGATTCTAAACTACACAAATTTCTGTAATCAGGTCAATGAATATTATTCACTATGGGTTGGTCCAAGTGGTAAGATAAATGGCAAAAAAATTGGAATCTAATAGATACATATGTGCAAAAAAAAGAATATGAATAGATTCCCTGGTAATCAAGGAAAACTTATTTAATCAATAGAAATAAAATGACTCAGGACCCATGCAAAGTTAGTGGCATTGCCTTTGGTGGGGCTCTCCATCATCAAAAAATAAATTAATTAAATATATACAATATATATCTTAGAGGTGGACAAAAAATAGTTCTTGATGACAATATATAAGTCAAATCAATAAGAATATGATTATGGAGGACTTTAAAGATAATAACAGTTAAAATGTAAAAGCTACAGAACTAAACATGCCTGATTTAGCCAATGGGTGAAGTCATTATCATTCTGCTCACAGTCAATTAAGAGCATCTTGTCCAAGACCACATCAAATATATTTGCCTAGAAAGAAGAAAGAAGAGCAAAGAGATAAAAACACTAACTATAAATTCATAGTTCAATTAAATTATGCAGTCATTGTTTTATAAGTAATTAAATAATGCAGTAATATAACTTAAAGACAGCAATACTAAGACAAAGGATTAGCAAAGATGAAGACTTTCAACAAAAAGAACAAAAACACAGATACCATTTCAACATCTTGCCCAAAATGGTTTATAAGAATTAAATAATGCAGTAATATAATTAAATGAAACAGAGTTCTAAGACAAAGTGCAAAGATCTGAACTTTTCCAGTGAAAAAAAGACAAAGAAACTATCTCAAATTAAAAAAAAAAAAAAAAGACAGAACTAGACTGGACTCATAAAAGGAAATGACAAAAGGAAGAAACAAGAAAAACCATCTAATTGCAATTACACATTCATTCAAATTCTACAACCCCTTATGCTCCACTAGAAGGCTTCAATGTGTCACAAACTACACAAATTTCTGTTAAAGCAAAGCACACTGCCTATATATATTACTATGCAGTTCAAAAAGAAAATAAGAAATAATCAAAGTAAGAAAATTAAAATAAAATAGATACATATGTGTGGGAAAAAAAAAGAATATGAATAGATATGCGCGCAATCAAGGAAAACTTAGCCTCATTTAATAAAGAAATAAAATGACTCAGGACCCATGCAAAGTTAGTGCTGTAATCTACATATTTTGACAGGATAAATTTTTTAAATATATATATATATATATATAGCAGGCTCAAAAAATAGTTCTTTCAAAATATATAAGTCAAATCAATAAGGAATATGATTATGGAGGACTTCGAACACAAAAGTGAAAGTTGAATGTAAAAGACCAGAATTTTAAACTAGAGGATTTACCTTGATGAAGCACTGCTGCCAACATCACTGATACTTGTCCTTAAGACCACATCAAATATATTTGCCTTTAGAACCACCGCAGCAACATGAGATGGGGAACTGACCATAAAAGGGCATGTTAATGACTGAGGTTGTAGTATGTGTTTCTCTTTACGACCATAAACTCAATACACAAATCTTTTTTTATAATTAAAGACTATAAAGAATATCAAGCCAAGGATTAGCTGAAGACACACATTCAATGCATAAGAACAACTGAACAAAAACACAGATACCATTTCAACATCTTGCCCAAAATCTGAGACACATGGACATCAGAGCAGTACTACTGGAATTAGGAGGCAGAGTTCTGACCAAAGTGCAAATGGTCTGAACCACCCTGCAGTGAACATAAAGACAACAAACTATCTCAAACTTAACAAAAATATAGTTATGAAAGGGACAGAACTAGAAACTGGATTCAAAAGGAAAGACAAAAAGGAAGAAACAAGAAAAAAGCATCTAATTCGCCTAATTACCACACATTCTTCTCCAAAGTCCCAGCCATGCCAGTTTCTTGAAGATGCAATAAGCTCCCAATCTCCATTAAAGCAAAGCACACTGCCTATATATAATAAATTAATAGAAATTCTGGTGAAAAGAAAATCTAAACAGAAATAATCAAACTGCACTGGAAAATTAAAATAGAAGGTACAACATTTGCTTGCCTCACAAAGTATGAACTTTACATTTAGCACTACTACCCTTCTCCAATATGTTTATCAACGAATGAAAACAACCTGAGCTAAGCACTCGGCACTACAAACTCACTCAGTCAAGCAGGAGTCGTTCAAGCCAAACTAGGGCTTTAGCCAAGCTGAGGCAACCATGTTCAAGCTCAGTCCATTGTCATGCATACGGGCTTGACTTGAGATCAGCTCAGCATGACAGAGAAGCCAAATGTGTGAGCACAAACATGGGTGTTGTGCCTAAGAAAATCACAAGAACAAGTTCTTGATAGGAACCAGAAGGAAGTAACAGACCTATCATCTCCAGGGTACGAGAGGCAGAGCTCAACAAGGAACAGAAAGAAACATACAGCAATTTAACCTTTAATAAGAGAAGCCTTCTTTGTTTTTGATAAGACATACAGCAATTTAACCTTAAGAAAAAGGAACATAAACCTTAGGAGCAAAAAGCATACAGCAATTTAAATAAACTTAAGAAAAGGTCAATATTTTCTAATAATAATCTGAACTGCTAGAATGGATCTGAGTTACAGATGAAATATAAATTCAGAACATAGTTTCTGGAAAATTAAAGGTGAAATTCAGAATAGACTCAAACAAAAAGTTGAAAAAAATGCCCACTAAACGATAGAACAATAGTGATCCCAAGCTTCAAAGGGACAGATGAAAAATGAGATTACAAAACCAGGAAAGGGAAAAGGAAGGGGCCGGGGAAGCTAGATCCATTCCTCATGGTAAAAAAGAAGAAAAGGCTGGATCTGGTCTTGCAAGTTGCAACAGAAAGAAAAAGAACAAAACCAAAGTGCATGTACTGTAGAGGAAACACTTAAAATGGAGGGGGGGGGGACCAGGAAAGGAAAAGGAAGGAGGCGGGGGGAAGCTAGATCCATTTGTGACAGGAAAAAAGAAGAAAAAACTGAATCTGATCTTGCAACAGAGAAAAACAACAAAACCGAAGTACATATACTGTAGGGAAAACACATAAAATGAGAAATGCAGATTTTTTAAAGTGACAAAATCCATGTCGAACATTGATGAGATAAGAAGGAACATGGGGACGAATAAAGGACTAATCAATATAGAAACCGTGGAAGAAAAAATAACTCCAGTGCCACAAAAAAACCAATAAGCCCATCAAAATCTCAGTTTAGTATAATTTGAGGAATGCCACCTAGTCTCAGTTCAGAATGCAAAGAGAATGCCATTTCATCATCAAAACCATGTTAAACCAAACCTTTCCAAGTCGGCTTGGTAGCAGATCAAAAACTGAAAAAAGCAATGAGATAAATAATTGATAAACATGAGTCAAATCAATATTGAAAGCTGAAACTATGGACCAAAGCCCTCTGACAGCAATACCATTACCCATAGAATAGAATATGCCAAAGAATCTTCAAGTCTGGTGCTCAGACACCATATCAGTCAAATCGATAATTACTATGAAAGGACTATTAGCATTCTGGTTTATCCACATCTAATGCAGCTCAATCAACATTTTCCTTTTTGCATCATAAAGCAACCAACTTTCTCAGGCAACAGAACTCAAAACTAATTATATAAGTGAATTCTATCACAATCACCCAAATGTGACCTAACATTATTATCAGTTTAAAATCAACTTTCATAAGATATCAGACAATCGTAAAAGTATAAAAGCAAATTACCGTGTTAAAAGACACCATTCGACTAAGCAAGTCAAGAGTAAGGAAAGCTTCCTCACTTTTGTCCAAATACTGCTCCTGTGCCAAACGGAGGAGCAATACAAGCAAGCCAGATTGTGTATACTACAAAACAGATCCATGTGTCAGCAAAAAGGTGCAGCTTAAATAAAATTGAATTGAATGACCAAATTAATCAATCCAGCTTGAATATAGCTTCATAGTTCATTATGATTTTGGTAGTCATATCACCAAAAACATATCAACTCAAACCTTATCACAACTTCAGGAGGTTACTGCCAGGAGTACGATATATCTTCCGTCACATTACAGAAACAGACTAGGTAAGTAGTGGAAAATAATTTGATGGGGAAAAGAACAATTGCACCCAAAAAATTATGAATTTTAAGGTATGAAATACAGTGGCAACACCATAACCATCATGTCCAGAGAGCATGGAAGCAAAACAAATCAATATGTGAAAAAGGAGATTCTAAACTAAGCAATAACCATGATCAGCATTTAATGTGAGATCTCTCTCTCTATGCAACCATAAAGGTACATGAAATTGTGAATGGATTATACTCAATTGTACTATGATCCATTCACTCAATTGTACAGTAATGTTACACCATCAACATGATGAAATCACGTGCTTTCAGGAAAACAAGTATTTTACAAGAAAGATCCTAAGCCTCATCTAGACAGAGAGGTCAGTCATAGGAGTATTATTAGAGTGGGCCTTTTCAAACACCACAAGGATAGAGTCAAAATCATAGATTGAAAGTGAAAGAGGAAAGGAGAATAGGTATAATACAGCAGTAACATCCAAAATGCCCATCTAATTGTAATAATGCATTCTAACGCAGGTTAAAACCTAGATAAAAGGAACCTCTTTGCTTCCAAGAAAATCCAAAGGGCCTAAGATAAAACAATCAGCAAACATTAGATTAAAACAATTAACAACTTTTGTCTAATTACCTCCCATCGTACAAGAGCAGTATGACCACCAATCATTTTCAAAACATGTCCACGAGTATTGCTAGGAATGAATAAACCTTCAATGCCAGGAACATGCATTGGCAGGTGTGTTTCAACAATTTGAGACATGTCATCCACCAAAGAATGACCACTAATCTCAAACAAGGATGATATTCCAACTGACTTGTCTAGAAAGTTATACCTGTTAGAAGAATGAAGACATAAAAGGCATAAAAAGACTACATATCATAGAACAGCCACATATGTAATATATATATATGTATATGAAGAATCATAGAGCTTATCCTATGTTACATTGAGAATACGGATATTCCACCTCAGCATCAGGACTGGGTTTCATTTTTAGCACAAAAGAACATATGCTTTGAAGCCAATGGGATTACCAACAAAAACTAAACCAAGTTTTACTTACACACATTCTGCAGGCCATGTTCCCTCACAGAGGGATGATAATAAGCGAACAAGTTCTACAGTCCTGAAGGGGAATTCACCCTCTAAGTTGCACAGAAGACACCGAATGGGACCGTCAATAAAACTTTCCTTGTCCCAGAACTGAATACAAAGTGACTCCTGCAAATTCGAGAGAAAACTTCTCCAATTAGCAAACTACAAGCAATAGTTTACATGATTAGAAATATAATGAATGACCCTGAAGAACAATAATCATTATACATCCAAACCTCGCCTCGATAAATTTTGCAAAGAATATCCAATATCAAATTAAGAGTACTATCCCCTATCTGCACCAAGATGAAGCAGGATAAATTAGAAAGGTGCACAATAAATTCCTCACAAACTCTCACAGATATCCTAGTATACTTGCCTGAAGATTGATCTCATAGGATGCAATAAATGCAGAAATAAAAGTTCTCAAGACACTTCGATAACCAGCACTAGGTCCCTGGGTAAGAAAGAGAGGAATAAAAAAAGTCAGAAAGAGAGATCACTTCTTTTACAAAAACAGAAAATATACAAGAACTAACAACTGAGGGTTTAGGAAAACTATGTGGGGCTGAATGATGAAATACTTGGGGCTGCAGCTGGGTGCTTCCTTCAAGCTCAAAACTATGTGGGCGGAGTTGGAAGAGTTGATGGCAAGGCGGTTGGCTCCTTGGAAAAGGATGTATCTTTCCAAGGGAGGTAGGGTTACATTGATTAAAAGCACTCTTTCAAACTTGCCTACTTATATGATGTCTTTGTATCCTATCCCTGCTCTTGTGGCTAAGCGTATTGAGAAGATCCAACGGGACTTTCTTTGGGGGGGGCTGAATGATGAAGATAAGATACACTTGGTTGAGTGGGACAAGGTTTGCTCTCCTATGGATGAGGGAGGGCTAGGTATCCGAAATATTAGAAGATTTAATCAAGCCCTTTTGGGCAAATGGCTTTGACGGTTTGCTCATGAGGAGGGTGCTTGGTGGAGGTTGGTTTTGGTCTCAAAATATGGGTCGGATTGGGGGGTTGGCGCTCAGGGGTCATCACTGGCTCTCATGGGGTGGGTTTATGGAAATATATTTGCATGGGTTGGGAGGTCTTTAGCAGCCATATCAGGTTTGTTCCTGGTGAGGGTTCTAGGATTCATTTTTGGGAGGACATTTGGTGTGGGGATAGAGCCCTCAAGGAGGTTTTCCCTGATTTGTTTAACATTGCCAGCAATAAAGGGGCGTCTATTGCAGATAATATGGAGCGCTCAAATGGTAGCATTCAATAGAACATCCAATTCTCTAGGTTGTTCTATGACTGGGAGGTGGAGGTGGTGGCTTCGTTTTATAAGTGTTTATATGATTGTAATGTCGAGAGGAGGGGTTGACAAGTTATGGTGGCTGCACTCACGCAAGGGTTTGTTGAGGTCAAGACCTTCTATCGAGCTCTTTAAGCCCTCGGGTCTTCTTCATTCCCT
Source organism: Carpinus viminea (assembly GCA_013348765.1). Classification (NCBI taxonomy): domain Eukaryota; kingdom Viridiplantae; phylum Streptophyta; class Magnoliopsida; order Fagales; family Betulaceae; genus Carpinus; species Carpinus viminea. The sequence goes on along the minus strand of CP054669.1, from coordinate 11,236,818 downwards.
GGAAGAGCATTTGGAGAACTAAAGCTCCCCTAGAGTGGCTTTTTTTCTGGTGCCGCTTGGGGTAAGATTCTTCTGTGGATAATCTCGGAGGAGGGTATGGTGTTGGTGAGTAGATGTTGGTTATGTGAGTCGGATGGGGAGTCGGTTGATCATCTTCTTCTTCATTGTAGCAGCGAGCCTTGTGGAATGCCTTCTTCAATCGGTTTGGTCTTTGTTGGGTGATGCCATGCTCGGTTAAGGAGCTTTTGGCTAGTTGGTGGTCGGTGGCTGTTCCAGAGTGCTGTTGTTTGGAAAATGGTCCCTCTATGTATCATGTGGTGTATTTGGAGGAAACAATAGATGTTTGAGGATTCCTCGAGGTCTATTGAGGAACTCCTCAATTTTTCCTTTTACCCTTTTCTCTTGGACAGCGATTGGACAGGAGATAAGTTTTTCTGATTTCCTCTCCCTCTTTTCCTATTCCCCCTATCTTCCCTTTGTATACCCCCTGTGTACTAAGGGTTGCACCCCTCTGCGCTTTTTAATAAATTTTTCTGACTTATCAAAAAAAATTATAGAGCTACATGGTTTATGGTGAAAGGAAGGACAAACCAGTCAGAACACTTGAAAAAATGGGAAACACTATAAACAAGTTACTGTAAACGCTTGGAACTATTAACTATGATGAACTTCATCCACATTACCTTCAAAAATATATAAATCACTTTGAAAGTCAAGAAAATAACTCAAGGATGAGCCTCATGAACCATCGTACAGAAACCATCAATCTCCTGGAGAATTAAAAGAGAAGAATAACAGGGTCAACATTTGTAATATTCATACCTCCTAGTGTAGCAAACAATAAATCAATCAACAGTACTACATACCATTAGCACACTATTTTCCTCCTTTCCTGGAAGTGATGAAATTAGGCAAAGAAACACTGCCCAGGCTAGAATTAGTGGGCCTGCCTCTTTCAGTTCAAATGCATTGAAACTGGAGATTATTGAATCCATCTCTTGGACATCAGACAAGGTGAAAACAGAGACACCCTGCCTACGAAATTGCAAAACAAGTCTTCAAACAATTAGAACAGGCATATTTAAGTTGGTCAACATGTCAATGTGTATCTAATTAAAAATTACCACAAAAATAAAATATGATAAAAATCACCAAAACAACATCAGTCAAACAACAAATTGCTTTTTTCCCTAAGCGGACACTCATATCTAGTTTGATACATACACTACACATCAATCTTTAGCTGATAGGTCTGACACCCATGTAACCTTCATTTTAAATAGAAGCCCTCCAATTATATTCAAAGTTAAAATAAAAACTCCCAACAGAAGAAAAAAACACCAAGACAAGCACATGCTAGAAATGACAGTATCCATGTCAGACATGGCACAACATGGATATTAGGATACTTGTTATGTATGTCATACCCTATAGACATACCAGACTTGGAACAGAGAGAGAGATATAACCTGATTTGTAGAAGATAACATGAATTCATTCCTGTCTTTTAGCTATTCTTTCAGTATTGATTTTAGTTTCCTGGATATTCTTGGTATCTGCTGATGTTATATGCATATTCTAAGATTAGTTAGGTTCCCTCGTGAGAGAAGCTTTGTATCCTGGACACAAGATCTTGGAGGGAGGAAGAGAGATTAGATACTATGTCGCAGACTACCTACCACATTAGTACCTCACAGCTCAGGGAATTTAATCTCATTAGGCATTTTTGTTCAGTTGAGATTCAACAAGCCCAAAGTTGTACGTGTATTCTCGGTAAGTATGCAATAAATGAAATCTTGAAATAATACTAGGACATTTAACAGATTTGACCAGCTACTCTCTTTCTCCAACAGATAAAAGGCTCCTATGAACTTTCCACATTACCCATAAAAATATATAAAATGCATCTAGCAACTAGGTAAAAAACCTGAAAGGAATTTCATCATGAACCATCTGGAGAAGAGTTTCCAGGTCCAGGGTCTCTATGAGAATAAGTAGCAGCTGAACTTTGACATGATAAGAAGATTGTAGTGCCTCAGATGATATTGCCAGCTTTCCAATGTTATAATCCCCAGATGTGATCCCCTGGAGGAATTTCTTTTCTAGTATGATTAAGATAAAAAAGGAAAGAAAAAAAAAACAGCACTTTCATAAAGATTACAATATACCTTGTAGAGGGAGCACAGTTTTTTCCATCTTCCACCATCACAAGTACAAAATGACTCATAATATGCTAGAAAAAGAATGTCTAAAACCAAATTGTCTTCAATCAGTGTTTCCTCAGCCCACAAAGTGAAAAGGTCAACATCCTACAAAGCATCCCCACAAATCACACGAAAAGTTCAAATGCATAATTATGACAATCCATGATTAAAATAAGTAACTTCTCTCAAATAGAACATGCATACATCTACATTTTTATCGCTAGCTGACTTGTGTATAAAAGTGGTTGAAGAAATATGGGCACCATATAGAATTTGACTAAGCCACTAAGAGAGAGTTACCCATTGCATCAATAGTCTTTTATTTTTTGGTAATTAATCAATATATCATTACAAACATAAGGCGCCCCATGTACACACAAAGTACGCAAGAGAAGCCAGCTAGGTAGTCGGGGCAAAAAGAAGAAGAAAATCATGACAACTAATCAGAGAAACATAGGCAGCAGTCCAAAATACAAAGTGTTGAAAAATAAAGATTTCAGCTCATCCAAAATCCTCTCGTGGTCCCCAAAACACCTATCATTCATTTCCCTCCATAGACACTACAAAAGGCATAAAGACACCATCTTCCAAACAGCAGCACTCTGAGTGTTGTCAGTAGTCCATCAACAAGCAAAAAAATTGACTACATGTCAAGGTATTACCCAAGACAAACCAAATCATTTGAAGAAGACATTCCAAATGGCACAAGCAACCTCACAATGAAGAAGAAGGTGGTTCATGAACCCCCCAATTCCTTTCACACATAACACACCAATCAGCCACAATGACTTACCACTTCCGGGGATTGTCCATGGTAAGAATCTTCCCTAAGGCCGCTGACCACACAAAAAAAATGTTGTCATAGAGTTGCTCAAGTGGACTCACGGTCAATCTCGGTCCAAATGCAAGAAGAATTGCAACTAAGAATGATGCTAGTCAGATTCACTCGTCTGAAAGAAGGTAGAATTGAGGCTGGCAGAATAACGCAGTCACACTCACGATCGGCTAGAGGGCAGAATTACTCAATCGGACCACATCTAAATGCCGCCAGCTTGAAAGCTGTGAAACCCTAAACATGTTCAAACGAGCAACTTACTTGTCCAAACACAGGTTTCAAAAATTGCCTTTTTCAGTACCCGACTTGCATCAAAAGATTGTGTTTTCCCAGGGTCTACATAAATCTCAGAGTGCACGATTTTTCATAAACGTTGAGGCCATTACTCAATGTGCTAGGAGAGACCTTTTGCATCCATATGCCTTCAATTTTATATCTCTTTCAAACTTTGTTTAAACCACATGAATTCCAGTGACCTTCAGCCAATGGAGTTCGAGGTTGCAAGAAGATACTTGTTAGAAGATTGGACAGAGTTCTAAAGCTACTGAGGTAGAAATTAAACAGATTGTTTGTTGGGGGTACAATTCAAGTTTTACTCCAAAGTTTTGTAAGTATAATTTGATTGTAATTTTAATATTCTATAATTGATAAGTTTCTTAGGTTTTGCTGCCCTTGAGCGGATTTACTTTTGAAGAGTTCTTCAAAAGGTTTCACTTCATCACCAAAATCTATGTGTTTGATTTGTTTTATGCTTTGTTTGATTTTGGTCATATTGTGTGTGGTTCTCAATTTTAATTTGTTAATATTTGCTGTGCTTAAATTGAAAAGCACATATTCGCCCCTCTATAGGTATTGTTTGGGGTCTTTGGGCAATTTCTAGAACCAATATGCACCATTAACAAAGTTGATTGCTCTGCTAGTCATTATAAAGACTCATTGTGGTAAGATCATAAATTTACATGTGCACCTCATATATCCATCATGCAGCTCCCTTTTAGAATCATACAAGGCACAAAGTAGAAGAAACATGTTGACATTAAGCATACCATTTGCTCAGGGTGACTGGAGGATAGAAGGTCCTCCATTACCGATATTAATTTCCTTTCAAGCCCATCAGAAATCAGCTTTAGCATCTCCTCCCTCATAATTTGTCCTTCTTTGGATCCAGTTCCAACATATACTGCACCCAAAGTAGTAACATTTTCAGCAGGACAAGTCAAAACTCAGTACGTATAAGCAACATTTCAAAAACTTGAAGTTAAGGCATAAAAGTGGCCGTGGTATGGTTCAATAAATAATCCAAATGGTTCAAACATTTCATGACACCAAAAAGGAATAAACTCAAATTAAAGAGCAGATAATAACTGGGAATTAGAAGAGCTCCATGATGGACTTACAGGCATGCATAAGAATTTGCCTGGTACACTTTAGCAAGCATTGTCGCTCCATGTAATACTGAAGTAATATCTTCATAACAACAGAAAAAGAAAATAGGGCATTGAGAAGGGTGGGGGGAAAATAAAAAGACGAGCAGCTAGCAGTGAAAAAAAGCTCCAATACTAGCATCCCAATCTGTACGCAAAGAACATTTCACATGTACAACTCAATTCAACTAAGTTGAATAAGCTATACATTAGCATTTTGCACATTCACATCAGTTGGATAACCATGAAATTGTCATTGAATCATACACCAAATTTATATTGCCAACAACTTGTATCCAAGATTGGGATGTACCCACATTCAACACAAAAAGAATAAAGGAAAAAGAGCTACTAACCACGTGAAGAAATTCTTGAACTATAGAATTAGCACCTAGATCGTCGTCCTTAAGAGATCTTTCAACAAGAATGTACGATTGCACCTCGTCTAAACACTGAAACAAGAAGCAGAATAGTGACAATGTGACATGATAATCAATGAGAATATATATAGCATATGGGTCAGAAAATAAGTTTGAGTGACACCAATATTAACCTCGATGGAAGCATCTGATACACACTTTATGAATCTCATATTCTTTATATAAAATTCACTTTATAGACGAAACACGTCATTAAGAACCATGTAATCAAAGACCAAACAATATTTGAAGCGCACCAACAATTTTCACAGAACTGATTATCAACATTTGGCTGTATCAATGGAAATGATAGTGAACAATAGTGCAATGATCATAGGGTTAAGACTAGTTCAACAAATTACAAATTAGCAAAAGCGTGCAACGAACGCACCAAGTAGGAGCTGATACGCAAAGCCTTTTCTTTCAATTCGGGTTGTACAGTCAATTGGTGAGACCCTATTTCCACTTTCGGTGAATTCAAAGCGTTCCTGGACTTCTCATTCGGTGGCTTGAATCGCGACACTGTGTCCACGAACCAGGCGCGGTTGTCCTTCAACTTCTTCGCCTAAACATAAGCATACATTTACACCAACACCACCAAATTCACATACAACATAAGCATACATTTACATCATATGTGAAGAATAGAGTTATGATTAGGTTTTACAAGATTTGGAGGGAGGGAGGAGGAGAGAGGGGCCTGCTCGAGCTCGCTGAGGAGGAGAGAGAACGGGTCCCACCAGAGAGAGCCGTCTGTAGAGAAGACTGAGAGGAGATGAAGAAGAAGGGCTTTGTTTGATTTTCGCGCTTTTTGTGCTTGGAAGGTTTTGCACAGAGAGCTCTAGCTTTGAGAGCGAGTGAAAATGTGGGAGTAAAGTGGAGGTGGTGGTGGTCTGCTGCTTTCGGGCTGGGCTTTTCCGTTTGGGTCTGTTTGGGTTGGAGAAAGTTATTGAGCTCGTTTGGGGAGTTGGATTAAAGTGCGATTTTAAATTAAATCATAAATAAAATATACCGTTTGAAATAGGCTTGAGAGTCGGTCGGTAATATTAGTGTCAGTAAAAAAATTTTGATTTCGCAAAAATGTCAATAAAGTTGAAAATTTCACCAACATATTTGGCCAACTTTTTGTCCTGGTATCAAATGGCAGTCAATAATCTTAGGGCGGTAATATCAATATGTGGAAAAAATTGATAAATTGTTGATAAAGTCAGGCAGTAGTGGTCGGTGAAGTAGGTTTGGTTAAAAAAACATCTTTCGCCTACAACACCAAAAAATTTGGAATTGAAAAAATCATGCCGGCACCCGTCCATCATCTAGTTGGTCACAATCAACTACAGTCAAAAGTCAGTCAATTGAAAGTATATTTTAGTAGAAAAATTGTGATTTGAAAATGTAGAAAAAATTAAAATTTTAAATTACAAGTAAAAGCATTCTCAATGAAGGAGTTAAATGATACATTTATCTAAAATAATTCTTTAAATTTGTAAAAGTACCCCTTAAAACAAAAAAAAAATAAAAAATTTACATATAGCAGTACTATTCAAAGAGTTATTTTCTTAAAAAAAATTTCCACGTATTTTTTTCTCTCATTATTTCTCCCAAAATTTTCTTCCTACATTTTTTTTTATTATTTCTCTCACCTATTTTCTGTTTTTTCCAAAAAATTTTCTTCCTATTTCTCTTCTATATCTCACTTTTTCCAAAATGAATGTACGCATTTATGAAGTACGTACAAGGAGTCGTTTTTGAACAGTTTGGCATCTGAACTTGTTTTTTCATTGAGAATATATATATGTGCAGAGGTAATGAATGCCAATGTGCACATGCATACATGATACATGCATGTACGCATATATGAAGTACAAGGAGTCGTTTTTTAACAGTTTGGCATCTGATCGAACTTGTTTTCATTGAGAATTTATGAAGTAGTAAAAGCAATCACAACCGGAGGTTTCATAAATAATTACCTGACAGAAGGTACCACCATTATTACAGAAGTCAAACGCATTTGAGTACATCTATAGAAGTTCGTAGCAAGAAAAATTCACACAATCACACTCATCTAACCTGAACAAGTAATAATTAAACAATGCTTCCCCCACCAAACCACCGCCTGATCTCTCTGCATGTTTTTTCATTTTCGTAATCTCTCTTCATTGAAGACTTTATTGCCGTAGTAACATTCCACACCAACATTGATCAGCACATTAAACGACATTGTTTACACTTTACACTTAGCATCTAGAATAAATAGTACTGCAGTACCTAAGCATGAGGAGGGAAATAAGGTGGCAAGGGAGGCCATTTTCCAAACTTAGGATGGTGGAAATACTTGTGAGGTATCTTAGGAAGAGGTGGAAATGGCTTCTTATGGAAAGGAGGAAGATGTGGAAATGGCTTCTTATGGAAGGGAGGAAGATGTGGAAATGGCTTCTTATGAAATGGAGGGATCTTTGGGATTGGAGGAAGAGGTGGAAGTGGCTTCTTATGAAATGGAGGGATCTTTGGGAGCGGAGGAAGAGGTGGAAGTGGCTTCTTATGAAATGGAGGGATCTTTGGGAGTGGAGGAAGGGGTGGAAGTGGCTTCTTATGAAATGGAGGGATCTTTGGAATTGGAGGAAGAGGTTTGTGGAATATTGGTGGTTTTGGCTTGTAGATTGGAACGGGAGGAAGAGGTGGACATGGCTTCTTGAATATTGGAACAGGTGGAGGAAGTGGTTTTTTATAAACTGGAGTTGGTGGGGGAAGTGGTTTCTTATAGATAGGTACGGGTGGGGGAAGTGGTTTCTTATAGATAGGTACGGGTGGGGGAAGTGGTTTTTTATAAACTGGAACTGGAGGAGGAAGTGGTTTCTTATAGATAGGCACTGGTGGAGGAAGTGGCTTCTTATAGATAGGCACTGGTGGAGGAATTGGCTTCTTGTAGATAGGCACCGGTGGAGGAAGTGGCTTCTTGTAGATAGGCACCGGTGGAGGAAGTGGCTTCTTGTAGATAGGCACCGGTGGGGGAATTGGCTTCTTGTAGATAGGCACCGGTGGGGGAAGTGGCTTCTCATATACAGGTGTTGGTGGGGGAAGTGGCTTCTCATATACAGGTGTTGGTGGAGGAAGTGGCTTCTCATATACAGGTGTTGGTGGAGGAAGTGGCTTCTCGTAGATAGGCGTCGGCGGAGGGAGAGGCTTCTTATATATGGGAGGGAATACCTTTGGTGGAAGTGGTGGAAAAGGCTTCTTATATATTGGAGGGAAGACCAAAGGTGGAAGCGGCGGGAACTTAGGAAGAGATTTATGGAAGGGTGGCAATTTGGTAAGTGGTGGGTGCTTGTGGTAAGGCCAAAAGAAGGCTGAAGCGCACGTCACAGGGGAGAACTTGAGTTTACCAGCCAGCCCAAAGGTGTGTTTTCCATTGGCTTTGGACTTGAATATTACTTTGGAGGATTGTAGTCCATCATGGGCAGGGCATGGTGCAGCTGATGCACTGTGGAGCTGCGCATAGCATTCTTCCTTCAGTTTTCCATCTTCCACGATCTCCTGAGGAAGAGACACTTTAAATTTTCCTTCTTCATCCAACTCCCCTGCTGCTCTTGTCTTGAAGTGTCCATTCGCTGGCTTGCAGTCAATTGTCACACGAAGCCCTGCACGCACAGTGATGCACAAAATCATTGTCTGTTGTTTTCCAAGATTGTTTGTCTTTTGCATTATTAATTAGTCTTATTAACGATTTGATTGAGGCTAACTGGCTAAGAATACCATAAAGTTTCACATCTGAAATGTGTGTAAATCCGGAATTTAGCTATAATATAATGTTAAATCGACACTTCGATCATATCTAGTAAAATCGTGCCAACATTGCATTTTTTTTGTAATGCGTGGAAAAATCAGCATTGACATTTAAAAGAATGATGCAGCCAACATGAACAAGAACAACGACAACAACAAATCAAAAGAACAGTACCTGAGAAGGCATGGCTAGCCTTAATGTTACTCTGCTCACAGTCTGCACATTCTCCAATCCCAGCTACCTCGAGTGCTGTCTTATCACTACCATAGCAGAAACTCACTGTAAAAAGCGAGATAACCCAGAAGCACAAAAGTGCTCCTCTGCAAGAAGGAAAAATCCGCATTGGGAACTGCAGAATATGAGAAGCTATTTGCTTCTTCTGGTTTGATACAGCATGATATTGCAGAGTCCCATAAGCCTTATTTTATAGTGATCTTAGGGAAATGGTTTCAAAGGCTTACCGACACCAAACTTAAGGGCTTCACATGAGGTAGGGGACCCATTGAGACGGCCTTCAATATATGAGAAAGACAGTCACGATGCCCACTAGCTAGCTTTATCACCAAAGGCAAAGGCCATTTATCTTTCATTCAATGAGTTCTCAACTGCATGCACAGCCCAACTTTCTTTGCTCTCTCTCTCCAAACCTAACTTTTAGCTCTCATAAATTCTTTGCTTTTCTCAAGACAAAGGGTTAGCTTAAAATTCCATACAATGCTAGACTGGCAATGGGACTACATTATTTGAATATTCATTACGTTCTTGAGCTCGTACTGGTACAAACCCAAAAAAGAGACATTTGCATAATTGAGGTACGTATTAACTTCACGTGAATCACCTATACACTTATCAACCAATTTTGTAATAAGTGCAATTTATTTTATAGAAATATCATGTAAAACTCACTTTTAAAAATTGGCTTATAATAAGAGGATATCCAAAAACGGCTCATTCCATTGACACTGACCTAAAAATCAGCTTACAAAGAAAGGATATGCTCTTAGGACGGAGAATACCACAATTTTACAAACATGTCTTTTTAAATTATTTTATTAACAAAAGTATGGCCTTCAACTAGAGTGACACCCAAATTAATCGTAAAACTAACTTTAAATAACCTAATTTTTATTTAAATAATATAATCTCCACGAATTCCAACTCAACTATTAAACCTATTGCACCCTAATCTTAAGTTACTTTGTTTGGAGCAGATCGAGGAGTACATGTACACTTCTGTCAATCAAGCTGGGGAGGTGTTGAAAGAGATGTGCACATGTGCACTTCTATTTCCTTGCATCCTCTTTCTCATATATATATATAAAATGATCGATTCATTTTTTTCTTTTCTTTCAAAACTCTTTGCCAAACACACCTAACGAGTACTTGAGACAAGCATGCTAGCTGCTTCTGAGGCATCTGAAATGAGTAGTTATGGTTATTACGCCTTATTGATTCTATTTACTAACTTTTTTTTTTTCTTTTGTCTGTACGTGGCAGCTTCTAAAACCATATGAAAAATATTACAATGAATATGTGATCCCCGATTGAAATGGAAAATGAATGAGCTTTACTATAACTCCCTTTGTAAATTAATATGATTGTTCACATCATCTAGGAGTGGTTTAATGGCCCAAGAAAACTTTTTTAAATTGTTTGTTACACACTCGCATATATGGGTTTGAATCACACAATGAGAATTTGCATGCCTGATTAGTATAAATTACATTGATTTTTATTGATGCCTTAGTAGGATTAGAATAAATTATGGCTCAATCGAATTTAGGGGAGTGCTTTCGGTTTTCACCATTTATATCCATCTTGTACTGCTTCCAATGGATAGATGTTATTATAGTCACACCCAAATAGGACCGTTCACATTTTATGAAAATGTTATATGCCATACTTCTATCCGATTTTGCTAACATGGCACTAACAACCAATTATTGTAAAAATAAAAAATAATAATAATAACAGGGTTGATCCAAGAACTACTTGACAGTGCTGCATCAGGGTAATAATGGAATAAAAAAATGTAGTATATACCATTTTTCTTTATAAAAATGGGTGTTACATACATTGCCACGTGATAGCTCACATTTTAGTGATTAATATGATAAACGCCACATAAATTGCCATGTCGACTTATAAATGTAATTAGTGTGACGTGGACTACTGTTGTGATATCCCTAGCAACACACATTTGACAATCATTAAAATGTTAGTTGTGATCGCATGATGTCAGTTTGTAAATTCAAAACGGTTTATATTCATGGTTTATATATATATATATATATATATATATATATTGACATGGTTTATATTGATGCATCATGCAAACACACTAAATGGAAGAACCTTTTGGCGGTGTAATCTGATCATAATAACTACGCTCACGTACATCCTGGCATTTTAAATATGAATAAATGAGTATTGAGTATATATAAATATTGGGTGTTCATGAATCATATGGTAGCAAGTCCCAAACAAAACTTAATAGGTACTCATTGGTCAGATTTGACTTTCTTTTTTTAATTAATGAGAAAATATATCACAAACATGACTTTATTAGGAAACCTCGGCATAATCGAACCTGAAAATGCCATGCCTAACCTTTTTTCTATGCCTATTGGTACTCTAATAGAAGATGTATCATAAATGAAGATACCCGGCCCGGACTAATCAACTTTTATGATTAGCCTTTTTTTCTGAAAAAGACTTCATATATTGCGGTGGAATAGGGATTTAAAAAAGAGTAGGAGGAAAATAAAATTTGATTAGCCTTTTTTTCTGAAAAAGACTTCATTGCGGTGGAATAGGGATTTAAAAAAGAGCAGGAGGAAAATTTTATTGCGGTGGAATAGGGATTTAAAAAAGAGCAGGAGGAAAATAAATTTTCCTTCCTGAACTATCTAATAATTTATACTTTTAATTTTATTATTTAAAAAGTGACATTTTATTCTTTAAAGTATCTAACTTTGATACTTGACCCTCATACACTTTATCTTTAAAGTATTTTGAATTGATACTTTACTCTCGAAATAACTAAATTTTGGAGGGTTAAGTGTTGATATCAATACTTTTTTTTTTTTTTGAGAATCCAATCTTGCATTAATCAACAACGATCTTGCTCAACAAGAACAGTTTCCTGGATACATGTAGGACATTCCAGAAACCAGAAAAGCTCTTCATCAGAGCTAAAAGCAAACTTAGCTAATAAATGGGCAGCCTCATTGCCGATCCTTTTAACATGTTTAGCTTCCCAGTGTCCAGCCGAATTAAGCAGTGTCTTCGCTCCTTCAATCAAATGTCCATAGCTCCTCAAGCATGCTGACTCACTACGCAGGCCTTGGATAACTTCTAGTGCATCGCCTTCCACCTCAATCTTCTGAAATCCGCTTCGCAAGCAAAAGTCAGCTAGCTTCCAGGCTCCATAGGCTTCTGCGGATGCTGGATCTAGAGCAGCAGATAAGACACAACAAAATGCAGCAACCACTTTCCCGCCGTGATCACGGACAACCACTCCAACCCCAATCTTCCCTCTTCCTCGGTCTACCGCCGCATCCCAATTAGCCTTGACTGAACCCATTGCCGGAGGTTTCCAAGCAACTTCTGCCAAGATAACTGTTTTAAACAATTTATCCCTTCGAGCTTGATCAGCTGAGTTAGAGGCTTCTTGCTGTTCTTTGGCATTTCGGATGATAGTTGATGGTGATAAAAAGTCACCACCAAAAACGACATCATTGCGCCGAAGCCAGATGAGCCGTGCTGTAATGGCTATGAACTGTAAATCTTCGGCTTCAAACTTGTCATACAGCTGCTGAAAAATATTCAGAAAAGAATCCTCCACAACTACATTTTCTTGGATTCGTGAGGGACATTCCAGCCATACATCTGACGCAACTGGGCAATTCCAAAGAACATGGCATACAGTTTCAGGTTCCAACCTGCAAATGGGGCACATGGCATCTTCAATCACACCCCTTCTATACAAGTTCTCCTTTGTGGGCAGGACATTTGCACAAGCCTTCCACAAAAAAGAGTTGAGCACTCGAGGTCCCTGTACCCGCCAAATATCCTTCCAAATTTGAGTGGTTGTACCCATAGATGAACTACTACCTTCACTACTCTCCAACAGCGATTTAGCAAAGTGGTAAGCACTCCTTACACTAAAGTCTCCCTGCTTTGAGCCAGCCCACACCATACGATCCCCTTGCTGTCCAGGACAGATTGGCATACTGCAAATCATGTCAGCTTCCTCCTGATTAAAAATTTGAGAGACCAACTCTTTGTTCCACCATTTGCTATCATCATCAATCAGGGAGCACACCCGAGCATCCCTCTCAAGAATAGTAACTAGAGATTGGACTGCATAAGTTGTTGGGGAGGGAAGCCACCGGTCATGCCAAATTTTTATGGACTTCCCATCACCTACTCTCCACCTCATACCATCTTGCAGCAACTTCTTAGATGCCCAAATACTCCTCCAAGCATAAGAAGGTCTCCTCCCTAAATTGGATGTTAGAAAAGAGGAAGTAGGATAATATTTTTCCTTGAAAATCCGGGAGACCAATGAATTTGGATTGTGTATTAGCCGCCACCCCTGTTTAGCTAATAGAGCAAGATTAAAGCATTCCAAATCCCTAAACCCCATACCACCTTTCTCTTTGCCCTTCCAAGCCTTTCCCAACTCATCCAAACCATTTTAGTGTCATTTTCTTTATGGCCCCACCAAAACTTGGACATCATAGAATTAATATCATGACAAAGAGTTTTGGGTAGAAGGAATACACTCATGGAATAAGTAGGGATCGCTTGAATAACTGCTTTAAGCATAATTTCTTTCCCAGCCTGAGAAAGAAATTTTTCTTTCCACCCACAAATTCTGTCCCAAATTCGCCCTTTTATATCAGAGAAAGCACTTACTTTTGATCTACCAATCAAAGCAAGGAGACCTAAATACTTCTCATAGCTGTGTGTGGAGGAGACCCCTGCCAAAGAAAGGATGTAAGCCCTGGTATCTGCATGTGTATTCCTGCTGAAGAAAACAGAAGTCTTGGACTTGTTTAATTTCTGACCCGAAGCCCTCTCATAAGTATTCAAGATCTCCTGAATATGCACCCACTCAAACATATTCGCTTTACAGAACAGAAGACTATCATCAGCGAAGAACAGATGGTTCAATCGAGTACCCCCTAGTAATGGGGAGACCTATAATTCTTCTATCCCTTTCCGCCTGTTGGAGTAAAAAGCTAAGCCCTTCCGCACATAATATAAAGAAGTAAGGTGAAAGTGGATCTCCCTGTCGTAGACCCCGAGTGGGAATAATCTTGCCATAAGGTTGCCCATGAACTACCACAGAGTAAGAGACAGTGCGAACACAAGTCATAGTTAATTTAACCCACCGTTCATTAAACCCTATCTTACGCATCAACATCTCCAGAAAATCCCACTCCACTCTATCATAGGCTTTGCTCATATCGAGCTTAAGCGCCATGTAGCCCTCCTCCCTTCATCCTCCCATCCATAGTATGTAGAGCTTTAAAAGCCACCAATATGTTATCCGTAATAAGTCTACCAGGTATGAATGCACTCTGGTTTGAAGAGACAATAGCAGGCAATACTTTCTTCAGTCGATTAGCTAACACTTTAGCAATAAGTTTGTAAATAACATTACAAAGACTAATCGGCCTGAATTCAGTAATTCTAGTGGGGTTACTAACTTTTGGGATTAAGGCTATGTTAGTGGCATTTATCTCCTCATCAAAAACATCAAAGTTGAGAAAATCAAGTACTGCATGGCATACCTCTCGCTGCACCGTTTGCCATGAATTTTGATAGAAGCATGCTGAGAAGCCATCCGGACCCGGAGATTTCAAGGGATGCATCTGCGGAGTGCAACATCCACTTCAACCACCGTGAATGTTCTAGTGAGTGTGGCATTCATCTCTGCCGTTACTCGAGCATCCATATCTCCCAAACATTCTTGCACACCATGGAGATTCCCACCTGTAAATAACGCTGTATAGTAACGTACAAACGCGGCACCAATATCTTTAGGCTTCTTCCAACTGAACCCATCCTCATCCACCACTTACTTAATTTGATTAATTTTCCGCCTATGGTTCGCCCAAGCATGAAAGAAAGGAGTGTTTCGATCCCCATGTTGATACCAGCTCTGTTTGGCCCTTTGTTTCCACCTCAGGTCCTCCTGCTCCAATAGAAAATCAATCTCATGTTTTAAAACTTTTGTGGCTGCACTTGTGTCTGGCCCCTCATTCCTCTGCAGCAATTCTAGTTGTTTCGTTTTTGCCTTTAGTTTCTTAGAAACATCTCCAAATTTGCGTGAACTCCAAGAGGATAAATCAGCTTGACAATTAGCTAATTTTTGCCGCACCATCTGCATTTTTGAATCGCCCAACCCACCACTGACCTAAGCTTCGTCCACAACTTGCTTATAATCTTCATCGATCATCCAAGAGGCTTCTATTTTAAACCTTTTAGAATACACTGCATTCCTCTCCTCACCCTCGCCCTCACACATACGTAAGCAAATTGGCTTATGGTCTGAAGATCTCGCTGCAAGAACCCAAACTTCAGATGACTGATTCACTACACAACATTCATGATTTGCCACTGCCCTATCAAGCCGTTCTTTTGTAAAATCAGTCCCCTCCCTACAATTAGACCATGTAAATAAAGACCCTCTGTATCCCAAATCAGTCAAGGAACAGTCTTGAAGAACTTCCCTGAATGCGACCATCTGAGATTCTCTCGTCATGACAGTCCCATACTTTTCATTCTGCGAAACAATCTCGTTAAAGTCCCCTATGACCAGCCACGGAATCGGCTGAAAGTGCTGCAAATGGCGTAAGAGTGCCCACGATTCATGTCTCTTCGTCCAATCCGGATGGCCATAAAAGCTAGTAAGCTTCCAAAAATTGTCACAATCAGCCCGCTTGATGATGGAATTAATGTGCCGCCTGGAAAAATTTTGTATTTCCAGCTGAACATCATCCCTCCAAAATAGAGCAAGACCACCACTATGTCCCACCGCATCCACCACAAAGAGACCCACATACCCCAATTTGACACCAAGATACTCCAACTTAGTTTTCTTACACTTTGTTTCCATGAGAAACAAAATGTTGGGATTATTCTCCTTCACCAAAAGACGAAGGTCACGAACTTTCCAGGGGCTCCCAATTCCCCGGCAGTTCCAACTTAAGATATTCATAATGCTAAGCGGGGCTGTGCATCAGCCTCCGCCTGTGTGGGCAATGTTTGATAAGAATCAGCTACCAACTTCCTGCATTTCTTACCAGCAGCTACCCCTTGCTGCCTAGCCTCCATACTCCTCACCCGACGCTTCTTGGTAACAGTAGAAACCGAAGCTGATACTACATTTGTTGGCCTTCGTCCCCGTGCTTGCCTTTTCCACTTTCGTACATTCCCCACTCCATGCTGAAGAGACTCAGTGGCATCCCCTCCAATAGAGTCCATTGCGGCAGCACAGGGGATGGGGGTTACGTTGTCCACGTTCTCCGGAAATAAGTCACTTAGGGAATGCACGTGGGTCGATCAACCTCCTTCGTGGATGAAAGTGTCTGCATGCCCCCCACATTCTCCACAATCATTCCGTTGTGAGCATACACGTGGGAAGAAACTACCCCCACCATGCACGTAACTTCCTGCACACTGCCTCTGAAAGTGGGATCCACGAGAGATGCCTACTTCACACCACGTTTGTATATGGGATCATGCACGCCCGAGGTTGTCTCCTGAAAAGCATCGTGGTCTTCGCTACCACGTGGTCGCCACAGCAGCGTGAGCGTGGCAAAGCGGCGTTGTCCCAATGCATGGACTGTCCAACGATTTGCTCCCACCCCCCGTAGCCAGGATTGAAGCCTCCACTCGACCACACGTTCCGGAATGGCCGGAGCACTCCCCTTTGTCCTCGTCACGTGCCTGAGGAACCTCCCCCATCCTACCAGAGACAGAGGAAGGACGGAGATGGAACTGCCGATCAACTGACCCACTCCCTTCCGGACTGTGCTCCTCGTGTCCGGCGTCAAGCACCCCCTTCGCACCTCCACCCGCAACCAAGTGCCCCACTCTTTCTTCTCTGCTGCAGCATGCAAAGTTGCTTCACGCCTAGCAGGACACCCCAATCTGCCATGAACCACCCTCCCACAACAAAACAAAACATAGGGAGCTTTTCATATTTGAACATAACCCAATAGGACTGCCCCCAAATGCAAAGCTCTTCCCCTTTCTAATGGTTTTGTCAAATCAATATGCACCGTAAGCGTAAGCAGCGACCCCAACCTGCCCCATCCCGTGCCAAATCAACATCCTCTAACTCCCCCAGCGATTCACCAATCTTTATGCCCACCGCCTTTGACATGCATAACAACGGCATCTCATGAACCTGAATCCAGATAGGAGTGGAGTTGAAGATCATCTGGGATGGGGGAGTCTTCCCATCAAATTCAGTGATGACCAAAATATGTCGAACATAAGACCACGGCCTACCCGACAGGACTCTCCTCTTGTCAAGAGCATCAGAGAATTCGAACAACCATAGGTTGTCCTGAAGCTCTTTGAAAACCACGGTCCCGAAGAGACGCCAGACCCTTGACAACACCATTCGAAAAGCCTCCTTATTAGTTGCCTTCTCCGACCATAATCTGCCGACCAGACATTGTTCACCTTTCTTTCGTACATTAGAGATCTCCCCTTCCGTTATGGAAATCCCCTGCTATTCCCCACCAGTCAATGTTATCCGGTTGCAAAGCTGTTCCAAGTCATCCGCCATTATCTCCTTGCCTCCCAGTAATAGAGAAACACACTTCTACGAAACACAAACCTCCCCTCCTATCAAACAGAGAGAGACTATCCCATCACCTAGTTGCACCACTCCAAGAAACCCCAGAGAGAATCCTAGAGAGAAGCCTAGAGAGACTATTAGAGTTGATATCAATACTTTGAGAGGGTAAAATGTCATTTTTTTTAACATTAAAGTTAAAAGTATAAATTGATAGATAGTTTAAGGAAGTAAAGTGTATTTTCCACAAAATAGTTTTACAAAAGAATTCTTCCCAGTGCTCTTGATCCAATGCCCCCAGTCACAAGGTATATTGATTGGATGCAAATTTATTGCATTTGTTTTTGAAATAGGCATAACTTAAGTTTAACTTTAGTCCAACTTCTAAGCCAAATTTTTCTTTTTCTCTTTAATTTAAGGCTCTCTTTCTCCTCCACATCAATTTTTTTTTTTTTTTTAAAAAAGTTAGGCTAAAATTGAACTTAAGTTATACCTTTATCATTTTCCTTTTAAAATTTCAAGTTCCAGATTTAAAAGTTGGTTCCCCTTCAAAACAAGAAATGGAGGCATTAAATCCGCCACAAAAATGAGCACGGCCACGGGACATGCACATGGAAAAAGCTGTATTATCATTCTCAACCCCTCATCACCCCCACTTTAAGGAACAGTCCCCACGCTCTAAAAATAAAAATAAAAATGGGTTAAATCTTGTCGGAAGTAAAAAAATTATGTAATGATAAAACCCTCGAACTCATCCTTTGTTCTTAACAAAAAAGTTGAAGCAATTTCTGTCTGCTTCCTTTATTTGATCTCCAAAGGAGGTCAATGTCAGGAATGTGGGGGTTGGTTTATGTACACCACAAGATGAGAAGATGGACGTCATACGGGAAATCTAATGACGTTTTTTTCAGATAGAGATATATAACCCCTCTCCTTCGTATTAGAGTCATAAAAGTTACAATCTCTTTGCTGCTTAATTGCTATTTATTCTGCTCTCTTTTAATCTTTCTATTTTGTTCCTTCTTCTAGTTATAAACCTACCACTCCGTCAAGCTTACCTCGGTTGACCTTTCAAGCCCCTTTTCGGTCTTGGTGGAGAACACCACAATTTTACAAATATGTCTTTTTAAATTATTTTATTAGCAACAGTATGGCCTTTAAATAGAGTGACACCTAACTTAATCGTAAAACTAATTTTAAATAGCTTAATTCTTATTTAAATAAGGGTTAAATACCTAATACCCCTTTGGAGTTTCAAAACTTTATTTTTTTTCCTTAGGATTTAATTTTTATTACAAAAGGTCCATGTGATTTTGATAAAAGACCAAATTGGTCATTCTGTTAGTTAACTTAACGAACTGACACGTAGACGAATAAAAATTTAACACTTGACACAAGTGGGCACGTCACCAATGACATGGCCACCTAATTAATTTTTTTATTTAAAAAAAAAATTCAAAAAAAAAATTTTCCAAAAAAATGGAAAGAAAGACAAATGAGCCTTTTTCATAAAAGACTCATTCACCTTTCTCCATCAAATGTGAGTCCAAGCTTTTAAGTTCCAATTCCCCCTGTGCTAAGGTACTATGAAAGGAAGTAATCATGATTATGAATTATCAATAAGCTAGGAATTAAATGACCCCCCAAGAGCCACATTGGTCAATGGTCGCATCACCTAGACATTTGATTGAGAGTCTCTCGAATGTGACACTGTCATGTTAGCCAAAACAAAATTTGTCTAGCTTCTCTCACGGATGGCCGACCACCCCAACCGAACCTCTAGGGTAATGCGACAACTTCAAGCACCATTAAGAGTGACTACAACCATGTCAAAAAAAAAGAGTGACTACAACCACTTGATTGGAGGGTTTTGACCACCATGCATGATAGTTGAGGGTGACGCTGATAAGGAACCATCGAAACCACCCCCTTGGCTCCATACGGCCACCCCAAGTTTTTATTCTTTTTTGAAAAAATATTTTTTTTTGAATTTTTTTTATAAAAAATTTAATTAGGTGGCTATATCATCACTGATGACATGGCCACTTGTACCAAGTGTCAAATTTTCATTCGTCCACGTGTTAATCCGTTAAGTCAACTAACGGTCAACTAACAGAATGACCAATTCGGTCCTTTATCAAAACCATAGAGAACTCATGTGATAAAAATCAAACTCTAGGGAGAAAAAAATAAAGTTATGAAACCCCAAGAGGGTATTAGGTATTTAACCCTTTAAATAATCTAATCTTAACGAATTTCAACTCAACTATTAAACCTATAGCACCCTAATCTTATAATCCCTATCCTCCTGAGCTTATGAAGGTGCAATGGCTTTCCCATCTGTCCTTCAATCCAGCCAAACCTCATGCCTCTGTCACTATTTGTAAGCTACTTTATTTATTCCTTGCATCTTCTTTCTCGTGTCTATATATATATATATAAAATGATCGATTCATTATTATTTTTTTTCTTTTCTTTTCTTTGAAAACTCTTTGCCAAACACACCTTACGCGTACTTGAGGGTCTGAGACAAGCATGCTACTTCTGAGGCATCTGAAATGAGTAGTTATGGTTATTACGCCTTATTGATTCTATTTACTAACATATTTTTGTCTTTTGTTTGTACGTGGCAGCTTCTAAAATCATATGAAAAATATTACGATGAATATGTGATTCCCGATTGAAATGGAAAATGATTGAGCTTTACTATAACTCCCTTTATAAATTAATATGATTGTGCACATCATCTAGGGGTTGTTTAATGGCCTAAGAAAACTTTTTAAGTTGTTAGTTACACACTCACATATATGGGTTTGAATCCCGCAATAAGAATTTTCATGTCTAATTAGTATAAACCACATTGATTCTTATTGATGTCTTGATAGGGTTGAAATATATTATGGCTCAATCAAATTTGAGGGAGCGCTTTCGGTTTCCACCATTTATGCCCCTCTTGTGCGGCTTTCAATGGATATATTCTATTAGAGTGTTGCTGCCATCCGGTCATGGCAAAAAGAGTGGGTTTTTTGTCCCCCTATCACATGTTTACACCTCATCCTTTTAAGAAAAAAACACAAATTTAAAATGAAATCAAAACACCCAATCATAACAACCACCAAACTGCTCAAACGCTGTCCACCGTCACCCACCGCCACCTCCGGCGAACAGACGCCGTCGACCACTGTCATCTCCAGCGACTTTTCCGGCGAATGACAAAAAAAAAAAAAAACAGAGATAGATCCGGCCATTGGGGTGGCCGCGATCCACCCCAACGGCCAGGGAAGAGAGATCCGGCCACCCCCCAGTGGCCATTTTTGTCTTTCCGGTGAACCCAATAAAAATCCGGCCAACCTAAAAAAATCGTTTCTAATGCCTCCAAAATCGATTCTAATGCCACAAATTCGTTTCTAATGCCTCAAAACTAAAACCTAGAGGGGAAGGTTAACCCTATTGGAATTTTATCATCCTGAGGAGAAGAAGAAAAAATAACAAGAGGAACGGAGATGGCAGAGAGCAGGAGAGGAGAACAAAAAAAAAAAAAAAAAAACAAGAGGAACGGAGATGGCAGGAGGAGAAGAAAAAAAAAAAAAAAAAGAGAGTGAACGGAGATGGCAGAGAGCAGGAAGGAGAAGAAAAGAGAAAAAGAAAAAAAGAGAGGAACGAAGATGGGAGAGGAGCAGGGGAGGAGAAGAAAAGAGAAATGGAAGGAAGAAGAAGTCGGCAGGGAGAGAAGAAGAAATGGAAGGGAGAAAAGAAGAAATAAGCTGCAGCATGATGTAATTTTTTTGGGTGCAATTTTTTGCCTTTGTGTGAGGTGTCAATTTGTGAGTGGTTGGCAAAAAATACCACCTTTTTGCCAAGACCGAACTTAAGTTATTCTCATTCTATTATGGTCACACCCAAATAGGACCGTTCACACTTCATACTTCTATTTGATTTTGCTAACGTGGCACTAACAACCAATTATTGTAAAAATAATAAATAATAGGGTTGATCCAAGAACTGCTTGACAGTGCCGCATTAGGATAATAATGGAATAAAAATGTAGTATATATCATTTTTCTTTATAAAAATAAGTGTTACACGCATTGTCACGTGATAGTTCATATTTAATGATTAACATAATAAACGCCACATAAAATGTTATGTCAACTTATAAATGTAATTAGTGTCACATGGACTACTGTTGTGATATCCTAGCAACACACATTTGAAAATCATTAAAATGTTAGTTGTGATGGCATGATGTCAGTTTGTAAATTCAAAATGGTTTATATTCATGGTTTATATTGATGCATCATGCATAGACACTAAATGAAAGAACCTTTTGGCGGTGTAATCTGATCATAATAACTACGCTCACGTACATCCTGGCATTTTAAATATTTGAGTATAAATATTGGGTGTTCATGAATCAAATGGTAGTAAGTCCCAAACAAAACTTAATAGGCCATTAGTCAGATTTGACTTTTTTTCTTTTTTAATTAATGAGAAAATATATCACAAACTTGACTTTATTAAGAAACCTCGGCATAATCAAACCTGAAAATGCCATGCCTAACCTTTTTCTATGCCTATTGGTACTCGAATATAAGATGTATCATAAATGAAGATGAGAGTGACTTGGGTGCACCTGTTACAACCTATTTATCATTTGACATTTCATTTATTTTAAAATATTACAAAAAAAATTGTCTGTTAGCAAAGAGTGGTTTTGCTGTTTAGTCGTGGCAAAAATAAGGGGGTTTTTGCCACCCATAAGAAGTTGCTATCTAACCCAATCTTAAAGCCCAAAGTCAGGAGAAGCAATCACCCCAGAGGTGTTGCCGCCGTCCGAAAATCCGCCAACCTCCATCTTTCTCCTCGTCAGCCACGTGAGGTGGCTCGCGGCCACCCCAGCTACCCATGGGGTGGCCAGCAAGCCACCCAAAACTTTTTTTTTTTGGTTAACGTAGTGGCTATTTTTTTTCTTCTTCTTCAATTTTTGTATCTCCTACAAGTTTCAGCCAACAGCAAAACCAAATCAACCCAACAACAAACAAAACCAAATCAACCTAGCAACAAGCAACCACAAAAAATTTTTATAGCCATTTTCGGAGTGGCAGATCTGGTACCGTGGTGGGTGGGTATAGCCGGAGTTGTAGATCTATCGCCGTGGTCGATGGGCGTCGCCAAAGTCGCAGATCTACCGCCGTGGAGCGTGGGTGTCGTGGTGGGTGGCAAATCTGGGGTGGCTCGCGGCCACCCCAGAGCCTTCGCAAGCCACCACTGGGGGTAGCATGAGACCAGCCCAGGGCGTTCATGAGCCACCTCTGTGGTGGTGCGCCACCCCAAGAAGGAGAGGTGGCCCTAGAGGTTGGGGGTGGCAGTGTTGGGTGGCTTTTACCCCATTTTGGTGTCTACACATTTTTCTTGATATTTTGTTATTAAACCTTATATAATCAGGTGTTTTTGGTTTTTTTCTTATCATACTCCATGCTGAGGTGTCACATTTTCATTGGTGGGCAACATGTGGGGGTTTTTTGCCCTAACTGTATTGAAGTTATTCTCATTAGCAAAACATAAGATTAATTCTCCCTCACACATATTAGCCACCATCCCCTGCCGATGTTGGTTCCACCCACGCCAAGACATTGCCGTCATCCACCATCCACCGCCTTCGGCCACCAAACTTCGGCGACCATACAAACTCATTTCTAATGCTTCAAAAATTGATTATAATGCCACAAAACTAGTTTCTAATGCCTCAAAACTTAATTTTGTATTCAAAACTAAAACCTAGAGGGGAAGGTTAACCCTTTTTGAGATTTTATTATCCTAAAAGTCGCCAGAGCTATATGAAAAACCAAAGAAAAAACCAAAAAACAAGACCCAAAGCAAGACCCATCAGAAAAAATAAAAAAATCAAACTCACCGAAGTAAGATCCATCAGAAAAAATCAAAAAATAAAGTCACCAGAGCCTTGGGTCTCGGTGTCTAGCTAGATCTAGGCCGGCCAAACCCAGGCCAGCCGTAGGTGGAACCAGTGGCCATGGGTCTACACCGTGGGTCTGCAGACCCACGGCTGGCTTGAGTATAGCCGGCCACCGATTCCACTCACAGTTAGACTGGGTTTGCGTTTCTTCCTTCTCGGTGGGTCTGCGTTTCTTTCAGCCTTGGGTTTGCGTTTCTTCCTTGGTGGGTCTACATTTCTTCCTTCTCTTCTTTTTCTCATTTTTCTCTTCTCTTTCTTCTGCATTAGGAATGGAATCAGTTGTAGCCAAACTCATTTTCTAATTTGCAACTAGATGAGTTGTCATTCATTGTGTGGGTTGCACAAAAGGCGAATTTTGTGCAACCTCCTCATCTAAGTTATTCTCAATGAAGATACCAGCCCGCACTAATCAACTTTTGTGATTAGCTTCTTCTTTTTCTTTTTCTTTTTTCTTGAAAAGACCCTATCTTACACCGGTGGAAAAGGGATTTGAAAAAGAGTTAGGAAAAAATACACTTTATTTTTTGAACTATTCACCAATTTACACCTTTAATCTCATTGTTTAAAAAGTGACACTTTATCTCCCAAAGTATTTGACATTAGCACTTGACCCTCATAAAGTACATTTTACCGCCCTAAATTATTTTAAGTTGACATTTTACTCCGGAACTAACTAAGTTTTGGGGAGTCAAGTGTTAATGTCAATATTTTAGAGGGGTCAAATGTCATTTTTTAAACATTGAAGTTAACAATACGTACAAATAGGTAGATAGTTAAGGGAGTAAAATGTATTTTCCCTAAAATAGCTTTACGAAGAAATTCTACCCAGTACTCTTGATCCAATGCCCCCAATCACAAGGTATATTGATTGGATGCAAATTTATTGCATTTGTTTTTGAAATTTTAAGATCCAGATTTAAGTTGGTTCCCCTTCCAAACAAGAAATGGAGGCCGGTAGGGATGGAGCCAGGAAGTTTTATGAGAGGGGACCAAAGCTTTTTTTTTTTATTTTGGTTATTAGGATTTTTTGTTTTTGTTTGCAACGTGTAATGAACTGATACTTTTTTTGTTGGGATTTTTTTTCCTTCTTTTTCCTATCACTAATACTTAAATACAATGAGGAATTAAACTTAAAATTGTGTCATATTCTCTAATTAAATGTTTAAATTTTAACAAACAATATTCTCAATATTGAATAATCATAATATTTAAATTATAAGACCACTTAGATTAGGAATTGAGCTTAGAGCACAAACCTAAAAAAGTACGAGCTACGTTGAGTTATTTTGCACCTCATTGATTAACATCATATTTTCATATGTGACACGCAATCAAGGATCAAACTCCAATAAACTTTGTGTATTTTCTCTTTTGAAATAGTCAAGTATTGTATTTGACTTTCTCATCATTTACAAATAAATTTACATGATTATTTTGCATCTTTAGAAAATAAAGAAAAAATGTGCGTAAGTTAATAATGAACAAATTTACATGAATAACATAATTATCACATAGAGACTCTAAGTTAAACATTACACTTTAACCCTATAATTATTATTATCTTCCTATTCTATTAATCTAACAATTTACCCCCAATTTATAATAGTCATATTCACATACAATAATCAATATGATTCTAATATGACATATTAGAACCTAAACCCTATAGGCATCAATTTCCATTAAACTCATGAAAGTCTAGGGTTAATTAATACTTTAAATGTAATTAGCACATCCAATTAGCAATCCTAGTGTTCACATACCAAAAACCCTAATTTAATTCATACTATACAAATTAGGATTTATATCTATATTATTAACAATAGTGAAATTGAAGCTTTCAACCCATTAATTTAACAACCCGGATCTTAAATCATGCATAAAAATTTACTACACACAAAAGTCCCAAATTAATTTTAGGAATTTAACTTCTTACTAAAATTCCCCTAAATTCGGACTTAATTAAAAATTACTTAAGTCTTTATGATTCTAAACTTGAAATTCAATGGGTAAAACAAAAACTCAAAGAGAAACTAGATATTTCTCAATGGCATTAGTAAAGTTTTCCTCCAAATTGAGTTAGATGAATTTTCTTCAATCTATTCTATAAAAGTAACACGTGTCTCTTTTTTTTAATAACATGTAAGATGCACACGAGTTTTTAATAAAATTTATTCCAACTTTATCCTTGGTATTAAAAAAACATGTACATCTCACATGTTTAAAGAACACGTATCCCTTTTATAGACTAGGTAGAAAATTCTTCCAACCTAGTTTGGAGAAAAACTTTATCCTTATAAAAACCTAGCAAAATAACAAAAAACACATAAATTTTTTTGGGGAGGGACCAAGACCTATCAATTTATTTTGGGGGGAACTAGTATTATTATTATTTTTTTAACGTTTTTTCACTCCTTAAAAAAATATTTTTGAGGAAATAAGAGAGACCATGGCCCTAGCCAGTCCTCCCCTTCCTCCGTCTCTAGAGGCCGACATTAAATCCGCCACAAAAAGGAGCGCGACCACGAGACATGCACATGGAAAAGCTGTATTATCATCCTCAACCCCTCATCACCCCCCACTTTAAGGAACAGCCCCCACGCTCTAAAAATTAAAATCGAAATGGGTTAAATCTTGTCGGAAGTAAAAAAATTATGTAATTTGATAAAACCCTCGAACTCATCCTTTGTTCTTCACAAAAAAGTCGAAGCAATTTCTGTCTGCTTCCTCCTTCCTTTGATCTCCAAAGGAGGGCAATGTCAGGAATGTGGGGGGGTGGTTATACGGAGGGGGTTGGGGGGTTACAGTTATACATTTATACACCACAAGGTGGACATCGTACGGGAAATCTAATGACGTGTTTTTTCAAAATGCACTTTAAAATAACTCAATGGGCCCTACATCACAGAAGCACCATTGCACCGTATATGTTGTGGTATGACTAGAATTACTCTAGTCTTGAAGTGGGCCCGCCGCCTGACTTTGGAATGCCAAGCTTTACTTGGAGTCTTTGGGCTATTCTTTTTCACGAGCCACACTTTGTTCAAGTTGTACAAGGAATTGCTGGCCAACCCTGATCCTCTATAAAAGGGAGGCTTTGCAACAAGCCAGGGGAGAGAAAAATAGAAAGTGCAGAATTTTTTTGTCAATTTTTTCTCAAAATTTTGGCGTACTATAGCTTCGAGTTTTAAGTGATTTTATCCTCATTATTTTTGTACTCCATCTTTTATTAGTGAATTTTCTCTACTTTTTATTAGTGAATTTTCTCTAAGTTGTCTCTGCCAGTGAATATAAACTTGTTAAATCAAACCACTTAAATCTTGGTGTTGTGTACTATTAATCTATTTCCTATTCTGCTCTTTCTTGCTTCTTTGAGATCTTGTATTTTAATTCCATGCACAACACACTAGAAAACCAAAAACAAGCACAGGTGCATCCGGAAGAAGCTTCAATGGTAAAATTTAAATATAAAAAAAGTGCATGTAATCTAAGAAAATTTTGTGGTGTCACAGAAAATTGTATCCTTCCTAACTCAAATTTGCGTTAGTTTTACCTCAAAATGCTCAACTTCGTCCCCAATAAAATTAAAATGTAAAAAATTTCTTCCAAATGCTACAACAGCAAGACAAGTCTTTTCTGGTCTAATTTCCAAAACTACTCCAACCTTTTGAGCTCTCCAAAATGCCTAGCAAGAGTTACAAGAGTCTGCGCTTTAGTGTAATGGCTTGTGCAGCTGAACCAGATGAGAATGCTCATCTACTTTTTCTTCTTCGATTTGCCAGACAATGACTGAGTATATGCAGTTCCCTGAGCATCGGAAAGGGTAGAAAAAGAATATATCAGAAATAGCCAGCACAATTATAGTGTTAATCGCCAGAAGCACAGAAAGAAAAATAGTACTGTGGAATGATAGACCTTCAAACGTTCTACATGCCACATGGTATATACTAGAGATCAAAATCTACAAAGATGTCCGCTAGCGTTTTGCTGTCTTTCCTATTTTTCATTGGGATAAATGCATTTTTATTCTTGTGGTTTGAGGTTTTGGCAATGACTAAATTTTAAAAGTGATTAATCACTCCCTAGAGTAAGCAACCAAAGAAAAAATAAAAATAAATAAATAAATAAATAAAATCATCCCTACCATTAGAAGAGTTGACAAAATCCGTTAATGTGTCACATCAATACCAATCATAGTATGACATGTCACTTAAATAAAAACATAAAAATTTTAAAAAGCAAATATATATAAGCTTACTTAATGATCAGTTCTGCTGATCAGGTGTCGTGGAGAAAATGAAGGGTTGGGTTAAGGTCACCAATTTTATTGGTTTGTATCGACAAGACAATGCTTCGTGTGAAGAGGCTGCAATGGAACTTCAGAGGCAACCAGATGATTTTTGTTAACAATTTGTTGGCTGATCTGATGTGGGACGTGCATGATTGGTTCTTTAATCCTGAATCTGGATATGCAGTGTTCATTGTTCAGGACATGAAGTGGGTGGGTTGGACAGTAGGCTTTGGTTGGAGGAGAAGTTGGGGCAGAAACACCAAGAGAGAGGTGAATTCTCTTTGTTGATCTATGCCTGTAAGATCCAATAATTTTTATATTTTATTTTTGTCCTAAAATGACACGTGTCACACTGTGATTGGTGCCAGTAGGCCTGTAAACGATCCGAGCTTAGGCAAGCTCGAGCCGAGCTTGTACAGTAACCGAGCCGAGCCGAGCTTATACAGTAACGAGCCGGGTTGAACAGTGTCGAGCTCGATTTCGATCCAAACTTAATCGAGCCGAGCTCGAGCAAGCTCACGAGCCGCTCAGCTAATTTGCAGGCATAATTTTTCCTATAATTTAAATAAATTTAACTATAAACTTAAAAGATAATTTATATACTTGTTAATTTTATAATTTATATAGTGTAATTATTATATAATATAATTTATCTTTATACTTTACTTGTTACTTGTTAAAGTTAAGTTAGTATATGATGTATATCATATATTGTAGATAATCTAGTATGCATGATTTCATTGAGCTCGCCTATTAGTTATCCAATAAGTTATCTAAACCGTTAAAATTAAATATAAATTTGTATCAATTAAATCTTAGCCGTTTATTTAACTAAAGTATACAACAAACCATGCGTGTATAGTACTCCATAAAAACTCTAAAACAAGCATTTTTAAGTAAATATTAAATAGGTTTAAAAATTGTAGTATTATCTAAAAAAAAATGTAGAATTATTTAGTTTTAAATTGTCAATACTTAACACCATTAAATAATTCAATCCAAAAAAAAAAAAAAAATACTATTATATTTGTTAATACTTAATATATACTAAATTAAATAATAATAGTAGCAGTTAATACTTAATAATGCTAAATTTTTAAAATTAAATTATAATATTTGTATATAAGTTATAAGGATGCACACTAATCATTATTAAGTTATTAACTAACAAACAAATAATATTTAGCAATGTTAGACTTTAATGTAATTGTTATATCACTAACAAACAAATAATCTCCTAATCCTAATTATTAATATATCACTAAGAGAAAAACAAAAAGTAAGTAACATATATAGACTATAGTTCATAAATATAGTTACATTATATATATCATACACCAATATATCATATATGTAATAATTTATAATCAACTTTGCATATAATATCATAACTATGATTATAAAATTATAACTATGATTAATAACATATTTCATATAATGTTATTTATAGCCTTAATTAGTTAATTGTATACACATTGAATCTATAATTAATAACATAGTGTCATAGTCCATATAATGTTAATTATACCATTGATTAGTTAATTGTATACACATTCAAATTTCAATATATAATTAATAACATAGTTCATATAATGTTGATTATACCCTTAATTAGTTAATTGTATATACATTAAACCTATATCTGGTCGAGCTCGCGAGCCCCCATCGAGCTTAATCGAGCGAGCCGGATATGTGTCGCTAGTTAATCGAGCGAGTTTCAACAGTAAAGAGTGAGCTTGTATAGTGTTGAGCTCGAGCTTGGATCGAGCTTAGTCGAGTGTATCGAGCGAGCTGTCGAGTGTGTCGGCTCATTTACAGGCCTAGGTGCTAGTGTGGCACATTAATGGATTTGGTCAACTTTTCTAGCGACACGGACCAATTTTTTTTTGCTCACCCTAAGGAGTGATTACTCACTTTCTAAAATTCAAGGAGCTATATTTGTCAAAACCACAAGAAAAAAAAATGCATTTAGCCCTTTTTCATTTAATGTTTCATTATATGGATTACAGGGATTATGTACCCTAGACTGGTTTGTATAAACTCTTAGCTCATTCAATTCCCATCAACAGGACAACAATTTGTGTGAGCATTCAGTGCATGTTGAAGCATAAACCACTCACCTGAAGCCACTCATCCATTGAGGCATCCGTAGTCTTGGTTCCAACTTCCACCTTGGGAGCCCTCTTAGTTTTCTAACAAAGTACATGCAGACAGATAAGAATTATTATAAGAAAACATCCACAATAGAAATATAAAATATGTATTCTTGAGAATATAAAAGGCAAGCATCTAATGAGTTCAAAGATGGCCAGGATAAAAATTAACTTTCCAATCACAATGTCATAATTGGAATGTTAGAAAGAATAATATGGTAAGCTCACATTAACTGCATGTTTGTATAAGGACAAGGTTGGCATTGTCAGATTGAAGAATAGCAATTGATGCAAGCAAATGAGATCCTATATTTAATATCAGATAAGACATAATAATGCAAACTGCAGGATTGGAAGTGCATACCTTGGAAAGGTTCTTTATTTGACCACGGATCCATACACCAAGGAGGACAAGGAGGGCAATTCCAAGGGTAACAAGAAAAACGGACTCAATGCTGAGAACATTACCAGCCTCAACAACTTCAATGGTGCCATTATAGAAGGTGCTCTGGTAAGGATTCTGGTCAATTTCATATATGATGGTGCCTACAAGGTCAAATGTTCCAGGCTGCACAAAAAGAATAAAATGCCTGAGCTCAAGGAAAATATTGGAGTGATTTCTTACACTGATTATTGGTACCGTACATAACTCAAACAGTAATGCAATACCTGTAAGAACTTGCTGACAGCAAATATGTATGGGAAAGTAGCCTGTGCTGAAGCTGGAACTGATGCATTGTTAAAAGCCTATAATCAAAACACAAACACGTAAACAAGGACATAACAAAGAGAAATCAACCAAACAAGAAAAAGCTAGAAGGCTGTTTTAATCAAATTAGATGTAAAGAAAAAAAAAAATTCCGCCTCCGTGTAGTCTAGGTAATCATAGCCCCTAGAGAACCCATCCACTTGAATGGTACCACCCCAACCAGTGCAATAAGGCAGAAAAAGTTGTAAAGCTTAAGAATTACAACAACTTTTCAGTAACAAAAGAATAGAAAACATGAAGGGTAGGAGAAATGCAACCAAAAAAAGACAGTGAAAATAAGCTTGCCAATGTAAAGCTGTATGTATATGCCAAGAAAAAACTTACGATACACATGGAAACTCAAACAAGAATTTCACAGAGAACGCAAAGTAATATAAAATATTGGTATTTTTCTACTAACGTAAAAAATATTTTGAGATGCAAAATTATATTGATGAAATACCAAGAATGATTTAACATTTCCTACGCTTGAATGAAAGTCACCCATGTGAATCAAGGGCAAGCATGCAACTGCAAATGTCAAAATACCAATTCAACACAACACACAATATAATTCATTAATATAACATATGCAACATAGCCCTTACATTGAAACAATAAGGAGCCAACTTGGAAACTATGTATACACAAACCATCCCATCAAATTCAAGTATATCTTGACTTACCTGAGCAGTAAGATTTTGAACCAGCAGACTATGATCGAAAGGAAGATGAACACTGGCCTTAATTGCAATGACGTTCACAGTGGCTTCCCCTATTTTTTCATCCAAAGAAGCAAATGAGCTAAGCTCCAAATATTAAAATAAAAAATGAAAAAGTGGGTTGCATAAGTGACACATGCAAACAACATGAATATATGTTGATCTTTCAAAAATAACTAAAAATGTAGAGTGAGAAGCCAGTAAAACATATTTATCAAAAGAGAAGCCAATAGAGGATAAAATGCAGAACCAACATGGATTTAAAACATCATGGCGTTTCAACACAAAGTAAGACAACAACACCACCAAATAGGGATTCAATTACCATCATTTTTCATTCCAACCAATAGTTCAGTCTCTTCTCCAGCTGGCACCACTACAAGAAGCAAAAAAACTGAATTATATACAGGCATCTTCCATAAAAACACAAGAAGACACTTTTATGCACAATATGGATAAGACTATTACCTCTAGCACCATTCTTCGGAAAAACACATATTGTCTCAACTCCGGGAGCTGGGCTAAAAATCCCATCACCAAAATCTTGGACATCTTCACCAACGATCCCAAGATCACCCACTTCTTCAACAGCCTCTGTAGCCTCCACGTCTGATTCCGATTGGCACCTAGCAACTATCAAGCAAAATAACTTAAATTATGACAGAATCAAAGAGATATCACAAGAAGTCGTGAAAATAAACTCATGCATTCAAACAAGATATTATCCCCCACACCCCTAAATCCAGTTCACAAACATGTAGATCAAAACCCAGAGCAACAAAAGCTGAATTCAACTTACTACTAACAGTGAAGCAACTGGTGCAAAGCATACAAATTCACCATGAAAAACAGATAATCAAATCAAATAAAGCATCCACTACTTTAAAGTAATCTTCAATCAGATGCCATTTAATCAGCAATCTGAAAGTAATTTTGAATGTCCGCGCCTTTCAAAACCCAGAAAACGTACAGATTTTTCCGTCTCCCAAATAAAAAATCAAGGCAAACTTTGAATTCCAATAGCGAGGGGAAAAAGAAGTACTTCTCTCGCTTTCTTTCTTAATTTTCCTCAAACAAATAATCAAGTCAAACTTCGCCTTCAAAAGAAATCGTTATAACAAAGTAAAATTTCGCTTTCAAAAGCAATAAAGGCACGATATCACAAGAGCTACACGTACTCAAACGATGCCTCAGTTACAATGAAACTCAGTCAAACCATGCAAGTGCAAAATTGAACATAGAATCAGAAGCTAATACGACGGGACCGAATCTCGAACAAAATCAAACCGCAAAACTCAAAGAGGATCAGACTTTTACGGAACCAGATCTAAATCCAAATTAGATCATCGCAAACCGTAACATGCATGCAACCATCAAATCCAAAATGACTACTTTTCATAACATGCAAAATCAAAATTCAACGAAATGGAACGAATCAAATTCACATAGAAACAAGTCTTCGTATCAGCGAGCGAGTGAGTGGATCTAGATCTGGAGCTAAGGAAGCGAACCTTGGGCGAGAGGGGAGGCAAGGAGGAGGAGGAGAGCGAGGAAGAAAACCCTAACGTTATTCATCGCCATGATTGGGAGCTTTGGAGGGGTTGGTGAGTTTGGTCTGGTACGGGTTTTGGTTTTCTTTGTTGTGGAAAGGGGATCCACAGTGAGACCGTGTGGGTTAAAACACAAGGCAAAGCCGAGCTCTGGCAATTGGGTCAAACATTTTATTATATAGAGGGTAAACTTCATATAACCCCTTAACTTCTCCCCTTTTTAAATACCTCATTTAAACTTAAAAACTCTTAATTTATTCTCTAAATTTTCAATTGCACTTGATTTGAATCCCTTTATACATACTAGAGTTTAAAATTAAAAAAAACCCAAAATACCCCTAATTTTCATTTAAAAAAAAAACATTTTAGAAGTTAGAACGATGACTTTTGTATAAAATTCTAACTTTCAAAACATTTTTATATTTTTTTAAAAAAGTAAAAATCGGGAATATTTTGGTCTTTTTTTAAAAAAAAAAAATTTAACCCTAGAATGTACAAAGGGGTCAAATTAAGAGCAATTGAAAGTTTAAAAAGATAAATTAAAGTTTTGAATTTGAAAGGTATTTCACAAATGGTGAAAATTCAAAAAAGTTTTCTGAAGTTTCCTTTTATATAAAGGTATTTATTTAAGCACCGTGTTCTTAACACACAAAATCCCATTAATTTCCAAAACCAACATCAAATCCATTTTTTTAAACAAAAAAATATAATATAATGTAAAATCAGTTAATGTAATTAGCATATTTATATAATCCATTCTAAACTTTATAGAATTGACTAGTGATTTTATATATATATACAGATTTAATAGTAAATTTATAAAAGAAATGGACAAGATTGATTGTGGGTCCACAAATTCAATAAATTTATTTATCTTTTTTATACAATATAGAAAAAGAGATGGAAACAAAACATTTATCTTTCCTTAATATTCGTAAAGAAAGTTTTTTTTTTTTTTTTTTTAACATGTTCATTCAAGAGGGGGAAATGGGGATTCGAACTAATGACCTCTATTTCATTAAATATGATTTCGGCCGATTGAACTATCTTTTGAAAATATTCATAAAGAAAATTAAAGCCACACGATTGGTTAGACACATTAATACTTATAATATATTGTCACGTGACAATCTAACCTAAATTACAATCTATTTTAAATATAAAACAAAAACAAAGAAAGGTGACATCACAACCCTCCTTCGGAAGGACAACTGTCCCTGATCTAGGGCAATCACTTTTCCTTTATTTTCTATTTTTGTGAAGACTAATACAATACTCTGCACTTATTCATACTCATTTCATGTCGATGACATGGCATAAGTTGAATGGAGGTAGTTATTCTTACTCATTTCATGTAAATTGAATGGAGGTAGAAATAATAATAATTATTATTTAAGTGGTCATTCAATTCGTGTTACTTACAACAAACCAGTGTAAAGCGAGTGTAATAAAATAAGTGTAATGAATAAATTTATTTTTGTTTGAATGTTATTTAGTGAAGGAAAATGATAAAAGTACAATTTAAGTCTAATTTTGATCCAACTTTTAAGGTTTTTTTAAAATAAAAAAAACTGATGTGAAGGAGAAAGAGCCTTCAATTAGAGAGAGAAAAATTTGACTTAAAAGTTGAGTCAAAGTTGTACTTAAGTTGTACCTGTATCAAACCTTTTTGGTGAAATATCCAAAGAGTAATCAAGTAGCAATAATCATATCCGCATCATCTTAAAAACAAATAACTGTTACTTCTAGTCCTCTTTAACCTAATGTAGAACTTCTGCTGAGATTAAAACAGGGGGTAGTTAATAGTTGTTGGCAAATTCAGGCGGAACAAATGAGCATACACGAGACAACCACTTCCTAATCCTTGTCTTCTTTTTTTTTTTAAGAATAATCCTTGTCTTCTTAGTCAACAATCAACACACTTTATCACAAAATCCTCCGAATTTCAATTTTCAATAAAAACCAAAAATAGATTATCAATAACAAATCCAAGGGCAGGTGTTTCTGTTATAAACGGCTTAAAAGGCAATTGAGACATGACCACATTTTCGGACCTTTTGAGGTAGCCGTACTTTATTTCACAAATTTATAATTAAAATAAGAAAGATTTCCTTTATTTGTGTACACAGTAAAGAACATAGACAGTTAACTGCTACAACAACAATACTGCTTCTTCATCTTTTACCGACCTTGAGCTAGAAACCCTTGAATTTTTTTTATTTTTATTTTTAACGAGAGCTAATTTAAAAAGTTACTCGCTTGCAAAGTGATTGTTGTGAATAAATAAAATCTCTCTTTATAAGCAAGAAGAAAGAGTTGGGTAAGATTAATGATGGAAACAGAACTAAAATCGACTCTACGATCCCATCACAAACATTTTTCATATAGTAAAGGCAAGACCAACTCCCATTCTCCTATTCACTAGGTAAGACAATCTAAAACAATACGGAAGCAACTACTGATGAAATAAGGTTCCACTGCTTTAAAAACACATCACAAAATTCTCAATCCTCAAGTCGTCTGCTACAATTAATCAGTCCCCATGGATGGTATAACGCTCCCATTTTTTGGTTGGGTCATATATCTGCCAAACCAAAGGATGAAGAGAAGTGATTAGGAAACATCCTTAGCAGCATCATGAAAACAAGTAGCAGAGTCTCATGTTTCTCAACAGATAGAAGCATTCAAGTGATATTTCTAAAACAATTGATTTAGAATGTGAACCGATATGCCCCCCTAGGATCTATAGACAATCTAGATTGATAGCCAGGGGTGCCATAAACATAATTGATAGGTCCATCTAAAATGAGTGTGTATACAGAGAGAGAGAAACATAATTTACCTCCCATCTCGAAGCAGGGAAAATATGCTTGTTCTTTTCATACCAGTGCCTCTCCACAACTTTTCCAGCATGAGACTGTTAGAAAATTCAAGAAAAAATAAATATCATAGCACAGAGAGGCCAGATATTTAAAAGACATTTATAATGGGAAATATTTGCAAAAGGAAATCAAATCTTATGTGGTTCACTTCTTTCATCCTTTTTTGGGCTTGGTAATTTAACTTACGCAACAAGTGAAAAGTGCCAGCTGGGCTACAATCCATTTCTTACTATACATGTAGATTCCAGTTAAGGGTCAGGATTTAAACGTATATACCGTTTTTCATATTACATTTTCCAAAAAGCAGAAGCCAAGTATTTATTGTATCATAGCAAATTATGTCATTAAAAATTGGACTTCGGGCTAGTTTGAAGTTATTTTGATAAATGGAGCTTTTGTCTATAGAAAAAGTTTGCAAGAGCTTTATAGAAAAAAAATTCATTTTTAAGCTCTTTCAAATCGCAGTTTTAGGCTTTTTTTGGTGCAAAAAAGAAAAAAAAAAAAAGTGTTTTTTTCAACTTTTTACCAAACGAACCATTTTTTATTAATACAACATTTTATGTACTAGAAGTAATTTTTAAGTTCCTAAACGCAATCTCCAACAGGCTCTTAACATGTATTTTAAATCATTCGCCATTAGTATGTGCCACATTATTAGAAGAATGGAAAGCCATAATTCAGGCTTGTTTGTGCATCTGTTACCTTCCGTATACCTTTGTCAAAGTTATGAATAATGATAAAGTAGGAAGAGAATGTACCTCATCCTTTTCTATCGTTGCATCAGCAATGGTTCGCACATCTTCATGCACGTCAAAGTGGAAAAGCTGCATAAAAATAAAGGGAAAAATAAAAGAACATATGATAATAAGTCACCTCAATTAAATACTAAAGAATTTAAAATAAAAAGCAAAGAAAAAAGAAATAGAAAACCACGGCCACTCATTTTAGTGAAAGGACCTGATTTCTTGGTCATCTACAAATTAATTTGGTTTCGCTAACAAAACCCTTAAAGTGGCACTTATGAAGTTGGTGTCAGCAGAAGTGAAACATGAAAAGATTTAGGGCGAAAGCTATCCATCATATTGCAAAAACATTTTACTAATGAGCCATATACTGCATGACTTCAATATTATTTCCTTATATCTTAGGCAATAGAAAATGGTCGTACTTCCCAAACCAGACAACCCAAAAAATGAATAGACTAGTCGACAACCCCAAAAAAGGCATAGTCAAACAATTTTATCATACCAAGATGCTCCAAAAGAAATGCTAAATACTAATCTTTTCTTTTTTCACCTCTAAAACTTTGGCTTTTGGCTGGCAGATGGAACATGGGTAAAATAACCAGCAAGCTAATAAAAGAGACACAAAAAGATAAAATGAAATTTGTAAAATTGAACATTACCGGTCCACTTTTGCCCCTCGCCTTGTTAATGATTAGCTCATAAAAACTATGCTGCTGCAATTCAATAATCATGAAAACAAATGAAGAGGAATTAGTTGGCACGTGTTCAACAGCTGAATATCACAATTGTATATACCTAGACGTGTTTTCAGTAGTATCTTACATGGGGAATGATAAGATCCTCTTTTACATAAAGCAAATTCTCCACTGAGGTGGTACGAATTTCTCGAAACTCAGGTGCAAGTTGCTGCTGAACTGCCCGAAGAAACTCTCCTATTGCATCCCCCTTGCGTACCTGAATGATGAGAAAAGGGACCAGGGTCAAGAATATTAGGGGAAAAAAAAGTATAGCAATCACCTAAAATTTGAGAAAGAAAACTACGAGCAATATCAATAATATGCAGTTCAGGTACCACCACTTACCTGAATTACCCGCCTATGGCCAGCACCATCCCAGTAGCTGTAAGTAATTTGAAGAGGCTCATCTAAAACACATGAAAAGCCAGATTTAGTAAAAAATTTGTTTTCACACATTCATACAAAATTTACCAGTGTCAAAACACAGCATTACTTCGAATTTGCTCCTGCTCAAGAAACCACTGTCTCTGCAGCCTTTCACGCTCAGCTTGTTCCTCCGCCTCCCGCTCACTGAAAGTGTCTCCTCATCACCTCTAACATCAAACGTTAGTACCAAGACTAGAGAGAGAGGAGGGAGAAAGGGAGGAGAGAGAGAGAGTTGCCATACCTATCTGGCAGAAAGCTAGTTTCCACTGTTGGATCTTTACCAAATTTGCCATGCCGAAACTTCTTTGGTTGCAAATCTGCAAAAGCACATATGAAACTCTTACTTTAATATAGGAAAGAAAGAGAACCAGAAATGAAATTTATAATTGTCTGCATCCATCCAACTTTGTTCTTAGGAGGGAAAAAAAGGAGAACATCTTTCAGAAATAACTACTAACATACCAAATGTCTGAATTCAATAGAAATTCAACAAAACTCATGACAGCAATAAAGAACATTGTAGTGCTGAGTGCCCAGAATACAGATTCAGAATGGACCCATGAATCATGACAAATAGAATATAAATCCATATGCATCAAACAGTTTAAAACAGGGTTGTCGCTACACATACAGGGTATAGCAAAAGGTCAGAAGTGATTGCACACCTATAATTGAAACAAATTGTATAGCTGTTTGACCACTAACTCAAACCCAAATTGTACAACTACAAGGTAAAATACATAATATAAAGCTATCAACACATATCAACACCTTATCCAGATCTCGCCCAGAATGTAAATCCAAATGCAGTCATATGGATACATGAAATTGAGCACAACAAATAATATTTATTTGAAATTTGCCATATAGAATACTTAACCCGAGCATCAATTCAACTAAATGTTTCACCTAGGCATCTAGCTCGGCAAGATAAAATAACTCAAACTAAAACAACATTTGGAAGATTTGGAATTAAATTTTGGACACCAGCACCTGAACTTTTTACAAAAAGGAGGAATACGGGCATCTAAACCTCGACATGATCATCAAATAAATGATGGAAAAGTCATCTCTTTTTAAGTAAACTAGAAATCTAATACAGCTCAACTTCACAAGAATGATAATTAGAAGTTGATCGTCAAAATCAAAAGTGACAATTAAAACAACTCCTAAAATCTACAAATTCCCTGATTACCATAACATGCACGCATTAAGGATAATAAAGTGAAAAATTGCAGCTATAGGTAGCAATTTGATGTAATTGGAGAAACAAAAAGTTTCGGATTTTAAGACAACCAATATATGCCTACCATTTTCACCATCCTCCTCTTCACTACCATTCTCGATATCATCAGCGAATGATAACCGTGAATTCCCCTTTATCTTCCTCTGTTTGCGCTTCTTTAATTGAAGTTCCTCCTCCCTATAGCACAAAGAACAACAAAATTAACCATCAAACAACACAAAACAAAAATCCCCACTAAAAAAAGACACTAGAACAAAATTCTATACAAACTCACTCTTGCTGTAGCTTCTGAAGCTTCTCCTTCTCTTCCTCTTCGATTTTGTTCCGAATATTAATTCTCTACAACAAAGCACGCATCACAAGACCCAATCACACCCATCGCTATGCAAATTACGCATTCATCAACAATAAATAGCAATTAATCTTTATTACCTTCTCAACATACTCTTCTCTCGTAACCAAACCCACAGTTTCCTTCTTAAAAGCGTGCTCGAGAACCTGAAACAAGGCTTGAATGAATAAACACACGTATAGGGTATGCTTCGCAAGGCTATCAAAAAAGCAATTGGAAACCCTAGAAATTAGATGGGCATTCGAGTACGGACCTCGGCCCTGCTTTTGCCGAACTGAAGGAGACCTGGCTGGCCCTTGGTGGAGGCGGACTTGTCCTTGAGCTCCTGGATTTTGCGGCGTTCGGCTTCTCTCTGCTTCTCGAGCTTTCGGATTCGCACGGCGTCCTGGGCCGTGCCCACGTACCCGTCTCCCATACCCGACATCTCACTGCTTGTTTCTCTGTTTCTCGGGTTAGATCGAAAAGTGAATGTGCGAATCCGTCGCTATATGTTCTCCATATGTAGGACGTGGATGTGATAAGGTAAAGCGCGGTCTATTGTGAAATTTTAAAGAGTGATTTGAGACACCGTGGATCTGCTGACCTTTTGCTGTCTTGGTCATCGGTTGTGGATCAAGGACACGTGGCTTCGCCCCCTTGTGTTCGGCTGTGGATCATAATAGTCAACTGATAACTTGAACAATCTTAATTATTGTCTATTAATTAACAATATTACACCAATCACTCAGTTAGTAATATTTCTCGCTTGGCATGTTATGTGCTAACTATAAATATCTGGTGTCATAATTATTTTAAATTACAAATATACTCATAATTAAAGAATCTATTTATAATTTTTAAAAATTATTTAAGATATATTTGTAATTTAAAGTAGCTTGTGTGTAACAATTACAATGTTAGCATATAATTTGTCAAATGAAAGTTATGTGGTATTACTATTAATTAATTAGTTTGATTTAAAAAAAATGACAAAAAATAATAAATACTCTACCATTTTTCTAATTAATTAGATACTAAATTGACATATGGACTTATTTAATACAAAAGAAAAACTTGGGAAAAGCACACATATGCTCTACATTACCAATTGTATCAATGTTCCCTATAAACTATAAAAATATATATATCAATATCTCCAATGTCAAAAAAAAAAACTGAAAATGCATAAAAAACTTTAAAATTTGAATTTAATTAAAAAAAATCAATGATTTATTTTGACCGTATATTTGATAGGAAAAAATATAAAATCGATCATTATGATTTACTTGATTTGCAATTAGTTTTGTGTGGTATTAAAATGAACTCAAATGTTCTTAAAATATGTCAAAAAAATAATTTAGTCTCTATCAAATTCCATTAATTGACTTATGTGAAACATGTCAATAAAATTGTGACTTTTATCGCATTTTAGTCAATCTCACACAGTCACACTAATAAATATCTTTTAAATTAGTGAGTGGAATTTGATTATAGGGATTATTATTGTTATTATTATTCTTAAGAATTAAGAATGAATATAATCAATTGTAAGTAAACCATATCACCAATTTTTCATTTTTCCCTATTTGTCTATTTGATAAAGGACAAGTTGCTTGGGTGGACTGAGACCAAGCGTGGGAACTGGAAAGCAAAGCCAGAAGCACAACGCAACTCGTGGAGCAGATAAGCCATTCGCTCGTGGACTTCTGCGATTACAACGCCGTCCGACGAATCACTTCGGAAGCAGCTTTCTTCCGCCGCCAAAAAGGAAAACGGTTTCAGAAAAGCCGTAATGGATTTCATTCAAACCCCTTCA
This sequence comes from Carpinus viminea, assembly GCA_013348765.1. Taxonomy (NCBI): domain Eukaryota; kingdom Viridiplantae; phylum Streptophyta; class Magnoliopsida; order Fagales; family Betulaceae; genus Carpinus; species Carpinus viminea. Next base: position 11,195,709 of record CP054669.1, on the reverse strand, counting down.
GCCCCAACTCCACCCCCTCCAAACCCGCGCGTTCTCTCCACTCGCTCCCAACCCTGTTCCAGGTTCGTATCAATTCTGGGTTTCAAGAATTTGGGCTTTGTTCGTAGCTTTTAATGTGGTTTCTATACTTTTATGTGATGACAGTACATTGAAGTTAGTCCTCCGCAGTCACTGTTTCCCAGTCCAGTAGGAGTGCTTTTATTGTTGTTGTAGTGTTGCTAAGGACTTTTGGTTCTTGTTGTTATTATGCTTTTTTTGAATTGAATCACAGAAATTTACCTGTTTAGATTGGGTTCGACCCCACAATTTTGCACCCAAAAAGCCAATTTTTAAGCAAAATCACGAGAAGTGTCTAATTTGGAATGCTTTGAAAGAACTAGAGGTTCGAAAAATTCACGTTTTCTGATTAGCAGGCAAGGAGAGCTTTTTTAAAGCTGCTTTTTGAGAAAGCTATTTTTTTTCAAACATCTCGTTTTGAAACCGCTAAATGCTGCTCTTATTTTTATATTTATCTTTGCAGCCAAATGCCTGAAGTGGAACTCAAGGATTGCAAATCCGCAAGGAAAATGCAGAAAGCTGGCCAAGAGAAACTGCGGAGGTGTCGAGTAAACAAGCAGTTTGTCGAGTTGGGAAATGCTGTTGGTAATAATACTACTCCCTTTTATTCTTTAATGCCACCCTAATATGCATTGACAGTTAAATATTTCTCTAAATCCCATGTAAATAGCAGAAGCATAACATGTTATTCAAGCTGTTTTGGTGCATTCTTAGTGTGTCATGACTCATGGGTTCGATTTGTCATCAAGGGGCATAAATTATAAACCACTATTGTATTATGTATTGGATAAGGACATAAGGTTGAAAACAACGGCACAAATTATTTGAGCTTTGCACTTGTTGCCTAACTTTAAGGGTTCTAAACTCGATGCAGAGTTTCTTGACTTCACAATTTGAAATATTCCAATATCGCCATCCAGACTGCCTTGGAGCTATCGTATTAATATGGAAAGCTTGATTTAGTAATTTGTTCATCATATGTTTGAATGATGTAGGGCAGCGATATGTCAAATCCTAAACTATATTGGCCACTTATCAGCCATTACACCATTCTAAGCTAGATTTAGAAGCTGTATATGAAATGTTAATGACTAGTTAGTTAATTCACCATGCTCAAATGATGATAGAGTATTTAGATTTTAGAAATCAACAGCTGAAGCTGTTTAAGGTTTGTACTGAATCTGTTAATTATGCTTATAAAGGTATAATTTTTAGCTAGATTATGGGAGCTTCATTTTTGTTTGATAAAATTAGTACAGGCCAAGTGTTTAGTTGCTTTTGCCTGTAATTTGTTGAGCGCATATATGTGGTGGTCATGTACGATTTGGCCAGAAGCATGAAACTGACTTGGACATGATGACTTTAAAATGCAGATCCTAGTAGGCCCAAAAATGATAAAGCAACCATTCTGGTTGATGCAGTTCAATTGCTGAAGGACCTCACGTATCAAATTGACAAACTCAAAGCTGAGCATACTACACTAATGGAAGAATCACGTGAGGTAATCCTTTTATCTTTTGTCTTGAGGGATAGTTCTGTGAGCTGTGTTGCTTATTTAGTAAGGTATTAAAGTCACTTAATTTTGTCGAAATACAGTTGACACAGGAGAAAAATGATCTCAGAGAAGAGAAGGCATCTCTTAAATCTGATATTGAGAACCTTAATATTCAATATCAGCAGAGACTCAGGGGAATGTACCCATGGGGTGCTATGGATCACACCATTGTCATGGCCCCACCATCTTATCAATTTCCGGTGCCAATGCCGATGCCTCCAGGGCCATTTCCAGTGCATCCATCTATGCAGCCATACCCCTTCTTTGGAAATCAGATTCCTGGGGTCATTCCTAACCCCTGTTCAACTTTTATTCCATATGTAACTCCGAATACCATGGTCGAACAACAATCCACACAGCACGTATCTCCACTTGTGCATCTAGGCAAACAAGATTCCAAAAACAAGTCATCTGGGGAGAGCAAGACCGAAAAAAGAGAGGACTCCAATGATGTTACTACAGACCTGGAGTTGAAGACTCCTGGATCTACTGAAGATCAGGTCAGTTGTTGCCTTTTAGATCGATATGTGAGCATTGCAGAGATCATTAACTATCATGTTAGAATATAATTGATACAAATGTAAGTATGTAACAGGACTTGTCACCTGTAAGAAAAATTTCTAAAAAGCGTTGGAGGAAAGAAAACAGTGCTACTGAAGGGAGTTCTTCAAGTAGGTGTTCTTCATCACGTAGTATACAAGATAGCTCATCTGGTGGGATGATTGGTGGTGGAAAGCCTGCCGACTGAAAAATGGGAAAGACTTAAACAAGAACAGAAAAAACCAGGTTTTATCCCATTTCTTCATATCATATTGCTAATTTATTATGTAGTTCTGTCTGCTATTGTTTTGTTTGATTCCAAAGTCTTAGCAGCACACCAATCCTCTTTAACCCCCCTTCCCCTAAAAAAGAAGACAAATAAAATGTTGTGTGGTCACACCCGCAAACAAGAAATTACTAAGTGCATAAATAGAAATGGACATATAAATTTAGCATAGTTCAGCAAGAGTGGCTACATTAACAGTAAGGGGAAGAGTAAAAAATTTAACTATGTATCAATGGGGTTACAACACTCTCTCAACATCGCTTTCTCTCTCTGATACAACTGTTGCAGCACACATTAACATATACATTAGGAAGCCATAAGAAGAATTTGGGCTGGGGCACTGCCCTGAACCCCGCCAAAAGTTCTCCCAATACTAGAGCTCCAGCAAAGGCTACTTTCCAGTGCTTAAAGGAGCCCAGTCCAAAAGACAAGACCATCTCACAACAAGAAAGAAAAGATTTCAATGATCTCAAACTCACTGGCAGAGGGAGGGAAGCTGGTAGGGCCCATGGCCCCCTGGAACTGTTGGGGGAAAAAAAGTACTAAAGAGAGTTTCAAGTCCAAAGCAAAGACTCTCGGAGTTGGCAATTAAAAATTTCCAAGAAAGTACATTTGTTTGAAATTTGTGCTTACTGAATGGATTGTTTTCAATCAAGTTTCACAATGTCGGCTAACTCTTTTGGTTTCAACCGTAACTATAGAACAAACATTTTGGGTTATGAATAACGTTAAGATAAGACTGTGCAACAAGATAGAGGATGACTTTCTTACAAATTATTTAGTTATCTACATCGAGAAAGAAATCGCATAAAATTTTAGCAGAAAGATGTTGATAGGTTATTTATACTCTCTAAAACATCATCTAATACCCCACTATTATGAGAAATTTATGAATTTTTTGTGTTCTTTTTGTATACATCTACATCCAAGTTGACTAGATATACTTTCGTATACTTCTCTTTAGTCCTATGGTAATATTTATATACAAATATAAATAATCCCGTTTCATTAGTCAAGCTCCCCAAAAAGAAAAACCTTGGTTCCATCACTGCTCTTAACTGTTTTTAAGTCACTTTTTATTATCAGATATTCTTCTGAACTGAATTCCTTCCAAAATAACGCAGGCAGAAACGCAGCATCTTTTTAAAGAAAAATTGAAGATGGTTTTTTTTTGGGCCATGCATCACCTTGCATGAAGGCCACAAATATGGCGGGTGGATCGGGTGGTATATAATGCTATTGTCCACTTCTTCTGGGCAAAGGGAAGCGCTTTAAAGCTTTGTTTGTTTGAGGATGAAAACAACGGCAGGTTCGGGGTGTATAATCCATTTGTGTACGTCAATAACAAAAATAACAACTTTTTTTTTTTTTGGTGTAAAAGTTTGTATTTATAATTAATTTTTGTTGTAAATGAAGGTCTTAATGCTTAACCAAAACTATTTGTTTAGTGGATCCGGCTTCTATGTAGTAGTGAAAACTACCACATAGATGTTGTTAATATAAATTACACCGTTTTAGACTTATACTACACCGTTTTAGACTAACAGCACAAGTCCACTCAGAAAAAACTACTATGTGACTTGACGGTGTTGACTCTGTTTGAAATATCCAGAAGATTGAGCATTAAGAATGGAACAACAGAAACAGGGCAAAGATGAGGTAAATTGGTTTTTTTGATAAAGAAGCAAGGATTTTTGAGGAGGAAACAACACAAGTTAGCTCCAAATTCTCCACGAAACCTTGGAATTTCCTTCCCATGCTCTTATGGGTATCCTTCATTTTCATACAAAAGCATAGAAGCCCCATCTTTGTCTCGCCGATTGTCGTATTTAATTTCGAAAAACCCTATTTCACCATTTGGGTCTTCCGTTTACAGGCATAGCTTTTTCTAGGATATACTCCAATTCACTTCCAAGCATCAAACACCTTAGTCAATTTTGCCAATGTCCTATTTCGATATTTTGTACTGAATCTACTGTACAGCCCTCAACTGCAGATGGGCTCACAGTCAAGGCGATCTTAGAGAGAGATAATGAAATTGAATAAGAGGCTTTTTGATTGATTGAGTTGGGTTAAATTACAGAGTTTGAATACGTTTTGGGTTTTGGGCTTTGAACAAAGCTTTCGTCCAAACCGTAGATCCTCCCCAAAATCCTTACTCATTGTTTTCAATTAACGGATTCTGAGCCTGCGTTTGAAGGAACTCTTCTCCTTGGAAACAATTTTTGTCTTGTATATGAACCTTATGCAGGAGGAAGCGATCCGTTCCTAATCTCCATTGATACATCCCTTCTGGTCTACTGGGATCCAAAGGAGGATTCATATTGAAATACCTCATCCTTGGTTTATATCTACAAGTGGGTTCATGTGGGTTTGTTCCTGATCTCCATCAAATGTGCTCATGTGGGTTTGTTAAACGGCGTCAACACCGTCAAGTCACTTGGTAATTTTTTCTGAGTGAACTTGTGCTGTTAGTCTAAAACGGTGTAGTTTATATTAACTAGTGAAAGGGTTTGTGTGGATCAATTGCTACTTACCAAAAGCAATTAGCTTGTGCAATTGAATATATGAAAATGCTCGGAAAACATGCATACACAGCGGCTGGTCAGAACCTCGAAAAAGCGGTTGAATGGTGATTGGTGAATGAGAAAGAGACAGGATTGTATTTGTATCCAACTCGGCGGCTACTTATTTATGGGTATGGGCACAATGAATATGTCCAGGAGAGAGGCCTGCAAGTGGGGGCGGCTGTTGGAAGATGGGCTGAATGAATGAATGATCATTCAATACCAGAATAGCGGTTAGTGCACGGAATATCGTTTAGATGTTTTTTTTGGTTTCAGTTGGAAATTCTTACGTGAAGAGGCTGATAAAAGACAAAAGATGTGGTTGCTATGGTGATCTTGATTCTTGTATAGGATACGTATTTTAGCAATTTTTGCTATTCTTATTGTAATTAATTCGGACAATAATTGTAAAAAGAGTTTTTATAAGACCCATTTGATTGAGCAGGTCTCGAGTAATCTGTCCACTTAGAGCATTCTCAATAAAAGAGTTAATTTTTTATGTAAAATAATTGCTTAAAACTCAATTTAGAGCATTCACAATGGAGAAGATAAATGATACTTTTATTTAAAATAGCTCCTTAAATTGATAAAATACCATCTACATTGGAGAAGTTAAAAAAAATATAGAATAAATATTTTATTAAATGAGCTAAAAACAAAAAAAACTACATGTAGCGGCACTATTCAAAGAGTTATTTTCTTAAATTTTATTCCCACGTCTTTTTTTCTCCTATTATCTCTCCCAAAATTTTATTCCCACCTTTTTTTATTGTCTCTCTCACCTGTTTTCTCTTTTTTTCAAAATTTTTCATACTATTTCTCTTTCACATCTCATTTTTTCCAAAATTTTCTCATATTATTTCTCTCTCCACATCACTTTTTTTCTCAAAAGTTAAAAAATAAAATATTTAAGAAAAATACAATCATTATAAAAAATAAAAATAAATAAAAATAAAATGATATAGATAAAAATATAACTAATTGAATGTAGGAGGTCCTTAAAAAGTTATTAGCTAAACTAAATAAATTGAGTTTTGATGAATTATTTTACATAAAAAAATTAGCTCTTCCATTGTGAATGCCCTTATCTAGTTTAGCTAATAACTTTTTAAGGGTCTCCTACATCCGATTAATTATATTTTTATCTATATCATTTAATTTTTATTTTTTATAATGATTATATTTTTCCTAAATATCTTATTTTTCAATTTTTGAGAAAAAAATATGATGTGGAGAGAGAAATAGTAGGAGAACATTTTGAAAAAAGATAAAACAGGTGAGAGAAACAATAAAAAAACGTGGGAATAAAATTTTGGGAGAGATAATGGGAGAAAAAAAAGACGTGGGAAGAAAATTTAGGAAAATAGCTCTTTGAATAGTGTCGCTGCCTGTAACTTTTTGTTTTAGTTTATTTAATAAAATATATATTCTACATTTTTTTTAGCTTCTCCAATGTAAGAACATTCACAATCGAGGAGCTAAATGACACTTTTATCTAAAATAGCTCATTAAATTGATAAAATACCCTCTACATTAGAGAAGCTAAAAAAATGTAGAATATATATTTTATTAAATGAGGTAAAAAAAAAAGTTACATGTAGCGATACTATTCAAAGAGCTATTTTCTTACATTTTCTCCCCCACGTCTTTTTTTTCTCCTACTATCTCTCCCAAAATTTTATTCCCACCCTTTTTTTATTATTTCTCACCTGTTTTATTTTTTTTCAAAATTTTCTCCTACTATTTCTCTTTCACATCTCATTTTTTCCAAAATTTTCTCATATTATTTCTCTCTCACATCACTTTTTTCTCTCAAAAGTTGAAAAATAAGATATTTAAAAAAAGGGTTAAATACTTAATTAGTCCCTAAATTTGGAAACTTTATTTTTTCCTCCTTAGGGTTTGGAAAGTGACTAAATTGATCCTTGTGGTTTTGAAAAGTGATCAAGTTAGTCTAGTCATCGATTGATTGTTAGTTGACTTACGCGATGACACGTGGACCAATTAGAAGTTGACACGTAATCACTTAATTAAATTTTTTATTTTTTTCAAAAAAGAGAAAAAAAAAGAGACAGTTTTTTTTTTAAAAAAAAAATATTTTTTTTGAAATTTTTTTAAAAAATAAAAAATATAATTAAGTGGCCACGTGTTAACTTATAATTGGTCCACACGTTAGTCCGTTAAGTCAACTAACGGTCAACTGATGGATAGACTAACTTGGTCACTTTTCAAAACCACAAGAACCAATTTGGTAACTTTTCAAACCCTAAGGAGGAAAAAATAAAGTTTTCAAACCCTAGGGATTAATTAAGTATTTAACCCTTAAAATAAATACAATCATTATAAAAAAATAAAAAATAATAAAAATTAAATGATATATATAAAAATATAACTAATCGGATGTAGGAGGTCCTTAAAAAGTTATTAGCTAAATTAGATAAATTGAGTTTTGAGGAGGTATTTTAGATAATAGTGTCATTTAGCTCCTCCACTGTGAATGCTCTTATACAGACATGTGAGTTTTTTTATAAGATATCTTTCAAGTTTATTATCTAAATTACTAATAATATAAACATCATATTGCCGGAAATCATAATCTATTGTCTCAACCATGTGACTTTTTCTTGATTTTCCATTGAAAATTCTATAAAGATCCATACAAAATTTTGTTTTTAGTGATGAGAGAGTACAACTTATTATGTCGGTCATTAAAATATTGATAGTTATGTAATAGTGGACATAATACGTACCGTGTTTACATGTTAACATGACACTTTATCTAGCATGTACCACGTCAACTATTAAAGTATAAATTATTACGTGACAATCTACGTTGCACTCATTTTTATAAAACATAAATTATCATGTGAACTTGTAAAAATAATTGCAATGGAAGCGGTTTATTTTATAATATTATTTGTAAATAAAATATTTTTCTTTTTTGGTTACTCCATAGTCCAACCGTCGTCTTCCTAATCCTATGCTATAACATATTAATCAATTAGAATTTTGAGGCTAGGGTTGGTGGGGGCACCTACCCATCAGCAACCTTGATTCTTTGTTGTTAAGGCTGTTTAATTAGTTAGGTATGGTATTAATTATCTAATTAAACAAAGATTTGTCTAATAGCAAACGTTTCCTAATCATTTTCTCATTAACAAAAGTATTATTATTATTATTTTTTCCAAAAATTTCTTAAAAAACATATATCAATTTAATAAACGGAACTTAACTAAAGGATTTGAACAATTCGTTGACTAGGTTTTTGCCGAGGAGCAAACAAAATTTTGGAAAAACCTAGGATGGTGAAATTTGGGTTTTGTTTTGGATACGATGGATTGGATTAATAAGATACCTGTACGGACAGTGGAGGCTTTCACCACAGATTCTCATCCACTATCTCCACATCCTTCCTCTTCCTTTTTGTTGGGCCACGTGGCAACAAGATTATCCTACCGGTACAAGAGAACATACATGTATTGGCACGTCTTCAAACGACGCCGTTGGACTTTGTGCTTCATGCACGCACGGATGGAGCGAGACTACCTTCCCTTTGCCAAAATGTCTTCTCGTTGAACGACAGCGACAACCATAACCGCAAGTCTCTTTGATATCATCATCGCCTTTCAAGCGCGTCAAAGGCACTTGCCCCCTTTTTTTTTAGCCTATCATTTTAATTGATATTATTTATTGTTATTTGACAATTTTTGTGGCAGTCATTTTTCATAAAATATAATTTCAAAAAGGGATTATAATAAAAGTTACAAAAATCTAAATATTTTTCGATAGAAAAAATATTTTTTTTTATGGAATATTTTTTTTAGCCGTTAAATCTTGATAAAAGACATAAATACCCCTAAATAAAAAATTCTAACTCTAATTTTGATTTTTGATTTGTTTTTATTGAAGTTGGTACGGATACATTAATAATATATATATTTTTTAATTTGTTTAATTTTAAGGGTATTATATGTAATTTTTGTTTATAAAGTTAAGGTATTTAGGTCATTTTAATTTTTTCAACGAGTTTGATTGACGAAAGCGGGTTTTGAAAAAAAAAGTAGTATAATAGGGTTGTACAATAAAGTTAGCAATTCATAAGAGAAAATTGACAATGTGCAATAGTTGATGAAAGTAAAATGTAATTACCTTAAAAGTTACAGCAATCCAAATATGTTCCTATAGAAAATGCTGATTTAATTTATACTAACATATACCATTATCAAAATAATATTTGGGGAATTCAACATGGCCGAACCCAGTAAGCAAAAGCTGTCCACTTTTTTTTTTTTTTCAAATCTGACTCTAATTTGTCAAATAAAATCAACATAAAAAATTAAAATATGAAAAAAAGGCAGAAAATATAATAGATAGATAAAAAAAGAAGTAGAGGAACAAGAAAAAAACCAACCATGTATGATGTATATGTCACTTCAATTCTCAATATCCTTCAGTTTTGTACTTGTTAGGTGAAAGTGACACAACCAAAACCCATATGATTATATTTTACTTCTTCACCACTAATCCACAGTAAAATAATTTCCCCTCAAATCCAAAATCCATCCCCACCTACCATACCAACCCTCTCAAACTTTCAATCTGTCCATATCATTGTTCTATTTAAAAATTCAATAGATAATAACAATATTTATTATTTTATATTTATGCCGGGTGATTCATATTATCTTACTCCTGAATTTAATATAGGTTATATAATACATTAACTGATTCGGTCAAGATTTTGACAAAAATTCTGATAAGGACTTATCTGCTATTATTAAAAGCACAGTAAATTCCTAACAAATTTTTATATGTTCATAGTAAGAAATTTGACAATTTGTGTCCTTTTATTACAAATGGTGTAACCATTGGACTATTTAGCAAATTTTTTTTGTTGTTTTTCCATATTTGCTGACGATCACTAGCTCTGATTTCTTCTGCTCACTATCGTTTCCTTCTCGCGTGTATTTGACGAGCAGCAGGCTCGCGTGAAGCTTCAGCTCCACTTACCTGCCATTTTTACCATAAAACAGAGCGAGAGCACCAAACAACACATCTGAGAAACCAAGCGAAAGGTAACTGCTAAACAACAACAACAACAACAACAACAACGCAACCCAATCCCTCACTCGCACTCTCACTCTCATAGATACGATGGCCGTGGCGTCCACTTCTCTCGCCTCTCAACTCTCGGCGCAGTTCTCCGGCCTCCGCCGATCCTCCCCGAAGCTCGACCACTCTCAACCCCAATCCTTGTTCCAACACGTCCACTCGCATATCCGCCTCTCCTCCTCTCGCAAAGGCTGCCGTGGCGTCGTTTCAATGGCTGGCTCTGGCAAGGTAAACACAGCTAAGCCTCTAAATTTTGATCTTCTAGATCTACGCTTGAACAAGTATTCTATGTTTTTTCATGTGGGTATAGCAATTGTTCTGTGGTTTTTTTTTTTCTTTGATTTTGAATTTTCTTTTAGAGTATTAATGTGTTTGTGATGCTAGAAATGTTGAAACTTGATGAATAGATTAAGACATGAATAGGAAAAGTGGGAGAAACCAATCCTTAAATGCTCTGGAAACTCGACCAACAATGTGTAGAGAGCATACCCACTTGTCAGCTCAGGCAGCCCCAACAGTAATGCTTTGGAACTTAAATTATCTTTAACAAAGGAAACCACTATGAGAAAGCTATTTGTCAATCCCAAGGTTTCCCAAGTAGAAGAATGTGTTTGTGAAGATGAGCTCTTGCAATGGTTCGTTCCTAAATGAACTGTAATTATGCAATTAATAATTAAAGCATCATGGAGCTTTTAACTAGATTATAACTCAAAGTTTGTTTTAATGAGCCCATGCCCATTAAGTCCTTTCGGCTCGTTTTTCTTCAGATTGGTTTATGAGCCCCTGACCATAGCCACCACCTCATACCCATGGGGGTTGAAGTGCCTTTTGGTCCAAGGCCATGGCAAACCTTTGGCCTATTGTTTCGGGTTCTTTAGTGATGACTGATGAACCATGTGAACCTAAGTCTGCATTTGCTTAAATTTGTGACTAGGAGTATCTTTATTCCTCAACATTATGAACATTCATTGTATTTTTCACTTGAAATTTAGTTAAAAAAGCTAAGCTGCCTGTAAAATATGGTTTATAACCGGAAGACACGTGGTTTAATTTCATTGTATTTCTCTTCATATTCATGTTTGTAGGTATATTGCATAATTTTCCTTAATAATGATTCCACAAACTGTAAGACAAAACCATATCTCAGGAAAAGAGTCTACTCATGAAGTGTAGGAGTAGAATTTCTGAATTAGCTCACGCTGCGATTTTGCATTACGTCGATTTTTTATGGGTTCTCAATTGTTACCGACTCTCCCGTTTGGGCATTTACTAATTGGTCTTATACTTTCTTGTGCTTGCAGTTCTTTGTTGGTGGAAACTGGAAGTGTGTAAGTTTTTTTGTTTTTCTTCTTTCTTGAAAATGTCATGTTTGATCGTCTGTACCTCAACATTAATATCTTTAAGTTGCCCTTTTTTTTTTTGCATTACTTCTAGTTCATTGTTTCTTGAGAATTTCAGTACTTCAGTTATGTTTGTTTATCTTGTTATTCTGTTGGGCATTGAAATGTTCATCAATTTTTATTTATTTTTTTATATATATAGAATGGGACAAAAGACTCTATCAGCAAGCTTGTCTCTGACTTGAACAGTGCAAAATTTGAGGCTGATGTTGGTGAGATAATTTTGATCTTTGACTCGGTATATATTTTTTAAAATCTCAAGTAGACTGTATAATTGAGCTTCTTTCTGACCTTACCCATGAACACTTTCAAATTTGGATTAAAAAATAATCTTGTGCGTAAAATTAAGTTTGTGAGTGTGCAAAAAGCCTCTAACAGTGAAGATATGTCCACAGGTTCTTTTATATGATAGAAGTTTGTTTAATTTGATATTATCTTATCCAAGTCAAAGTTAGGAAGTTTATAAATTTTGATTTTATTGTGAGATGTACAGATGTTGTTGTAGCACCTCCCTTTGTTTACATCGATCAGGTGAAGAACACATTAACAGATCGGATTGAAATATCTGCTCAGAACTCTTGGGTTGGAAAGGGTGGGGCTTTCACGGGTGAAATCAGGTGAGATTGCTCTTCCTTGCTGAGCATAAAATATTAGTTGGTTTATAGATTTTTGCTTCTCTAGACTACGATTTTTGTTTAGTCTATGAGAATTAATCTTTGTTTAGGTTGCGAGATTCTTGTAATTATCTTACCTTCGATTCCATTGACAACTGAGTATATTTTAATTAGGCAGTTCTGTGTGGAATGGTTGAATATCTTAGGGAGTGATGACATTGTACTGCGTCCCAAAATAATGTGCCTTTTGTTCTCAGTACCCAATTTCATTTTTTTGGATGTCACTATGACTGCTATATCTAGAAAGTTTCCTTCTTTCTTTCTTTTTTCTTTTCAAAATAAAATTGTCAAATTCTAGTGGGTAACTGTTTAAATATGGTACAATGTCTTGTCATCATACTGCATGGAATGCAAATGGTTCCTTCAAGATTTTAGCACCAGAATTCCAAAAGAAGAGGCCCTTTCACGAGGGTCCAGATCATTCCACCAGGGAGAAAGCAGGAGTCAGCCACATATATGTCTTAGCTCCAAGTTGACTCATATCTCTAACAAGCCTTATCTGCTCGACCTCTCCTCCCCAATAAAGCCAGGACAGAGTAGGTCTATTGAACATGGGTGCTGTCACACTTTCCTAATATCTAATTCATATGGGTATAATGTTGTCATCACTATACTTCGTTCCAGTTTCTCACGATTCAGCAATTTAAGAATAGTGACATATCTTGTACTAGTTATTTTTTTTTTTCCAGGGATTAATATTTCAAGTTAGGGCTTTGGATTCGGTGTCATGGGGCACTTTCTTGTTATAATTTTCATTAGTTTGGAAGTTGTTTGAACACCTTTGCCCTTATGTCGATCCTGATGTGATCATCATGAAAAAGTTGTATTTTGTTTTTTTGGGTTGTATTTTTGTGCTTCAGCTCATTTTTCAATTTAATAATTCACACATGTACCAAATTTACCATTTCGATTTTGTAGTGTGGAACAATTGAAAGATATTGGCTGCAAGTGGGTTATTCTTGGGCATTCAGAGCGGAGACATGTTATTGGTGAAGTTGATCAGGTGAAAGTTTTAACAATTATTTCAATGAGAGATTTCCAAGAGAAGGTTATCAGTGTTCATTTCTAATGATGCTATGGACGAAGAATTTAACTGAAGCTTTGTCAACTTCAGTTTATAGGAAAGAAAGCTGCCTATGCTTTGACTGAGGGTCTTGGAGTAATAGCTTGCATTGGGGAAAAGTTGGAAGAAAGGGAAGCCGGGAAAACTTTTGATATCTGTTTTCAGCAACTGAAGGCTTTTGCAGGCAAGTATCTTGCTGATGTTTCCTTTTCATTAAATATGCTGGCAGTGTGTGGAGTCCTGTTGCAAAAGGAAACCACGTCGATTGTTCCATAACAGTAGTCATATCCATTTCGTGCAGATGCAGTACCTAGTTGGGATAATGTGGTTATTGCTTATGAGCCTGTGTGGGCCATTGGGACTGGCAAAGTTGCAACACCTGCGCAAGCACAGGAAGTACATGCAGCTGTGCGTGACTGGCTAAAGAAGAATGTCTCGGCAGAAGTTGCATCTAAAACACGAATTATTTATGGAGGTAGTTTGTTTACTGCTACTTTATTTGCATCATGGAGACCATGTTGCAAAATCAAGGATATTTAATGTTATTGTTACATGTTACTGCATTTGGAAGTTTTAGTTCTAGTACTAGACCAGGAGTTCACCTCTATGATGTTGCTTACTTTCCAGCTGTTGAGGCTCAGATTTTAGTTGTATGTCACTTCATTGTTCTATGAGGTGTTGCGCAAACAAGAGAAAACACGTCAAGATGTGTTATTTGACTCTACAAACTGATTAGACTAACCCTTGGTGTGTTATAATAAACGATGTCATCTATGGCCATATACTGTCTTATTGTAAGATTAGATGTATACAAGCACACCATTGACAAATATTCCACATGCTTTGTTATTGATACCTGGTATGGGCTAACTACTTTGGCCACTTCTGAGCAGTTTCTTTTGTTTACAACTCATCAGTTTTTCTCAGCTAATTGAAATGTTTTAGCCTTCTAGATCCTGTGATATTTGACTGCTGCTTAGAATTCAACTAAAACCAAAATTCATTTTCAGGGTCTGTAAATGGAGGCAATTCTGCTGAGCTTGCAAAACAAGAAGATATTGATGGTTTTCTGGTCGGTGGTGCTTCCTTAAAGGTATGTTTCTGTCATAACTGTTTTCCTTGAAATTTTAAAGACAAATGTTAAAAATTGCTAGGGTTTTCTCACTGATGATGCTTGATCTTTCTTCATGCAGGGTCCTGAGTTTGCTACTATTATCAATTCTGTAACATCCAAGAAAGTTGCTGCTTGATTATGGTGGTTTTGGCGACGAGAGCAATAATTGGAGAGAAGCTGTGTCAGTTTCAAACATAGTATAATAAAACTCTGTGTCAGTTTTCTTGGTTGGGTTTTTGATCATTTTCCAGCTTCGTAATTCTCATAAAGATGGAAGAATGTCTTTTGTTTGTTTTCCATGGGCTACCTCTCTTCCGGGGATATAACTAGAGGTATACAAGTCATGTTTTAGTGGCATAAACAATTTATGAATGACTCTCATCCATATCAAGAAATCCAGGGGTATGTTTGTCGAAATTTTTGTTTTCTGTATCTCGGTTTCTTTTCTCAAAACAAAAATGTTACTAAACAACTAAAAAATACGAAAAACAGTTCTTACGTTTAGGTCATATTTGAACACCTTTTCAAACCCAAAACAAAAAACATTCTCCAAGACACATTAATAAACAGAGCCCTAAACTTTTATCTTGGAAGTTTTACTGCATGGCTTGTGCATCATATTGACAATATTACTGTGGACAGTGCGCTTCTTTCCAACCTTTACAAACTATCCCTTCTCTTGATAAGACCTACAACTCTACAGTTTGTTGACATGTGTTCGAATGTGATTGGAGCATATTAGAATTTTGTTTAGCAGCTGATGTAGTTTTAATCACATGCATGCTGACACGTGTTAGTAATTTCATGAACCCACGGCTTGGGAATTTATGCAAAATAACAGCTGAATCAGGGAGTTGAAGCAAGTAAACTATTTTACAATGCATGAACTTAATGTGCTAACTCCATTCGCAAGCACTCGTCCAAAAGCAAGAATATGGGTGCAGTGATTCTACACTCAAAGCATATATGCCAAAGCAAACCTAATAACAAAGAAAACCAAGCCCTTCTTATATAAATCATTCGTACGTGGAGACTAGGAGAGAGATAGAGAAAGACATGGAATGGTTCTACACTAAGAGGAGGGGTCCAGAGTGGAAACAAGGGTGGACAGGCCAGACTCTTGGCTCCATTTCTACCCCACCACTCCATTTGCTCACCATTTTTGGCATTGTTATTGTCTTGCTCTGGCTTTCTCAATCCACAGACTATAAGGCACAGTTGAAATACACAACAGTCAACTTCCAACTTTTCATTTTCTTGTTGCCCATTCTTTTGATACTCTTCATGGCTGCATATTCTACCGGTGGAAGGTTCCCCTCTCCTCTCTTGCGCTCGGAGTATGAGTCGGTTCAGCGAGCTGGCGGCTTGCCTTGGGGCATGGCCATCTTGGTGGTGGTGCTTCTGGTGTTGCTTTCTTACCAATCATCGTTTCATTCCCAGTGGTTTGGACCTCTTTGGAGGTGACTCTAGTTATACTTGCAAAAGAAGAAACATCTTGTAAAATGTTGGCTGTAATGCTCTTGTCTATATGTTAGCTTTACCAATGTGTTGCTCTTTGTGGAGCAATTCTATCTTATCTATACAAGAATTATTAGTGGAAAATTGATCTAATATCTTTTTATCAACCCCGTCATTGAATTGTTCTGGTTTTTTGCAAAATCTTATTTATAAAGTGGCGGTCTTGTGGTAGAATGAGAATATTGCTAAGATATTACAACTTTTATTCCAAAAATTTTACAAACTAACGTAACAGTACTCGCAGCACTTATCACATCACTAAACAATTAAAATTGAACATGACTTCTATGGCGTGACTAACAATAACTTATAAAGAGTGTTTGAGTTATAGAAGGTATCAACTTTATCTTATTAAATTAATATTGTTCTTAGAACACGTGATTCTCAAATGATTCATAAATATCAATTTAATATACTTAATTAAAAAAAAAAAATTCTCCAACTCAATTCAATATAAACTTATCTTGATTTTTGGCGAAATTGTCTTAAGTTAAAGTCCTATAATTCAAATAACCAATTAAAAAAGAGTCCTCATTATGTTGGCAACGCCTACCCAAATAATTTGACAACGCAAGCAAATTAATGGACCAAAACTAAAGTTACCCTCTCCTCTCCTAAAGGTGTCTTGTCTTGGCTAGGTTTTCATGATTGAACTGCAATATCTATTAATGCCCCATTGACACAATTTTATGTACAAAACCTAGGAAATCACCTTGTGACTAGGAAATCATCTATTAAGTTGGCTTAAATGTGTCACTGATAATTAACACATTTAAGCTAACTTGTGACTAAATAGGAAATTACCTTTCTATAATCATCAGAGTAAGTACAAAGGAAGGTGAATAAATCTGAGTTACTATAATTCATTAAGTAAGAATGTGGAACCACTAAGCAATAAAGACAAACCTATAATAGTAAGTAAGTCCTAACCAACAGGCAGTAGCAACCATTGCCACTCCAATAGTAATGAATCAGATTATAGAGAATAATAACCACAAGTCTAATGACTTAGTAAATAAACCTTACAGCATAGGTATGATATGAGCCCAATTTATGAAAGTAAATGCATGCAATTTGAGTAATAACTAAAAAGTGGCATTACCTCCTCTAATACACCATGTTAGTAAGGTTTAGGTTTTTGTAAAAGGTCGTGGTGTACTATCAGCGATAACTATCTAATATTTTAATGCAAGAAAAGGCTAATGCTTTATAGGTCATAACTCTCATATATGGTCTACTCGAGATGTTATCCCTTCTCAGCGGGTTGGACGCTGTCCCAATGGACCTATAGTATAATGCTGGTGTCCCAACCATTACACAGCATGCCGTACGTAATACTAGCAGTACAACCAAGTCCAATCTCGGATGGCCCACACCGCTAATAATGTCCGTCCTCTAATGACCAAGCCATTTAGGAATGGCTACACTATGGTCACAAAATCATTAGATCCAAAGCCCTCATATAACACATATTTGACCATAACATGAAATTTATATAGTATGATGCATCTTAACAGTTAATTAACAATACAATTATCAAGTATTTATAAAAAATAGGCATGCTCATATCATACTCGTGATCAATCAACTGACATATCCCACGTTTTAAGTAAAAAGGTTGTAAGTGTCTACTTACCTTGCACACTTGAGCGAATCTTCCAACGAAGCTAAATCCTGTCATAACAGATACAAGACACCGTTATTCTAAGCCCTATTTAACCTAAAAATGTGAGTAGCCTAAAATGTACAAGTGTGAAGCTTGAAAACTAGTGCTCTACCCACTGACCGTATGTCCCGCCCCGATGGCGTACATTCGCTTAGTGTGTTAAGCACACCGTTTTAAGATCCGAGCAGTGTATGGTTCCTGCAACATTTCTAGACCTCTAAACCTCTTCTAAGCTAATAAAAAAGCACATGCAACGTAAAAATCAAATCACAAAGAAGCTTTGAAAGAATCATTTGAAAATATTATCACTCAAAGAAACTTAATGAACACTTTGGAAAACTCAATAAAGCATAAACCAAAGGGTAAAACAATGTTAAATGTAAAGGTAATGAAGATTACCCCAACACTAAGCATGGACATGATCTCCCTTCCTTGGAAACTCCCTTTTTGAAGCTCACACTCTCAATTTCTCACTCAACAAGCAAGGAATGGGTTTTGGTAACCTAGGGCGCGCAAAGGATAGAAATGGGCATGTGGAATGAGAGGTGTGGGTGAGTATTTATAGGAAAGTTTGCCATCAACTCCCTGACAAAGCAACGGACGTTCGGCAACCCTAGCGTACGTCATGTACTATTGCACAGTGGTCCAAATGGTGCCTCGTACGTCCAGGTATTACCCAGAAGGTATTTCAAAAAGTAGCGTACGTTCAGTGGTCCCCCCACGTGCATCCGCACTAAAAACAGCAGCGTATACATCCGCCTAACCTAGCATGCGTCTGCCTCCAAAGGGTTAATGTTTGGCTTTTATTTTCTAAGGGATCAAAGTGTTGTTAGGTTAACACTAATGGTTTTGGGCTTCATTAAAACATCTTTATTGAAAACCTTTGTTGACTGCCCTTATGGAAAAGATTTTGATTAATAAAAAGGTTTCTTTTTACCAGGGTATTACAGTGGTTTCCGTTTTTGGGTTTCTTGTTTCTTTGTTTTTCTTGTTAGAGTTTGTGTTTGTTTGTTTATGTTTTTGCTTTTGTTGTTTCTTTTGCTTGTTTAGGTACACTTTGTGGGTGATGATCTTAGGGTTTTACTCAAACTTCCCCCTTCATTTGAGTGCGTTGTTGATCTCCTCCACGTACTCTGCCACCCACCGTCCTCTGATGCTTTTCTTGCCCCCCATCGCGATGAGCTTTCAATGCTCCCTTCTAATTTCGGTTTCCAACAAGCGCGTGATTGGCTTTTCTTTCCAACTGTTGTCATTTGCTTGATGTACTTCTTGTTTATTTCCTTGTAATTTAGGCTAGCTTTTCCTTTTGGTGTAATTTTTGTCTTGTTTTTATTTTTGCTTGTAATAATACTCGGTCATCTCTCGCTTGATCTGCTCGCCTGATGCCCTTTGGGTTTGTTGCTTTGATCCAAACCTTTGAGTTGTGGATGTAAATGATATCCGCTTTTTGGTCCAGGAGGATGAGTTTTAACTTGGGGTTTTATGGCCTTAATGCCTAGGAATAAGAGCTATTGAGTCTGTTTAGTACAGATCTGCTATTTAAATTGAAAATTAGTCATAGGTTAGCGAATTTGTATGAGTTTAGAATGTAATACGTCATTTTTTATGCTTATAACCGTATAACTTTGACTATAATTACTTCAGAGTTTTATACTCATTTATCAATTAATGAGACTGATTTGATTCCTTTCAAAAAATCCCCATTGACACAATGAGAGAACCTAAATTGACATTCCACCAGATATTTACCACCGTGCTTGGACAAAGGAGTCGACGACTAAAGCTGGCATTTCCAGATATTTACCTCGGGATATTTCCTAGAAGAGATAAGGAGAAACTATCCACTGTTTTTGTAAAATATCTTTCTTTTTTACTTCTGGTTATATATAAACCATTCTTTGGAGACATGCATGGAGATCGATCAGCTATAGCTGAGTTTAAGAGTCTGAGGCCATGGCCTTCATTAACCAACCGCTCATCATTTTCTTCATTGCCATTTTACTGCTCTGGTTATACCAATCCCCAGAAAACAAGGCCCAGATGCTCCATTTCCTCACCATTTTCTGCATTGCCATTTTCCTGCTCTGGTTTTCCCAATCCCAAGAAAACAAGGCCCAGTTGAACTACACATTCGGCAACCTCCAGCTGTTCCTTTTTCTGTCTCCTTTATATTGATACTCTATATGATGTCATTTTCGAGTACCGGCTGGAGCTTCCGCTTTCCCTTCTGGCAGCCGGAGTACTACGACTCAGTTCAGCGAGCCGGCGGCTTGCCTTGGGGTACTGCCATCGTGGTGGGGCTCATCCTGGTCTTGCTTTCTTACCAATCAACGTTTCGTTCCATGTGGTTTGGACCTCTTAATTGGGGAGGGGAGACAAGAAAATGAACATCTTGTAAATTACTTGCAAAAGATCGAAGAAGCATCTTGTAAATTAATGCTTATGCATGTCTATTACGTACTTGTTTATAGCTTCAACAATTTTCTTTTTAAATTTTTTATTAAATTAATATTTGTCTATTTTTAGAATTATAATATGTTATAAAGGTCAATATCAATTTAATAAATTAGATTTGAAAAGTTTTATCCAATTAACCCTAAGGGGTTGGCTTAAGTAGTAGATGCCTTAATCTTAAGGTTTGCTCACTTCAAGATCTAAGGTTCAACACCTTATGAGTGTAAACAATCTCTTGATGATACATTTTTGGTAAAAATCAATGATTTAACTAGTTCTGTGTAAGAAAACTTTCGAGGGTGCGATACATGAGACCGAGGTTTACTCTGCATGAATGGGTCCAAAGGATCTTACTTTGAAGAAGTTTTCCGACATAAAAGATTTTTATCCAATTAAGTTTGAAGAAAACTTTGTTACGTTGCTATGTTTTTTGGCTGATTCAGCTAATTATATCATGTTATCAAGTAAGTAGAAGCTTTCATTGAGAGAGAGTAAAGCTAGCCAAGTCATTCATTCAAAAATAGAGCAAGAGCGTGTATATGAATGTTTTAGTTGCGTAGGGTTTATGAGAGGGTCTCTGGGCCCCGGCCATGTGGTGGGCTTACCGTTTGTACCTCTCTTAGGCCCATTGGGGCTTTCTTAGCAGTTGGGCCTTTAAAAATGCCCATCGTTATATTGTATAGCCGTCCAATAGTCTCAAATTCTAGTTATACTTGCAAAAGAAGAAACATCTTTTGTAAAATATTGGCTGTAATGCCCTTGTCTATATGTTAGCTTTAACAATGTGTTGCTCTTTGTGGAGCAATTCTATCTTATCTATACAATAATTATTAGTGAAAAATTGATCTAATATATTTTATCAACCCCGTTATTGAAGTGTTCCGGTTTTCTACAAAGTCTTATTTATAAAGTGGCAGCCTTATGGTAGAATGAGAATATTATTAAGATATTAAAACTTTTATTCCAAGAATTTTACAAACTAATGTAACTGGTGACACTTATCACATTAATCACTAAATATTAAAATTGAACATGTCTTTTATAACGTGACTAACAATACCTTATAAAGAGCGTTTGAGTTACAAAAAATATCAACTTTATCTTATTAAATTAATATATATTCTTAGAACACGTATTTCTCAAATGATTTACTAATATACTCGATTTAAAAAAAAAAATCTCCAACTCAATTCAATATAAACTTATCTTATATTTCTTGGTGAAATTGTCTAAAGTCAGAGTCCAATAATTCAAATAACCAATTATAAAAGAGTCTAATTGGCAACGCCTTCCCAAATGGTTTGACAAAGCAAGCAAATGAATGGACCGAAACTAAAGTTACCCTCTCTCCTGAAGGTGTCTTGTCTTGGCTAGATTTTCATGATTGAACTGCGATAGCTATTAATACCCCATTGACACAATGAGACAACCTAAACTGACATTCCGCCAGATATTTACCACCGCGCTTAGACAAAGGAGTCGACAACTAAAGCTGGCATTTCCAGATATTTTACCTGGGATATTTCCTAGAAGAGATAAGAAGAAACTATCCACTTTTTGTAAAATATCTTTCTTTTTTACGTCTTGTTATATATAAACCATTCTATGGAGACATACGTGGAGATCAGCTATAGCTGAGTCTGAGAGTCTGAGACCATGGCCTTCATTAACCAACCGCTCCATTTCCTCGTCATTTTCTTCATTGCCATGTTCCTGCTCTGGTTTTCCCAATCCCCAGAAAACAAGGCCCAGTTGAACTACACAATAGTCAACTTACAGGTGTTCCTTTTTCTGTTGCCCTTTCTGTTGATACTCTATATGGCTTCATTTTCCACCGGGTGGAGGTTCCACTTTCCCTTCTGGCAGCCGGAGTACTACGACTCAGTTCAGCGAGCCGGCGGCTTGCCTTGGGGTACTGCCATCGTGGTGGCCCTCATCCTGGTCTTGCTTTCTTACCAATCAACGTTTCGCTCCATGTGGTTTGGACCTCTTAATTGGGGGTGACTCTGTCGTCTCTAGACTCTAGCTAGCTACTTATATTTGCTTGTCAAATTAAGATCGAAGAAACATCTTGTAAATTGATGCTTATGCATGTCTATTACGTAATTGTTTATAGCGTTAACAATTTTCTTTTTAAATTTTTTTTATTAAATTAATATGTGTCTATATTTTTTAGAATTATAATATGTTCTAAAGACAAATATCAATTTAATAAATTAAGTTTGAAAAGTTTTATCCAATTAAGTTTGAAGAAAACTTTGTCGCAGCCTTAACAATGTTGTTATGTTTTTTTGCTGATTGAGCTAATTATATCATGTTATCAAGTAAGTAAAAGCTTTCACTGAGAGAGAGTAAAGCTAGCCAAGTCATTCATTCAAAAATAGAGTTAAGAGCGTGTATATGAATGTTGTATACTTATACGTAGTGCGTAGGGTTTATGAGAGGGTATCTGGGCCCTGGCCGTGTGGTGGGCTTACCATTTGTACATCTCTTCGGCCCGTTGGGGCTCTCTTAGCAGTTGGGCCTTTAAAAGGGCCAGCGTTATACAATATAGCTCTCCAATAGTCTCAAATTCTTTGAAGGCAAATTAAAGGGCCAAAAGTTTTGACACTTGCCCGCTTTACCAGCACTCCTGATGAGGTGTCGTCTTAGATTGATTAACATTGGACCACGTGGCGGGTGGTAGGTTTGCATGATTGAATATTTATTTGAATTGTGATGGGCCGATGGCTATTGACGGATAAGGATCTCCTCCATTTGGAGATCAATTGGAGAATCTCATGTTGTGGGATCTTGACCGTTAATGAAATTCAATGGTGAAAAAAGTGTAAACAGATTTTGTAATCAAGGTATAATAAATTTGATTTAATTTTTTTTTTTTTGGGTGATACCCAATATACTGTTTTCTAATCAGGCTTAATGGATGTTTATTTATTTCCCTAATTGAAATGACATGAGGGGATAAGCCATTTTCTTCTTCTTTCCTCTATTATTATTATCATCAACCAAACATGGTGCAAATATGTGGAATGGGAGAGATCCAGGAGGGTGTTCGACAAACACCCTCACATTTTCCAACAAAAAATACACGATACTGTTTCCTTTGGCTCCAAGTACGGTGCAAAAGACACTGGCAGGTTTGAAAAATGTAATTCTCCAATTCCTATTTTACCCCTCCTTTTACCCACAACGAGAAAGTAGCGAGCAAGAAAAAAAATTTCTCAGCGATCAATTTCTCAATGAGACCTCTCTCTTATATTTTGAACGGAATTTTTTTTTCTTACCCACATGGAGAACACAGCAAGCAAAGGGCTTATCCATTTCTACCAGAATTTTATTTCTTACCCACAGCGAGAAAGTAGCAAGCAAAGGGCTTTTCCATTTTCACCAGAATTTTTTTTCTTACCCACAACGAGAAAGTAGCAAGCAAAGTGCTTTTCCCTCACTTTTGAGGGAGAGCAAAAGTGGTCTGATGAAGAAGAAACTACATGAGATGATGAGGGTTTTTTCGCCAGTTTTAACTCAAAAGTGGTACGGGAAAAACTTGAAATTTTGACGAAGAAGAAGCTGCACGAGTAGAACTTGAAATTTTGTCTTTACTCACCAAGAGGGTATTATGGTCATTTAACCAAAAAAATGGCCCAAGGAAACGTGAAGGCAGGCAGGCGTGGATCAATTCACAAGGCTCAAGGAATAGTGTCCTAGGGGTTGGGGAACGTGCTGGGGTTTGCCGAACAAGGCCCGGATCTTTTTGTTTAAGGAGTTCACTTTTGTTTGTACCAATTTTACCTCTTCAATGTTTCCAAGAGATAGTTTAATCGGTTGAGATCACGCTTAATTAAGTGAAAGTCACTAATTCGAATTTCATTTTCCCTTTTGTGTGGACATGTCAAAAAAAAAAAAAAAGTTTTATCTCTTCAATAAAAATACCCGGCTCCTCGATCTCCAATTTTTTGATTCAATTGATTCCAACGGGAGAGGATCCAATTTCCAGATATGCTTGGGCAATGATGTAATTTCCAAATGGATGCAAATTCTTGCTTTAAAAGATAATCAATTAAGCATGAAATTTGAGCCAAGGAGCATATGTTAAAATATTAAATTTAGGGGAAAATACAAAAAAGCCTCATCAACTATCAGCGAGTTACGATTTAGTCTCATGAACTTTCAAAAGTGACAAA
This sequence comes from Carpinus viminea, assembly GCA_013348765.1. Lineage (NCBI taxonomy): Eukaryota > Viridiplantae > Streptophyta > Magnoliopsida > Fagales > Betulaceae > Carpinus > Carpinus viminea. The sequence continues at coordinate 11,171,522 of CP054669.1, read as the reverse complement.
ATAGCTTTCAAACTATCAAACAGTTACATTTTAGCCCCTCCGTCAATTGTTGCTATGAAAGTGGATGGAAAAGTCGAAACTACGTCATTTTTTGAAGTTAAGTTACTAAAATGCCCTTTTGAAGAAAAAAATCAATTTAAAAACTACTCCCAAAAACGACGTAGTTTTGAGGGAAAAAAAAAAGCAAAAGAATAAGAATAAGGAGAAGAAGAACGGTGGTTTAGGGCTCGCTGGCCACCCCTAAACCACCGTTCTTTTTTCTTTTCATTTTTTTCTTCTCGGCATGACCAACTGGGTGACGCCAGAGCCCACGTTAACGTTTGGAGCTCCTCCAGCGGCACCGGAAGGCCAAGACTGAGCTGAGGGGCGAGCTGAAAGAGGACCCATTTTCCAACATGGCTTGGCCCGTCGAGCCCGAGCTTGGTCTCTGCTGGGTTTGTGTCGTAGAGTGCTTTTCCTTTGGTTGCCAGCTCGTTCTCGAGGCCCTCGAAGAGCTCCGCGTAGCTGGAATGGAAGTCGGGTATGACGTGGTCGCGACGGGATTTGAGGAGGAAGAAGAGGAGTCGCTTGAGCTTGTCGTGGCTCGGCTCCGATGGGTCGAGATCACTGCAAAATTCAGCCGCGTAGAGAGCTCCCACAGCCTCCGCCACCACTGGGTAGCTCATCTCTCTTAACTGCAAGGACACGTCCCTCTCGGACTCGGTCCCTTCCAATACCTGTTGATTTCTTGAAAATTTCTTTATTTTTTTATTTTTTTTATTTATATAAAAGGGTCAACCCATTAAATAGCGCCGGAGGAGAGCTTACCTCGAAAGAACACAATATGCGTCTGTGATGCAGATCTGTCACTATTTCCGTCTCTGCACCATCGCCGATCAAGAACCGATTGTTGTAACCGCGCATAATAATGATGAACAGTATATGAGATCTAAAAGAGAGATCAAGAGAGAGAGACACAGATTTAACGTGGTTCGCAATTTGCCTACGCCCACTGTGAGAGAGCGGCTATATATTTCTATTCAATAATTTAGGTTACAACATAACATATTTATAGGCAAACCCTAATTATAAGTATTTTGAAAATCCCAAAATACCCCCACAACTTATTTGTTCCCTGTGCCCACATAAACTAATTACACCCAATGGGCCTTTAATAGAATATGAGCCACTTGTTTCAACAATCTCCACCTTGGCGAGTATTCACCTCTTTGAAGATAATCAAGTATTGGGCCTCCACCGAATCGATAAGTTTAGGCCGCCCTCTCCTCTCCTTTCTAGCACTGGATACATTTATCAAGTCCAAGCAATGCTTGAACTTGTTCATGTAATAGGCTTCGGCCAACATATCCGCTGCATTCTCGTGTGAATCTTCTCAAGTAACAATTCACCAGAGCAACCAATTCTCGATCTTGTGAAACCTCACATCAATGTGCTTGGTTCTCGATGATACACCTGGTTCTTTGCCAAGTAAATGGCACTTGATCATCACAATACAACGGAACTCCAACTTGTCAATACCCAGCTCTTTGACTAACCTCGTAAGCCACAAAGCTTCCTTTGCAGCCTTCAAATACCGCCATGTACTCGCTCCCGTGGACATTGCAACCGTGGATCGGATCATAGACTTCCAACATATGGGTCCTCCGCAAGAGTAAACACATAACCCGTGGTCGATCTTCCGTCATCCAAGTCCCCGATAATCTGCATCCACATATCCCACAATCGACAAATCACTCTTTGTCGACAAAAGTGATGCCGTAGTCAGAGTAATTTTCAAGTATCCAAAATCCACTTAATCGCATTCCAATGTTGTTTCCCGGATTTGCCATGTATTTACTCACCACGCCACCGCATGAGCCAAATCTGGCCTTATACCATAGCATACATCGACACCCCATCGTGACCGGCATATGGGACCTTTGACATGTCTTCGCTTTCTTCAACTGCCTTTTGGACACCGTGAGGTAGACAAGTGGAAGTGATTCGCCAAAGGTGTACTTACCGTTTTGCATTCTCCATGCTAAACCTCTCCAACACCTTCTTTACATAACCGCTTGAGATAGCCACAATCTCTTGGCATCTCTGTCTCGCTAATCTCCATCCCAAGAATCTTCTTAGTGCGCCAAATCCTTCATGTCAAATTTCTACTCAACAAAACCTTCATTTGTTGACCTCCACTATACTCTTTGCTGCAATAAGCATATCATCCACATATAGTAAGAAAAATAAATGAGCCATCATCAAGGCTCCTCATATACACACAAATCATACTCACATCTTCTCAGAGCCAATCTTGATCATGTAGGAGTCAAATCGCTTATACCATCGCTTTGAGACTGCTTCAGCCCATAAAGTGACTTCTTCAATTTAACCAAGTGCTCTCTGCCTGAGTTGATCGAACCTTCCGTCGCTCCATGTAAATCTGCTTCCTCCAAATCACCATGAAGAAAAGCGTCTTCACATCCATTTGCTCCAAAGCCATGTCATAATGGGCTACCAACGCCAATATCGCTCGATGGAAGTATGTCCACCATCGGGGAAAATATTTCTTCATAATCAACCCCTTTCTGTGAATAACCTTTTGCTACTAGGCGAGCCTTGAACTTTTCTCCCTTTTTCTCGACATCGCTCTTTTTCTTGAACACCCATTTGCACCCTATCTTCCTCTTCTCTTTGGGAGCTCCACCAAATCCCATGTCTGATTTTTATGCAAAGACTCCATTTCTCGCCATAGCACCCATCCATTTACTCTTCTCTTGGCTATTGACAGCCTCTTGAAAAGTGGTAGGATCTCCGCTACTAATAACAAGTGCATAAGAAATCATGTCTTCAAAACCGCACTGATTGGTGGTCCGATAAGTGCGCCTAGGTCTGTCGTGGCTATACTGTGATGTCGCCAACTCCTCAAGTAGAAGTCTCTACTCGAGAAGTGTTCTCCGCACAGAGTCTCTAACTCCACCGCACCACCGCTATCATTGCTTCGCTTCGCACCACGCTTTTCCTCGAGTACTTTTCAACATGGAATTTTCTCAAATACCACGCTCTCACGATCACCGCCTTTGTTTGCCGTCGGATCCCAAAACTTGTAACCTTTAACCCTTTCCCATATCCGAGAAAGATACACCGCCTAGACTTTGGATCAAGTTTTGACCGTTTCTTCACTAGGTATGTGCACATAGGTCGGACAACCAAATACTCTCAAACCGTAGTAATCTACCTCATTACCGCCCACACCTCCTCCGCAACTTTCCCATCTAGTGCTGCCTTGGTGACCTGTTTATCAAGTAGCATGCCATACTAACTGCGTCTGCCTAAAAATCTTTGCAAGTCCAAAGATTCAACCCGAGACATCTTGTTTCTCTCAATCGACCTATTCATCCTTTCCGCCACACCATTTTGTTGAGGTGTCTTAATCGTGAAGTGTCTCTTTATACCATGCTGCTCACAAAAATCTTGAACTCATCGTTGTGTACTCAAAGGCCATTATCCGTCCCGAGGCACTTAACCTTCTTCCCAGTGGTTCTCCACTTCACTTTCCACAACTTGAACTTGGCAAACGCTTCGATTTGTGCCGCATGAAGTACACCCAAACCTTTCCGGAAAAATCATCAATAAAGATGACAAAATACATATGTCCTCCTCGTGACGCTTTTCACCGGGTCCCTATACATCGTAATGAACATAGTCCATAATACCCTCGCCTTGTGTGTGGCTGTCTTGAATTGTACCCTATTCTCGCTTCTGCAACACGTAACTTACAAAAAGTCAAGTTTACATGTTTTGACACCCTTCAATAGATTTTTCTTATGAAGCTCTAACATGCCCTGCTCACTCATATGACCTAACCGCATATGCCACAAAACAAGACAATCAGATTCTGCACTCTACAGAGGCAATTCCACCTACAACTGCATTTCCTAATGCTTTATAGATATTCTTTGAATTTATCTGTCCTTCATCACTACCATCGCACTTTAGTTACCTTCATTACTCCACCTATAGACTTATAACCATAACCGCTTGAGTCTAAGGTGCCTAATGAAATTAAATTCTTTTCCACTTCGTACATGTCTAACATCACATAACGCTTCTAACCACACCATCAAACATTTTAATTCTAATATTACCTATGCCAGAATTTTGCAATGTGCACCATTACCCATAGTAACTATACCGTAATTAATCGACCAGAGGTGTCAAACCAATCTCTCGCCACGTGAAAAGAACATGTTGAGTCCGTAATCCAAGAATCCACAGTCGCTCAATTAGATGCAATAAAGCATATCACCATCAAGATCGCGAATTGACTTCCACTACGCTCGCAGACTTTGAGGAACCTTCATTCTTCGCCATCCTTTTTCTTCTTCCACCGACAGTCCGCTTCATGTGCCCTTTCTTTCCGCACTTAAAACAATTGATGTCCTTCCTCCCGGACTTTGACCGAGAATTCTTGCCTTCGACTCACCCCTGTTATTGCTTCTTCCACGGTCATGGTTACCCTTTACAACTAGCCCTTCTCCTTGGGAATTTTCATCAATATTTTTCTTCCTTTGATGAAAAGCCAATAGGGCTCCTGTAACATCCTCTAACTCCAAGGACTCTTTCCCCATGTCGAGTTGTAACCAAATTCTCATATGTAGAAGAACTTGGGAGTGAATTCAACAAAGATCAACGCCTTTGTCTTCGTCTTCAACTTCACATCAACCTCTTCAAATCACCGATTATCCGATTAAATACGTTGATGTGTTGGCTCGATCGAACCCTCCGCCATCTTCTTCAAGCCGCATACAACCGCCGCTTAGATAGAGCTTGTTCACAACGATTTTGACATATACCGACTTTCCAGCTTTCAACCAAACCGCCACGGAGATTCTTCGTCCATGACATGATACATCACGTCATCTCCTGCATAAAGCCGAATAGTAGCCACCGCTTTGGCCTCAAGTTCCTTCCAATCTATGTCCGCCATCCTTCCGGTTTTGACCCATATAACGCCTTCACCATCCCTTGTTGCACCAACAAACTTGACACGCCTCGCCATAACCCGAAATTTCCTGATCCATCGAACTTCATCACGCCGAACTTTGCGTAAGATGTGCCAATCCCAGCCATCGTATGATTAGGCTCGATACCAATTGTTGTAATCACAGACAATAATGATGAACAATATATGAGATCTAAAAGAGAGAGATCAAGAGAGAGAGACACAGATTTAACGTGGTTCGCAATTTGCCTACGCCCATGTGAGAGAGCGTTATATATTTCTATTCAATAATTTAGGTTACAACATAACATATTTATAGGCAAACCCTAATTATAAGTATTTTGAAAACCCCAAAATACCCCCACAACTTATTTGTTCCTAGGCCCACATAAACTAATACACCCAATGGGCCTTTAATAGAATATGAGCCACTTGTTTCAACAGACTTTAACTCGGCAATGAAGAAAGCGAGTCTTGAACCGTGTTTGTCAAAGTAGACATTAAGAAACAAGCTTAGGACTACCATCAAAGCAGTCTTTTACTCTATCCCTCTCTGTTATGGAACCACCCATTAAAAGCACAGTTCTTCTTCTCCTCTCCTCTCCCTCGCTTTCGCATAATCAAAAGCGTCCTCACCAGAACACTATTTCCTTCCCTGCCTTCAACTTCAAGGGACAACAATGCCCACCACCCTCCTCCTCCTCCTCCTTACCCTCCTCTCCTCCACCACCACTATCTCCTCCACCTTCCCTCCCAAGAAGCGCCACCACCACCGCCACCTCCTCCATCAACCTTTCTTCCCACTTACCTCCTTCTCCAGCAGTACTGGTCACCATGATACCATCCTCTGTCTAGTCGTGGAGATGCATGTGCCTCATAAAACATGTTTAATTAACGCCTTTTTTTTAAAAAAAAAAAAAAAACACGACGTCGTTTTTGGGGATAATTTTTAAATTGATTTTTTTCTTCAAAAGGGCATTTTAGTAACTTAACCTCAAAAAACGACGTAGTTTCGACTTTTTCATCCACTTTCACGGCAACAACTGATGGAGGGGGCCAAAATGCAACTACTTGATATTTTAGGGGGCCATTTTGTCACTTTTAAAAATTCATGGAGCTAAATCGTAACTCGCTGGTAATTGAGGGGACTTTTTTGTATTTTCCCCTTAAATTTACTATTAATTGACAATTTAACAATATTGGACACAATCCAAACCACCTACTCTCTGCATCATCCATTTAGTACATGAAGTAGTCACAAGAAATTCATGTTAACATATCATTATCTAAGGCATTTACAATGGAGGAGTTAAATTATACTTTTATCTAAAATAGTTCTTAAATTAATAAAATACGTACCCTCTACATTGGAGAAGCTAAAAAAAATATAGAATATATATTTTATTAAATGAAAAAAAAAAGCTACATGTAGCGACATTATTCAAAGAGCTATTTTCCTAAATTTTCTTCCCACATCTTTTTTTCTTCCACTATCTCTCCCAAAATTTTCTTCCCATGTTTTTTTTATTGTTTTTCTCACTGTTTTCTCTTTATTCAAAATTTTCTCCTATTATTTCTCTCTCACATCACTTTTTTCTCAAAAACTGAAAAATAAGATATTTAAGAAAAATACAATCATTATAAAAATAAAAAAATAAAAATTAAATGATATAAATAAAAATATAACTAATCGGATGTAAGAGGTCCTTAAAAAGTTATTAGTTAAACTAGATAAATTAAGTTTTGATGAACTATTTTACATAAAAATTTAGCTATTCCATTGTAAATGCTCTAATCTCATTTCTTCAACCTACAATTCACTTGTAAAAGAACAAACTAATTACCAAATTAAAAATAAATAAAATCCATGTCCAAAGCCATCAGAAGTTTGCTATGTAGATAATTGACTAGATCATTCGTGCTTAATTTAACAATATTAATTCTCAAACAAAGTTAATCAAATCCTTCTTTCTTAATTACAATGAAAAAAGAGGAACAAAACATCTCAGATATGGCACAATATATTGTCTATATCAAACAGAAAACCAAGCCAATTACAAGGCATCATCCTTAACTATATATATGTACAGTAATCGTGATTAACCTGTCTTTGCCCTAACAAAATTAACCCACAATTATCATGAAAAAAAAAAAAAAAACAAAAACAAAAAGAAAAATCTTGTCAGTATCTAAATTGACCAGCTATCAAGAAAGACAGACCGGACTTGCACCATAACAAGCAACAGCACAATCAAAGCTGCCACGCCCCACGGGGAGCTCCCTTCCGACGGGAGATGGTGGGTCCGCCTGCGCTGGTCCCACGGCGACGTGGCAAAGAAACTACCTGGATTTTCCATCGACGACAACCACCGGACGACGATCACTAACACGACAGGTGTCGCCAAGAGGACCAAACTCAGTTGTTCTTCAGCGCTTTCCACCGCTTCCTCGTAGGAGAAGTACCATGACATGCCGAGGAAGATTGAGATCACGGCGAGAATTAGCAGAACTGGGTATGGAAGAGGATTCAGGCTGAAGACCTCCAAGATGGAGGTGGTTGTGCTTCTTCTGTGGGCCATTGATCGCCGGCCTAGCCTTCTTTGTTGTACTTGTGGGGGAAGCTTCTAAAGTTTGACAAATTCAAGCGGTCGTTACGATTTATAGCATAAACGTGGGGGGAGTCTGATATGCTACTGCACTACTTATTGTATATCATGTACTTGTTGTTTCCCAGCCGTTTATTTTCAAATTTGTTGCTTTAATTTTCAAACATTCATATGGATACAAAATTTTCCACAAATTGGGTTTTAAAAACAAATTGGATTTTACTTTAGCCTCTTTTTATTGACACATATTATTTAAGCGTGAGAAATACGTGTTTTTTTTTTTTATTAATATAATTTTAAAAAAATATGTGAAAAATATATGCCATTAAAATAATATGTATTTCTTATAGCATTCCCAATGGAGGAACTAATTTTTTATGTAAAATAATTCATTAAAACTCACTTTATCTATTTTTTATGCCATTAAAATAGCTTCTCCGTAGGTTGGCGCTGTCCTAATGGACCTATAGTGCAATGCTGGTGCCTCAGCCATTGTACAACATACCGTAGATAACACTAGCGGTACGATCGAGTCCGACCTCGGGTGGCCCACACCTCTAATAACGTCCGTCCTATAATGACCAAGCCATTTGGGAATGGCTGCACCGTGATCATGAAACCATTGGATCCAAAGCCCTCATATAACACACATTTGACCATAACATAAAGTCTTTATAGTATGCCCATGGCCGTTTATACCACACATACCGGCGTACTATGTCATATGATACATCTTAACAGTTAATTAACAGTACAATTACCAAGTATTTACAGAAAATAGGCATGCTCATATCATACATGTGGTCAGTCAACTGACATATTCCACGTTTTAAGTAAAAAAGTTGTAAGTGTCTACTTACCTTGTGCAATCGACCGAATCCTCCAACGAAGCTAAGTCTTATCATAACGGATACAAGACACCATTATTCTAGGCCCTATCTAACCTAAAAATGTGAGTAGACTAAAACGTACATGTGTGAAGCTTGGAAACTAGTGCTTTGCCCATTGACCGTACGTCCGGCCCCGATAGCGTACGTCCGCTCAATGTGTTAAACACACCGTTTTAAGATCCAAACAATGTATGGTTTCTACAACATTTTTAGACCTCTAAACCTCTTCTAAGCTAATAAAAGAGCACATGCGACGCAAGAAATCAAATCACAAAGAAGCTTTGGAAGAATCATTTGAAAACATTGTCACTCTTAAAGAAACTTAACGAATACTTTGGAAAACTCAACAAAGCATAAACCAAAGGGTAAAACAGTGTTAAATGTAAAGGTAATGAAGATTACCTCGAAGTTAAGCATGGACATGATCTCTTATCCTTGGAAACTCCTTTTTTGAAGCTCACACTCTCAATTTCTCACTCAATAAGGAACGGGTTCTAGCAGCCAAGGGGCGCACCAGAGGATAGAAATGGGCGTGTGGAATGAGAGGTGGGGGTGGGTATTTATAAGAAAAGTTCGCCACCAACTCTCTAATAAAGTAGCGGACGTCTGGCAACCCTAACTTATGTTCGATGTTATTACACAATGGTCCAAAGGGTGCCTCGTATGTCTAGGTATTACCTAGAGGGTATTCCAAAAAGTAACGTACGTCCATGTGGATCCACGTACGTTTGTTGTACGGTTTGCAAAGCATACGTCTGGTTTGCAAAGCGTACGTCCGATGGTCCTCCATGTGTTCGCATTAAAAACAGTAGCGTACATCCGCCTAACCCAGCGTACATCTGCCTAACCTAGCGTACGTCCGCCTTCAGAGGGTTAATATTTGGCTTCTATTTTATAAGGGATCAAAGTGTTGTTAGGTTAACGCTAAGGGTTTTGGGCCTCATTAAAACATCTTTATTAAAAATCTTTGTTGATTGCCCTTATAGAAAAGATTTTGATTAATAGAAAGGTTTGTTTTTACCGGGGTATTACAGTGGTTTCCGTTTTTGGGTTTCTTGTTTCTTTGTTTTTCTTGTTAGAGTTTGTGTTTGTTTGATTCTGTTTTTGCTTTTGTTGTTTATTTTGCTTGTTTAGGTACACTTTGTGGGTGATGATATTGGGGTTTCACTCAAACTTCCCCCTTCATTTGAGTGTGCTGTCGATCTCCTCCGTGTACTTTGCCACCCACTGTCCTCTGATGGGCCTTTTCTTGCCCCCACCACAATGAGCTTTCTACGCCCCCTTCTAATTTCGGTTTCCGACAAGCTCGTGATTGGCTCTTCTTTCCGGCTATTGTCATTCGCTTGGTGTGCTTCTTGTTTATTTCCATTTAATTTAGGCTAGCTTTTCCTTTTGGTGTAATTTTTGTCTTGTTTTTGTTTTTGCTTGTAATAATGCTCGGTCCTCTCTCGCTCGATCTGCCCGCCTAATGCCCTTTGGGTTTGTTGCTTTGGTCTAGACTTTTGGGTTGTGAATGTGAACGTTATCCTAACTTTTGGGTTGAGGAAGATGAGTTTTAGGTTGGGGCTATCTGCCCTTAATGTAGGAATAAGAGCTATTGAGTCTGTTTGGCACAAATCTGCTATTTAAATTGAAAATTAGTCATAGGTTAACGGATTTTGTATGAGTTTGAAATGTAATACGTCATTTTTTATGCTCGTAACCTCATAGTTTCGACTATAGTTATTTCAGAACTTTATACTCGTTTATCAATAAATAAGACTGATCTGTTTCCTTTAAAAAAAAAAAAAATTCCCCATTGACGGAATGAGACAACCTAAACTGACATTCCACCAGATATTTACCACCGTGCTTGGACAAAGGAGTCGACAACTAAAGCTGGCATTTCCAGATATTTACCTGGGATATGTCCTAGAAGAGATATGGAGAAACTATCCATTTTTTGGTAAAATATCTTTCTTTTTTACTTCTGGTTATATATAAATCATTCTTTGGAGACATGCATGGAGATCGATCAGCTATAGCTGATAGTCTAAGACCATGGCCTTCATTAACCAACCGCTCCATTTCCTCACCATTTTCTTCATTGCCATTTTACTGCTCTGGTTTTACCAATCCCCAGAAAACAAGGCCAGATGCTCCATTTCCTCACCATTTTCTGCATTGTCATTTTCCTGCTCTGGTTTTCCCAATCCCCAGAAAACAAGGCCCAGTTGAACTACACATTCATCAACCTCCAGCTGTTCCTTTTTCTGTCTCCCTTTATATTGATACTCTATATGATGTCATTTTCTAGTACTGGCTGGAGCTTCCGCTTTCCCTTCTGGCAGCCGGAGTACTACGACTCAGTTCAGCCAGCCGGCGGCTTGCCTTGGGGTACTGCCATCGTGGTGGCGCTCATCCTGGTCTTGCTTTCTTACCAATCAACGTTTCGTTCCATGTGGTTTGGACCTCTTAATTGGGGAGGGGTGACAAGAAAATGATCATCTTGTAAATTACTTGCAAAAGATCGAAGAAACATCTTGTAAATTAATGCTTATGCATGTCTATTACGTACTTGTTTATAGCTTTAACAATTTTCTTTTTAAATTTTTTTATTAAATTAATATTTGTCTATTTTTTTAGAATTATAATATGTAGACAGATATTAGTTTAATAAATTAGATTTGAAAAGTTTTATCCAATTATGTTTGAAGAAAACTTTGACGCAACCTTAACAATGTTGTTATGTTTTTTTTTTTTTTTTTTTGGCTGATTGAGCTAATATCATGTTCTAGTCATTCAAAAATACATGTCCAAAAAAAAAAATCATTCAAAAATAGAGTAAGAGCGTGTACGTGAATGTTGTGCGTAGTGGTTAGGGTTTATGAGAGGGTCTCTGGGCCCTGGCCGTGTGGTGGGCTTACCAGTTGTACCTCTCCTAGGCCCATTGGGGCTTTCTTAGCAGTTGGGCCTTTAAAAGGCCCAGCGTTATATAATATAGCCCTCCAATAGTCTCAAATTCTTTGACAAAGTATTCAAATTAAGGGTATGTTTGTCGAAATTTTTGTTTTCTGTCTCTTGGTTTCTTTTCTCAAAACAAAAATGTTACTAAACAACTCAAAAAGAAGAAGAAGAAGAAGAAGAAAAAAAACAGTTCTTACGTTTAGGTCATATTTGAACACCTTTTCAAACCCAAAACAAAAATCATTCTCCAAGACACATTAAGCCCTAAACTTTTTATCTTGGAAGTTTTACTGCATGGCTTGTGCATCATATTGACAATATTACTGTGGACAGTGATCTTATTTATAAAGTGGTGGCCTTATGAGAATGTTGCTAAGATATTACAACTTTTATTTAGAATTTTACAAATTAACGTAATAGTAGTTGCAGCACTTACTATATCAGTCTTTAAACAATTAAAATTGAGCATGATTTTATGACGTGACTATTAATAATTTATAAAGAGCGTTTAAGTTATAAAAGATATTAACTTTATTTTCTTAAATTGACATTTGTTATTAGAACACATTATTCTTAAATGATCCTATCAATTTAATATACTGAATTAAAAAAAAAAAACTCCAACTCAAGTCAATACAAATTTATCTTATATTTCTGGGTGAAATTGTTAAAGTTGAGTCCAATAATTAAAATAACCAATTATAAAAGAGTCCTCATTATGTTGGAAACGCCTGCCCAAATAGTTTGACAAAGCAAGCAAATTAATGCCACATTGACACAATGGACCAAAACTAAAGTTATCCTCTCTCCTAAAGGTGTCTTGTCTTGGCTAGGTTTTCATGATTGAACTGCGATAGCTATTATTCTATTAATGCCACATTGACACAATGAGATAACCTAAACTGACATTCCACCAGGTAATTACCACCGTCCTTAGACAAAGGAGTCGACAACTAAAGCGGACATTTAATTTCCAGATATTTACCTGGGATATTTCCTAGAAGAGAAGGAGAAACTATCCATTTTTTTGTAAAATATATTTCTGTTTCACTTCTTGTTATATATATATAAACCATTCTTTGGAGACATGCGTGGAGATCAGCTAGCTGGGACTTGAGAGTGAGACCATGGCCTTCATTAACCAACCGCTCCATTTCCTCACCATTTTCTTCATTGCCATGTTCCTGCTCTGGTTTTCCCAATCCCAAGAAAACAAGGCCCAGTTGAACTACACAATAATCAACTTACAGGTGTTCCTTTTTCTGTTGCCTTTCCTGTTGATGCTCTATATGGCTTCATTTTCCACCGGCTGGAGGTTCCACTTTCCCTTCTGGCAGCCGGAGTACTACGACTCAGTTCAGCAAGCCGGCGGCTTGCCTTGGGGTACTGCCATCGTGTTGGGGCTCATCCTGGTCTTGCTTTCTTACCAATCAACGTTTCGTTCCATGTGGTTTGGACCTCTTAAATATTAGGGGTGACTCTGTCGTCTCTAGACTCTAGCTATGCAAAATTAAGATCGAAGAAACATCTTGTAAATTAATGCTTATGCATGTCTATTACGTACTTGTTTATAGCTTTGTAAATTAATGCTTATGCATGCCTATATTACGTACTTGTTTATAGCTTTAACAATTTTCTTTTTCAAATTTTTTTATTAAATTAATATTTGTCTATTTTTAGAATTATAATACGTTCTAAAGACATATCAATTTAATAATTAGATTTAAAAAGTTTTATCGAATTAAGTTTGAAGAAAACTTTGTCGCAACCTTAACAATGTTGTTATGTTTTTTTTTGGCTGATTGAGCTAATTATATCATGTTATCAAGTAAGTAATAGCTTTCAAAGTTACGAGCAAGAGCGTGTATATGAATGTTGTAGTTGCGTAGGGTTTATGAGAGGGTCTCTGGGCCTTGGCCGTGTGGTGGGCTTACCATTTGTACCTCTCTTAGTCTCATTGGGGCTTTCTTAGCAGTTGGGCCTTTAACATTGGACCACGTGGCCTCCAATAATCTCAAATTCTTTGACAAAGTGGGCAAACTAAAGGGCCAAAAGTTTTTGACACTTGCCCGCTTTACCAGCACTCCTGATGAGGTGTCGTCTTAGATTGATTAACATTGGACCACGTGGCGGGTGGTAGGTTTACATGATTGAATATTTTTTTGAATTGTGATGGGCCGATGGCTATTGACACCAACTTATGCTATCACACTGAGACAAAGGAATGACCAATGAAATTGACATCTCCAATATTTTACGGCTTTTTTCTTCCTTTTGGTTAGGTAGGGGTCATTCTCATTCTTCATTTAAAAAAGGAGAGAAAATGGGCGATGAGTCGGAAATGCTTTCCAACATAATATTTGAAGCCGTCTTTCTAATTACACATTATACAACAAACAAAAATGGAAAAAACATAAATTCAGCCTTTTAATGTGGGTAACACAGTATATAGGTAAACCATAATTGCAACTAAGGGACCTATTTTAACTACAACAACGAAACACAGCAGCGAAACCAACATTAAAATAGACTGAGTCTTAGTACTAAAGAAAAAAAAAAGGAGGGTTTCTAGCATTATTACCCTTTCAATTGGGGTTGCGATATCTCTTTTCAAACTTAAATTGACAAAAATATTCTCCATAAAATTAATAATAGTTTTTTTTTAAAAAAAAATGAACATGGATTATTTGAGCAAGTAAAAATAGTGATAACTTGTCTTTGTGAACAATAAAAAGCCGTAAAAAAAGAACATATAAGTAGAAGAAAGAATTGCGCAGCAACCTTGCAATTACATTATTGAAAAACGTTCCTTTGTAGCTTAATTATGATTAAATTGTATTCAAAGATGAGATTGGTCGCTTAATGATGATAGTAGAAGACAAGAAATGGCGAAGAGTTATGAATCTTTGCTTGAGTTTCAAGAAAACGAAAACTTACACTCAATCAAGTCTAAGTCTAACACAAATATCAGGCCTAATGGATGTTTATTTATTTCCCTAATTGAAGTGACATGAGGGGATAAGCCATTTCTTCTCTTTCCCTCTATTATTATCATCAACCAAACATTGTGCAAATATGTGGTATAGGAGAGGATCCGGATCTTTTTGTTTAAGGAGTTCACTTTTGTTGGACCAGTTTTACCTCTTCCATAAAGGACCCGGCCCCTTGATCTCCAATTGATTCCAACGGGAGAGGATCCGATTTCCAAATATGCTTGGGCAATGACATAATTTTCAAATTGATGCAAATTCTTGCTTTAAAATGCAATCAAACATTAAATTTGAACCAACAGGTGAAGGGAGAGTATGCTAAAATATTAAATTTACTATTAAATGACAATTTAATAGTCGCCAATCAATTGAATTCGATCGGTTGTGAGCTACGTCTTTGTAATGAGTCATGATTAATTCTTCTCCTTATCTTTGTGTGAACATGTAAAAAAAAAAAAAAGACAATTTAACAATATTGGACACAATCCAAACCACCTACTTTCTGCATCATCCTTTTAGTACATGAAGTAGTCACAAGAAATTCATGTTAACATATCATTATCTAATCCCATTTCTTCAACCTACAAATTCACTTGTAAAAGAACAAACTAATTACCAAATTAAAAATAAATAAATAAAATCCATGTCCAAGGCCATCAGAAGTTTATATATATAGATAATTGACTAGATCGTTCGTGCTTAATTTAACAATATTAATTCTCAAACAAAGTTAATCAAATCCTTCTTTCTTAATTACAATGAAAAAAGAGGAACAAAACATCTCAAATATGGCACAATATATTGTCTATATCAAACAGAAAACCAAGCCAATTACAAGGCATCATCCTTAACTATATATATGTGTACAGTAATCATGATTAACCTGTCTTTGCCCTAACAAAATTAACCCACAATTATCCTACAAAAAAAATTAAAAACAAAAAGAAAAATCTTAGCAGTATCTAAATTGACCAGCTATCAAGAAAGACAGACCGGAATTGCACCATAACAAGCAACAGCACAATCAAAGCTGCCACGCCCCACGGGGAGCTCCCTTCCGACGGGAGATGGTGGGTCCGCCGGCGCTGGTCCCACGGCGACGTGGCAAAGAAACTACCTGGATTTTCCATCGACGACAACCACCGGACGACGACCACTAACACGACAGGTGTCGCCAAGAGGACCAAACTCAGTTGTTCTTGAGCGGTTTCCACCGCTTCCTCGTAGGAGAAGTACCATGACATGCCAAGGAAGATTAAGATCACGGCGAGAATTAGCAGAACTGGGTATGGAAGAGGATTCAGGCTGAAGACCTCCAAGATGGAGGTGGCTGTGCTTCTTCTGTGGGCCATTGATCGCCGGCCTAGCCTTCTTTGTTGTACTTGTGGGAAGCTTCTAAAGTTTGACAAGTTCAAGAGGCCGTTACGATTTATAGCAAAAACGTGGGGGGTGTCTGATATGCTACTGCACTACTTACTGTATATCATGTACTTGTTGTTTCCCAGCCGTGGATTTTCAAATTTGTTGCTTTAATTTTCAAATATTCATATGGATACAAAATTTTCAAACATTCGTATACAAAATTTTCCACAAATTGGGTTTTAAAAACAAATTGGATTTTACTTTAGCCTCTTTTTAGTGACGCATATTATTTAAGCATGAGAAACATGCGTTTTTTTTTTAAAAAAAAAAATTAATGTTATTAAAAAAAATGTGAAAAGTATAAGCTATTTTTTTTTTTATATATAAAGAAAACAGTTCAGTCTCATTCATTGATAAATGGGCATAAAGTTTTGAAGCAACTATAACCGAAGCTATGAGGTTACAAGCGTTAAAGATGACGTATTACATTCTAAATTCATATAAAATCTGCCAACCTATAACTAATTTTTAATTTAAACAGTAGATCTACGCTAAACAGACTCAAATCAATGCATAGGTAGCTCTTATTCCTCGACACTGAGGACAGAGAACCTGAAGCCAAAACTCATTATTCTCGACCCAAAAGGCAGGATAACTTTGACATCCACAACCCAAAGATCTAGACCAAAGTAGCAAACCCAAAGGGCATCAGGTGAGCAGATCAAGCGAGAGAGGACCAAGCATTATTACAAGCAAAAACAAAAATCGATTATAGACAAAAAAAAGAAAAAAATTACTCCAAAAGGAAAAGTCAGCCTAAATTACAAGGAAATAAGCAACAAAGAAGCACACCAGTCAAATGACAGCAGCCAGAAAGAAGAGTCGATCATGCGCTTGTCAGAAATTGAAATCGAAAGGGGGCGTTGAAAGCTCATCGCGGTAGGGGTGTGAGAAAAGGCCTAGCCAAGGACGGTGGCATGGGTGGCGAAGCACGTGGAGGAGATTGGTAGCGCACTCAAATGGAGGGGGAAGTTTGAGTGAAACCCCAAGATCACCACCCACAAAGTGTACCTAAACAAGCAAAAGAAATAACAAAAACAAAAACACAAACAAACAAACACAAACTCTAACAAGAAAAACAAAGAAACAAGAAACCCAAAACAGAAACCACGCTGGGGAGAAAGGTTGCCGGGGGAAAAGGTTGCTGGGGGAAAAGGCTAGAGCTAAAGGCATCAAATAAATAGGCTAGTTCACGAGGAGTCAGAAGAGGGAGAGGGAAGGATGGCCAAAGGGGGAGAACAAGCTGCTATAGAAGAAACCATAAAAACCTATGCTATTAAAAAAAAATATATGTATTTCTTATATATTAATTAACACATGCCACTTTTTTAAAGTTGGGTTAAAAAAATTGTGTTTTTTATAATTGTTTGTTGCCCGGCTACAATAGCGGACAAAGTTCTCTCAAATTGTGTTTCAATCTATTAAATTGATATTTATTCTTATAGTATGTAATTTTTACATATATTTTTAATAAAATTGATTGAACATAAAAGTACATTTAATAATCATGTGCTTTAAGGAAATATATATATATATATATATATACATATATATTGCGTTTCCACTCCCCCGCCTTGGTATCAAAGCCGTAAGTATTGATGATCTGTAACTACCTCCTGATCTTGTTCTTTGCTGCTTGTGTTATCATTCCTCTCTCTGCTTGAAAGTTCTGTCTGTGTTCTTTCTTTCAGTCTCAAACCTACCACCCCGTCAGTTTTACCTGAGGTTACCTGTAAGTCCCGTTCAGTGCCTGGAGTTGGCTTTTAGGGCGTTGGTGAAGGGTAAGTGTCTCGACCCAGGGTATGTGTAGTTAGGTATCTATCCGAAGTAACATTTTTAGAATGATTAAGCTTTGAGTCGTTTGATTGCCAAAATGTGGAGATCAAGCTCTTCTGTTAGTTCTAGGTCTAGTAACCTTCCCCCTGATATTGTCAATAGTGAAAATGTTTCGTTTTAAGACGAAAATGCTTTTAATTTTAATAAATGGAATATCCTTAGGCTGAGTACTAAGGATATTTACGCTGATTCTTCTTGGATTAAATCTACTTTTAAATCTAAAAATGCTATTGAGACTGTTGAACAGACTTATGCTATTTTTGGAGAAAATACTGTGTTTCAATTGTTTAATAAGAAATTTGTTGATATTTCAAAATCCAAAGGATTTAAGTTTCTTCATGTAGGATCTGTGCAAGTTGCTGTTAAACCTTTAACTAGACTTGGAATTGATGCTTCTGTTTTGTTGTGTTTGCGTGACGCAAGATTTAATCAATTTAAGACTAGTATTCTTGGTATGATTCAATCTTCCTTGTATGCTGGTCCTATTCATTTTGATGTTTTTCGTAACATGACTGTTTCTTTGGAAGACTTGAATGTCCTTAAATCTTTAACTTTGAATGTTTCGACCTAAGGTTATGATATGGAAGAAGGTAGTAGACCTCTTGCTATCATATATCGTATCTACTACCGATTGATGAAAACTAACTTGAATCCTCAAGCTATTTTCAAAGATCCTAAAGGGTCTACTATGTTGATCCAAAGTTCTACCCAAGATGCTACAATAAGCATTCCAAAAATGATATGGTGGGAAAATCTTACTCTTCCCAACGCATGGCTTTTGGAAAATGTTTCAAAACCTGCTAATGTAGCTACTAGATCTACTGACGTAGATCTTATTCAACACTACTTGGATGGAACTGTTCAGATCAATTTCTCTAACTTAAATACTTCTGGTCAGATTCAAAGACCTCTTGGTATTGAACAAAAAAGAAACTCTTTTGTTGGATCTGCTACCACTGAGGGATTTAAAAACAGAGATAAAGAAATTGATGATTTGCTTGCTGCTTCTAATTTGAAGGTAAAATCAGTTGCTAATGACCCTGCTAATTCTCAAATTTCCCAAGCCTATTATTCAACCAAATCTCATCCTCTCCCTAATAGAGAAGATGATGACAGTGGTTCCATGTCTCCTTCTGCTTCAGACATGAATGGTCATCTTCCTCCTCCACCTCCCCCTCAACAGATTCCTCATCAGTTGAGAGTTCTTCATGCTGAAACTCATGGTGAGTCTTCTAAAAATTTCTTTTCCCAAATTGATTGGTCGGCTTTGCATATAGATTTTTCCTCAAAAGAAAATCAAATTTTGCGCCATGCTTATCGTGCCAAATTTTCTGAAAAGGAGAGAGATCGAATCAAAGTTCAATGGATTGAGAAGATGATCGAATCTCAAAAACACATCTTGTTTTTTGAATATTTGCAAAAATATTTTCCTTTTGATGACAATACTTTAAATGTTGTCAAAAAGAAATTTGTTAAAGAAGATAAGTCTGTTGTCAAAGCTTCTCATCCTCCTCTTGAATCTATTTTGATTGATATTATTGGAATTTCTGTTAAAGCTTCTCCTTTTAAAAAACCAAGTGATGATTCTCCGGATGAATCCCGGATGATTATTGAACAAAATATTTTTGTCAATCAATCTCTTCATACTATTGGGCAACAGCTTGATCGTATTGAAGAAAAGTTTTCTTCATCCACTCCTAATGAAGAACCTTTGATTTCTCTTCCTGAAGAAAGGAAATCTCTTGGTTTGAAACCATGGTCTGCAAAAACTCTTGAAAAAATTGAAGCAATGCTTTCTGATTTGAAAATCAACCAAGCTAGTTGATGTGGTAATTTCGTAATCAAAATTTTATCAATAATAAAATTAAACCACTCATAATAGGACGAATCTTTGTAAGATACGGCTATAGAGAGGGTGTCGAACCTCAAGGACTGTAGGGTTTTTGTTACTAAATTCAAAAGATTAAAATTAACTTAATTAAAAAGATTTTTGTTTTCTAAAAGTAAATACATAAAATAAAAGATAATTAAAATATGAGAGAGAGTGTAAGGTATTGACTTCACCTCTATCCGCACAACAATGGTTAATGAGATTCAATTTCAGAAATTCATTTTATGCATGTTATAATTAAACAAGAAACTACTTTATTAAAGAGTAAGGATAATCTATCTTTGGTTGGCACGGATCGTCCACCTAACCACTAAGATGTGGCACGACCTGTCTTCCCTAGGTATAAACTATAAAACCCTTTAATAAGTTTCATACAATTAATGGAATAGCATAACCCATCTTTAGTTGGCACGGATTGTCTACCTAAATTACACTAAATTAGGATGTAGTACAACTCGTCTTCCCTAGGCATGGCCTATCTTAATCCTATTAATTATATGCCTATTAAACCTATTATATAACCATCATCCCCATAATCACAGAAAATAAGAATGATTTGAATTCAATAAAAGTAAAATACTTTCTAAGATAAGATAAGAATTTCACAAATATTGATTTTGGAAATTAAGAACAATTGCATTTAATAATTATGAATAGAATTCAATTATAGCAATTCTCAAAGTTATATAATCAACATACATAAATTGAAAGTCTAGAATTTAAATACAATCAAACCATTGTGCTTGGAAAGGGTTACATCAACACCCCACAAAGGGGTTAGCCGCTCTTGACTCCGCTAAGCTTCCAAGAATATTTTCTGTCTAAAACTAAGTCTGTTTTCTCTTGAAGCATAGAGGCTTATTTATAGGGAGCAACAAGTCCTAGAAGCCCTAGGAATCCTAGAAAATTCGGAATTCATTCTCCTAGTCGAATTAGGAGTCAATCCATGTACAAATAGGAAAATGATTCGTCCAAATTTGCCTCCTTCACTTGCGGGGCGATTTTGGCATAGCGGGAGTCCGATTTAGGAAAATCGTATTTCAGCATGATTTGTAGAATTTTGAATTAGCTTTCCAATGCTGCTGAAATCACCTTAATCCGATATTTTACATGAAATTTATGGGCAAAATACTGAGACATGTTCAGAATCTGAAATTCTATCTGATCCGATTTTGGCTCTAAGTGGAGAAATTTCGATTTTATCCTTTCCTTGATTTAATTAAACTTAACCACATCATATATATCCTCTATTGTGATTGGTTAAGCTTAATCATATCTTCTAGGTCCTCTTAAATTGTGCTTTAAACCCAAAATTAATGGTTTTTCTTACATCTTTATTAAATACCTGAAAACACTAAAACAACACAAAATCAAATAAATAACAATGCTAAGAAATTAACAAATGCGAGTTAAGAGGCTTGAATGTGCAACATTCGGCGCTTATCACTAGTTCTTCAAAAATCATTTCCCCAATCACTCGTCAGATGTCTGATTCTGATAGTTCTACTTCTCATGTTTCCACTGATACTGATATTAACATTCTTGAAGAAAATTTTGGAAAAGTAGATCTAGAACCAAAGCTTTAGAGGATTTATGATAAATCCAAAACTGTCAATTTTTCAAAAAATTGGTATTCCAGACCCACTCCTCCTGATTTGCAGTTTGAAGAAAGATTCCTTCAAACTCAATGCTCTGTTTCTTCTTATAAGATTTATGGATGGAATATTGATGGTTTGTCTGAACAAGAATTGTTGAATAAGATGAATCATATGTCTATGGTTACTAATGCTTATGATACAAATCAAAATTTGTCTCAATGTGAAATTGTTGATCTGCTGGCTACTGGTTTTTCTGGAACTCTTCGTTCTTGGTGGGATAAACATCTCACTGAAGAAACTAGAGAAGGGATTAGGAAAGCAGTCAAAAAGGGTGACGATGGTTTCCCTATTTTCAATGGAAAGGTTGGCATGGGCGAACTTGATTGTGTGAATACTTTGATTTACACCATCATTAAACATTTCATTGGTACTCCTTCTAATATTACTCTAGGATCTCTAATTTTTTGAATAATCTTAGATGTCCTACTATGTCTGATTATAGATGGTATCAAGATGTTTTTCATTCTCATGTTATGCTTAGACTTGATAGTCAAAAACCTTATTGGAAGGACAAAATTTATTGATGGATTACCTTCATTATTTGCTCATAAAGTGAAAGATGAATTGATCAATTCTAGTACGGGGATGATTGACTATGAAAACCTCACTTATGGTGATCTGTTTTCTACTGTCAAAAAACTTGGTATTAAGATGTGCATTGATCAAAAGTTGCTGAGACAACAATTGAAAAACTCTAAAAAAGTTAAGTATAAAATAGGTAATTTCTGTGAATAATTTAGATTGCCTCCTATTGCTCATTCTAAAAGGAATAGGAAGAAATCTAAAAAAATTTCCAGAAAGGATCCTGTTCCATATTATAATACTTATAAGAAAAGAAAATTTAATAAGCCTTCAACTTCAAATAATTTTTCTAAAAAAGATTCAAGAAAAATAAGAAGAAGAAGTCTGAATCCAAAAATGATATATATATTTTTCAAAAGGAAAATGTTTCAAGTGTAAAGAATCAGGACATTTTGCTGATAAATGCCCTAAGCCTCCCAAAAAGATTAAATAAGAAATAAATGCTTTAAATATTTCTGATGATGAGAAAAACAATGTTTTTAGAATTTTGCAAAACAATGCTTTTTCTTCTGATGAAGATTTCTTAACTTCTGATAATTCTGATTATCATTCAACAAGTGAGTTTTTTTGAAGATGTAAAAATTGGTTGTTTTGATTCTTGCTGCAATAAAAAGATTTGTGTTTTAACCAAACATGAAGAGCAAGAAGATATGTTGTTAACTCTTATTGCAAAAATAGAGAATCCTGAGTTAAAAGAAGAATACCTCAAAAAACTCATGTCGAGAAATGAAAAAACCCCTTCCAAGTTAAGAATATCTCTTGAAGATACTTTGGAAAGGTTTTCTAAACCTAAAACCAAAGAAGTTACTATCTCAAATTTGCAGCATGAAATCAGTAATATCAAGAATGATATTGTTGAATTAAAAAAGGAAGTTAATGTTTTGAAAACTAATAACAAAGCTCTAAAACAAGAACTTTTGCTTTCAAAACTCAATGGATGCTTTCCTGAAGGAAACTCTGATAATGAAGAGGCTAAATCTGAGCATTTTGAGCACTCTGGTGAAGTACAATCTAACAATATGTTTCCTGATGACTTTAAGGTTATTAGCTTGATTAACAAAGTATATCCACTAAGGTGGTATGCTAAAGTTCATGTTGTTATTGCTAAAGATAATGCTTCTGATGCTATTGCCTTGATTGATACTGGTGCTGATTTAAACTACATTCAAGAAGGTTTAATTCCCAGTAAATATTTTGAAAAATCCATGGAAAAACTTACTTCTGCTAGTGGGAATAAATTGCAAATTAATTTTGAATTAAACAATGCTCATGTTTGTCAACATAATGTTTGCTTTCATATTCCCTCTGTGCTTGTTAAGGATATGTCTAAAAAGGTTATTCTTGGTATGCTTTTTATTGCTATGATTTATCCTTTTACTGCTGACATGGATGGCATATCTACTGTCAAAATGGGTGTTCCCATTAAATTTCAATTTGCTTCAAGATTTGAAATTGATGTTTGTCATCGTTCTGTGAATTTGCTTTTTGCTAAGACTAAACATCTTAATTAACAAAAAGTAAAATACAAAAAGATTTCTAAGCAAATCTCTGATAAATTGCTTCAATCAAAAATTTTTGCTTTTCAGAATAAAATTGTTGATACTATTTGTTCCGATTTGTCCAATGCTTTCTGGCATAGAAAGAAACACATAATTTCTCTTCCTTATGCCAAAGACTTTTATGAGAAAAGAATTCCCACTAAGGCTCGTCCTATTCAAATGAATGTTGAGCTCTTAGGTTTTTGTCAAAAAGAAATCTCTGATATGCTTGCTAAGGGTATAATTCGTAAGAGTAAGTCCCCTTGGTCTTGTGCTGCTTTCTATGTTAGGAAAAATGCTGAAATAGAAAGAGGAGTTCCCGGTTAGTGATTAACTACAAACCCTTCAATGATGTCCTTGAATGGATTAGATATCCTATCCCCAATAGGAAGGATCTTGTCAGTCGTCTGAGTGATGCTTTAGTTTTTTTCAAGTTTGACATGAAATCTGGATTTTAGCAAATTCAAATAAGTGACCAGGATAGGTATAAGACTGTTTTTACCATACCTTTTGGTCATTATGAATGGAATGTAATGCTTTTTGGTTTGAAGAATGCCTCAAGTGAATTCTAAAATATCATGAATGATATCTTCAATCTATTCTTACATTTCACTATTGTTTATATTGATAATGTTCTGATCTTCTCCAAAAGTATTGAAGAACATTGGAAACATCTGAATGCTTTCCTTGATATTATCAAACATAATGGTCTTGTTGTCTCTGCTTCAAAAATAAAATTTTTCCAAACCAAGATTAGATTCCTTGATTTTGATATTTTTGAAGGAAAAATCCGTCCCATTGACAGAGCCATCCAATTTGTTGATAAATTTCCTGATGTGATCACAAAAACTCAGCTTCAAATATTTCTTGGTTCTCTCAACTATATTGCTGATTTCTACAAAGATTTGCGAAAAGATTGCAAACCTTTGTTTGATAGGTTGCAGAATAATCCTCCACCATGGACTGATGTCCATACTTCCATTATTAAACAAATTAAAGTCCATGTGAAGACTCTTCCTTGTCTTGGTATTCCTTCTGATAATGCTTTTAAACTTGTTGAGACTGATGCTTCTGAAACAATGTGTTTCACCAGGATCTTCTGAACAAATTGTTCAATTCCATTCTGGATCCTGGAATACGGCGCAATCTAATTATAGTACTATTAAGAAAGAAATTCTTTATGTTGTTTTATGCATTACAAAATTCCAATCTGATTTATTTAATCAAAAATTTCTGTTGAGAATTGATTGTAAATCTGTAAAATATATTTTGAAAAAAGATGTTGAAAATATTGCATCAAAACAGATTTTTGCAAAATGGCAAGCAATTTTGAGTGCATTTGATTTTGATATTGAATATATTAAAGGATTTGAGAATTTTATCCCTGATTTCCTTACCTGTGAATTTTTGCAGTCCCATGATGGCTCCTAAAAAAGACAAGGTAAATCCACGGCTTTGGTTTTCAAACCAAAGTCTAATATTGTGTTTGCTCCTCCTATTTTTGCTATTGAACTAGCAAACAGGTTTGCTCCTTTAAGGTCTGAGAACCTTGCTTCTTATTCCAGCACTTTGGCTGCCCCTTTTGATCCCTTTGCTGACTTCTCCCAAAAACCCAAGCTTGCTGGTCCTTCCTACAAGAAGTCATCTACTTATATGATTCTCCTTTTCTCCCAATATCTATTTTCTATAGAACCTGAGTGTTCTAGGATCAAATCTGCAAGTGATCTTTCTCTTTCTTATTTCCATAAAGGGTTTCATTGGATCCCTGAGCACCCGCTCAAAAGTCTTTCTTTTTATTCAAATATCTTATCCCAAACCAATTTCGTGATCATCAAACCTATCTATGATCAGTTTTCTTCCCCTAAGAAGATAATTTATCATAGTGTTCATATTTTCAAAATTATTTCTGAAAAAGATTGAGGTGATCACCTATCTTCCTTGAGGAAACTTGAACATTTCCAAATCACTTTCAATTATTATGACTATGTTGATGCATGGTCAAAATTCTTCTTGTACCAAACTGCTATTATGGATCATTCCTGGTTCATAACTTTTGATAAGAATCATACTTGTGGAATTGTCCCTATATGGTTCTCCAAATGGTGGTCTTATTTTGGTTTGATTCCAGATGTACTGCCCCTGTCCCTTACTAAGTCTTATGAGATTTTCAAGAACCACTTCAAGGTTGATACCTATGGTTCTAAATTTCCTCATATGTTCCATTTTGTTAAACAATATCGTCTTCCTTGGATTATAAGATGACAATATGTTATTGTCGGTGACAACCTGGAAAGACACTAGTATGTAAAATGGTGGGATAAGTTTGCTTTTGATCCTATTATCAATAGAGTTAAGCAGATGACCCAAGCTCCCAAAGCCTAGAATCTGCCTTTACCCTCTATTGTTCAGCCCAAGCTAATTACTCCTGGTGATATTGGCCAAACCCCCATAAAGGCAATACCTGCTTCACCAGATTCCTTTGCTTCCTCTAGAGGAATGTCTTCCAAGAGTAAGAAGGAAAAGAAAAAAGCTTTGTTGAAAGCTATGCTTGATTCATTTAATGACAGTGATGATGAAGATGATGCTACTTCTGAGGCTTCTTCTGTTGCTGCTTTTGATCCTTAGAGAGAATATTTTGGTAATTCTGGGCTTGATTCTCAGGATTATGTCCCAGGCCTTGAAGACCTATAATCAGCCTGAGTGCTGAAGACTATGATGACCTTGTAGCCTGAGTGCTACTCCAGATGTTGCCCTTCACGGACTGGGTTCCTGTGAAAACATAATGATCCTGTTGACTGAAATACTGCAATAATGCCTCTCACCTCACGGACTGAGTTCCTGTTTTGACATAATGACTTCGCATGTCTGAGTACTGCGACCAAAAGTATTTTGGCATCTTACACCAATGCTCCTGCTTTTCTCTGTTGTTGTTCTGCACGGGCTTCCCGACATCACAATGACTTACTTTTACTGTTTCAAATGATGTAATTTTGTTTTTCTTGAGTTCGAAAAAGATGGAACGTTTTCGTTTATAAATATGACGTAACCCCTTCCATTCGAGGCAGAAGCTTAAAACTGCTTAAGCTTGAACCTCAAACTGTCCTTTGAGTCTGTAATATTTTCCTCTTTCATTCTGTATCCAGTCCTCTGTAACCAAAAGCTTGAATGCTTTAATTGTAAGTTTTGATAAACTACAATTCTCTTGAATTTGAATATTCAATATATTATCTTGTTCTAATATATTGTTATTGCCGTCTTGGATGGTTTTATTATCTTCTTTCAATATTATCTTATGCATCTTTCAATATACTGGCTTTATTGCATCTTATACTATACTGTGCTTCCACTCCCCCGCCTTGGTATATATATATATATATGCCAATTTAATAGATTGGGTTAAAAAAATTTTGTCCAACTTAATTTAAAATAAAACTTTGTCCTTTAATGCTAATAGTGGCCATGGACCTCTAGAATAATAAAAACATTAAACTAGCATTACTGAAAATAGTGTTCTAATATTAAAACATGAATAAAAACAAATTGTCGAGGGATTAGGTTGAAGTGATAAGGAGGTCATGATAGTCATCTATATTAATCAACCAAAGTGGTCCAATTTTGATTTTATTAGTGTTTGAACCAATAAGTAACCTCCACCCAGCCCATTAATTTAAACGGTTATAAAAAACTATGTATTGTGGACAATAATTGCCATGATTTGTAGGCAGGTGGGCCAACGCTACATAAATGTTGATGGGCATGAATGAGGGCTTTCATTTTCTTTGTAAGCTCATAATTAGTCTAATCCCTACTATACTTTAGACAGAGACTTTTGGGATCTTTACGATTTTTACTATAATTATCTTATAAAAATTCACTTGGATAGACTATTATTTAGCAGTTCACTTTTTGGTCATGTAAATTGTCGTGTCAATTTATAAACGTGATAAGTGTCATGTGAAATGTCACATCTCATATGATAGTTCACATTTTAGTGACTAACATGATGTAAACTACCATATTGATTTGCGAATGATTTGTAATAAAAGTTCTGCACAAAATGTATTGGCAACCGTAAGATCAGCAAAATTTAGTGAACCCTCTTTCTCATTGGTAATCAATATAAGATAGATATAGATTCTAACAATTTTACTCTCTAAATTGAATAGAGTGAGAAAGTTGATATGAGTTCATATGTCAAAACAATGGTGGAACTAGAATATTTAGTTTGGGGGGCAAAATTTTTTAGAAATTCCTTGAAAAGCAAAAGTTAATTTTTAGATCATCGTTCCATTTATTGCGACATATGAATCTTATAGAAATTCTCTTATATTTATTATTCAAATTATTAACTGTTCAGCTGGAATTCATATCCAGAACCGACCATCCAACATCGTAACCACAAAAAACCAGTCAAACCACGTGGAGTGCATATGAAGATGATTAAATTTAGAAATGAGGGATTTGGACGTGGTATAATTGCTCAACCATGAACCACTTGAACGTAAGATTGATGGGATCTTGACGGTGCTCACAAATCAACATCTACTGTATAAATGCTTCCCCACTACACCTTGCCGGTTTCTTTAAGCTGATTTGGCTTGTTTGGTTTTTTTTTTTTTTTTTTGGTTGTTTTTAATTATTATTTTTTTCTGTAAATTATCACTCGATTATTATATATTTTCATTAATTACTAATTTTATGATCCCATCAAACCAAAGGCGGATTTACCCAGGAGTGACCTTGGGGCAGGCGCCTCTGGTAAAAACAAAAATTTTTTTTTTTAAGCTATTTTCAATTAAAATTTTAAAGGTGCCCCTAGTAAAATTAAATTATCAAGGTGCCCATAGCCTTGTTTTAGTCCATCGAACGGTTATCATGTAGAGAAATGAGGCTATTTTTTTTTATTAATGAGAGAGAATAAAGTTATTAATGAGAGAGAATAAAGTTATATTTTAATAGTGGAGAGGGAGTAGATAATAGTTTATTATTAAAAAAGAGATAGTGGGTGAAATTTATAGTGTTTTTGGTCATAGTTTATAGATAAATGTGAATTTTTTTTTTTTTTTTTGGCTAAATTTAATCTCTAGTCTCTTTTATGCAGATTCAATCTCTAATGTAATTTATGCTTTGAGATTTGAGGTTTTTCTAAAAGAAATTGCCATATGCTAATAGCCCACTAAAAATACTCATTTTTCTTAGATACTACAAATCATTTAATTATGCTTAGTTTATTTCACAAGTAATTTAAATTATTATGTGTTTGGGACGTTGAATATTTTTAATAGTTATTTTGATTTTTTTTTTGGTTTTATGTTGGTATTGGCTGGGCACGGGTCGGTTCGGGCGGGTTTCAGCCCGTTCGGCTACCCGACCCGTGCCCATCGGGTTTGGAGATTTTCAACCCGCAGTAAACAGTAATTTTAACATAACCCGTCGGATATTTGGGTAGGACGGGTCGGGGTTGGTCGGGTTGGTCGGGCGGATCGGGTATTTGTAGTACTTGGTGTTGATTGTGGGGTTAGAAACAGGGGGAGCAGGAAGAGACTGATAATCTTCACGGCGGGACTCTTGATGTTGTCGTTGTTGGCAAGAACTTCCACAGGCTTTCTTGAACGGGGACGGCCTCTGTGCAAATGGTGCTCACAGTACTTGTAATCAGGCGCCACATCTCTGGAGCATCTCCATCTCTTCCCATCTGTTCTCTTGCACCTCCCTGGCTCTGGATCTGTACTACTCGACAGCCTCAGTTTCAGATCACTGCTAACCACTGCCCACAAAGCAGAGTTTAGTGAAAAATCTCAAAGAAATGGCAGGAAAAGAAAACCCATCATGAAAAGACGCAAACTTTTGGCACGCACATACAACACACTAAGCAAACCCACATCAAACAGCCACAAACAGACATTAAATGGCAAAAAACAGATAAGAAACTGAGAGAATGGAAGAGAAACAGAGAGCAAGAGAGGGAGAGACTAGACGGGAGAGAGAGCAAGAGAGGGAGTGAGTAGACGAGAGAGAGAGGAGAAACGAAGAGAGGGAGAAAGAGAAGGAGAACGGCGCAGAACTGCAGAAGAGGGAGAGTTAGGAAATTAGGTTGGGGTTTTTTTTTAGTTTGTATACGTAGGCGGATCGGATCGGGGCGGGGCGGGTATCCGCGTAATTTTTTTATTAAACCCGAGACCCGAACCGACCCGAGCGGGTTTGAAGAATTTCAGCCCGAATCCGAGAAAAAAATGCACAAAAACCGCCCGGATCGGGGCGGTTCGGTTCGGTTCGGGCGGGTTCTGCCCACCCCTAGACTTGGTAATTTGATGAGCTTGATTTGATTCGTGATGCATTTATTATGGTATAATTTATTTTTTGATTGTATTTACTGTATTATAAAAATGTATATATAATACATAAAGACAAAAAAAAAAAATTATTTTTTTTACGCCCCTAGTAACTCCAATTCCTAGATCCGCCACTGCATCAAACTACCATTTCGTTATCAAAATTCTCTATCCGTCATTTATGGTCGTTGAGTCGGACATTCAACTCATCACCTATTACCAATTAGAATTATATATGAACCATCTTTTGGACAGAAATAAATAAATAGAAATACATATACTTAAACCTTGCCATTGAAGCGTTTGATAACTTTAAGCAGAAAAAATTAATAATAATAAAACTGAAATTATTTCTTTCACTAAACTTTTCTCCTACCCTAAAACGAAGAGCGGATGTTTATCATCATCAATACTATAATATAAATGATTCTTTCCTACTGAAACACTGAATCTATCAAACAAGAAAAAGGAAAAAAAAAAATAATAATGCAAGTATTATACAGCAGAATAAACAAGCATAGAAACAAAGAAAATGTAAATGCAACTGCCCAACAATGATTTTAATATTCACATGATAATCATATTATTAATATATAATTGCCCATTGCCTAGCTTGTACAAACAACTTTCTCAACGCTCTCGACTCCAGAAGAAACCAGCATAGAAACTAAGAAAATGTAAAACATGTTGTCATCAGCTTGACTAATTAAATGCAACAAATTAACCAGAAAACATAGGCTGACATTTTATTTTTATGACGGGAAATTCCTCCGGCAGCATTAACCTTGTCGGGCGAACTCCGAACCCGTGCAAAACGCTTCCTCCATAATTAGTACGTAGGATGAAAAAGTAACAAGAAAAACAATCAGCCGCACGGCAAGCATCCTTTGCACGAGTAGTAGTAGCATCGCTTGCACGGTGGCACTGGACGATCCCCACAAGAAGATGTGGTTGATGACAGCCAATGCACAATGGCTAGCAACACCAATGGGGCGGCTATGAGTGCCCAATTTATCTGAAGTAGTCTGGGTGTTTCAAAAACAATTAGCTCGCTGAAAATTAGCCTCGGAAGGCAAAGAAGGGTTAGGACAACAGCCAACATTAGCAGAAGAGGAAAAATATCATAGGCGGCGGGTCTGGGTCTGCAGCCTCTACAGCAGCCCCCCATTAATGGCCTTGCTTTCTAGCTGCTGTGAGAGAGTTGCAAAGTTTTTACAGAAATTTAGAGTTGGGATTCTGTTAATTTTCTTGATAGATATATATGAAGGCGGCCTGGAAAGTTGATAGCAAAAAGTGGGTGTTTTATCTAAGCCACATGTGTTTCTTTTTGGAGTCTGGACAAGGACAAGGACAATGGGGTGGGTGCACCATCAACGTTACCTTTGTCACAATGGTATCTGATGGGAATGGACTGTAGCCTTTATGTCAATTCCTCCTATGTCTTTCCTTTCATCCTCATCCTTCTCTCAATTATCCTTCATACAAAAGCCACACTTTAAATCTAGGTCGTCCATCTCAAAGAAAATCGTCCAACTTTTGGCAGCTAGCTAGGGCACGTGTCCTCTTTACAGTTCATAATTAGTATAGCCAAATAGGCCACTGCTATTAATCCCAGGTATCACTATTAAATTTACTTATTTCAATTCAGGAAAAAAAGAAAAGAAAATTATAACGGTAAGATTGAAGGATCCCCTACGAAATTCACCGATTATGAGTCCAATGCTTTAACCTTCACGGGACTGCAAGTCTTACAAACTGAAGTGTTGGTATACATAATATTTATAACATTAATCACTAAATAATTAAATTTAATTGTAATTGATATAACAATGTCGCATGATATGCCATGTTAAATTTGATTTGAGGCTAACTTGGTAACGTCTTGTATGCTACCACATTAATTTGTACAAGTAAAAGCTATAATACCCAAACATTTTCCTTTATTTATTTGGAGATCCAGTAACACAAGTACACAACCATTGAGATTACATACTTGTACCATTCGCATTTCGCACCACCTGGTTAATTAACAGGATACTCAGATCATCAT
This sequence comes from Carpinus viminea, assembly GCA_013348765.1. Taxonomy (NCBI): domain Eukaryota; kingdom Viridiplantae; phylum Streptophyta; class Magnoliopsida; order Fagales; family Betulaceae; genus Carpinus; species Carpinus viminea. The sequence continues at coordinate 11,139,797 of CP054669.1, read as the reverse complement.
AATGAAATACCAATTAAAAACTGGAAATTTTTTAAAGCAAGATTGCACTTTACAACATTGTTGAAGTCATTTTACACTTGAAAGGTTACAACGGAATCAAGAAATGGTGTTAGGTAATTCAGTTCATATCTACACTTCAACCTAACTACAATTTAGGCACCTAACTCGAAGGCGTCACCTACCAGGATGAAGAAAAAAAAAAAAAAAAAAACCTAATTTAATAATACAACAACCTACAGCTGCGTTATCTCCAACTTCTTGATTTGAGCAGATATATCCAGCCAGAGGAAAAAAAAAATTAGATTAGACTTTTCCTTGATACTGGAAATTGAGCTTGTAATCATGTAGCAGGGTTGCTAGTGTGTTTCTGCAAGGACCCTCTACAGAAATGATAAGAAATTAAGTGAGAATGAAGCATTTCCTTCAGAGACTCATTTGAAATATCAAGTCAAAGATTGCTTACCTCCAAATACAGTATGAAGATATTGAAGATCATCTGCTGAGCAAGCATCAATTAAAGCATATATACCTGGTCTTAGAGCTTCGTCTATTTCCCTGCAGATTTATAGTACTATGATTCAGCTACTGGAGTATTAGAGCTAAATGGCTCCTATCCCACTAAGCTTATCCTCTTGGAAAAAGCTAACATTTTAAGGAGACTAACTCATGCCATATTGCCATGCAGTCACACTTGCTCATTTAAGCTCATTTCTCCAATATTGTCCTCCCATTATTTAACTCTAAATTATGGGACAAGACCAAAGTAAAAAAACCTTCTGAGGGGTCATTTTCTTCAGTAAGGAAAGAGGTAGCGTCTTTTGAGATGGACAAATGTTTAGGGGAAAATTAAAATGCGAAGACAATCTTAGGAGGATGGAGACGTGGTTTGAACAGAAAACAAGAGGTAACCATGGAAATTCTCGCACTCCATAATAGGAATAATCAGATTTAAGTTAAGGTTCTAAAAGCTACCTTTTGATGCCAGTTTTACGGGGGCCATATCCTGAATAAACCCATATGTAACTGGACAAAAACTGAGAACAATGGCCACCAAGGACATCTTTTTGCTGTCTAATCTGCACCATAAAAATGAAAAGTAAATCAGGTGGAATGAGAATCAATTTGGGTAAGTTGTTGTTTGTGGAAGGAATAGATTCCATTCAATCCAAAGACCATTGGCATATTGCATATAAATGTTAAAGCTTAAATGACCAGTGACCACTTAATGTCAGTAATGGTAAAAATGAAGAGCACCATGTACGGTAAACAGCAAAGTAGGCTTTGTGTATAAACATGTTTCTATCACTAGTGGTGATCAATGCTTAGGCCAAACCCAACACATCCAACTTTTAGTTGGGGAACAACTTTTCTGAACGTTTAAGGTTTCCTGAACATGCAAGTCGAGCTGGTGGGGACTTCACAAGCACTAAACACTTTAACCCTATATAAGCTCTGACTAAAGCCGTCAATGATCCCATCACCAAAGAAATCCCTTGACAAGGATATTGGATCTACAAGCTCAAGCTACATGACCTTATCTCAAAATAAATGGCATGTCTAAATGAGCCAACTCAGCTACCATGTCTCAAAACTTCACCCAAATAAGAGGGCAGTGTTTGCCATGTATGAACAAAACTAAATTAAGGCAATAGAGTAAGGATGCATTGTGATACCCCAATTTAGATGCATTTCAATGATAAGGAATGTTCACACAAACATTACATACCTCCTCATAAATCCTTCGGAGAAAACAAGCACATTTTACTCCCTCTTCTAATTCCCACGAAAAATATTCTTTTCTGACAACTGAATTAGTATCCACCATCTCCAAACAATGAAGAAGAACAGAAACAGAGGCTTCAAGTAGAGCAATACACCGCTCACATTCACTAGAAATATGAAAACAATCAGTATAAACACGCATAATGCCCAATTCCATCCACCAGAAAGAGGGGGGGAGAGGAAGGGGGGTCATCATAGAATATAAGCAAGAAAGCTCAAAATTTTAGTGAGAAATATAAATGTAAAGCCCGTATGCTTAAGTGCATAAAGCATAGATGTGAGTTTACTAAGCCACAAAGAAACTTATAACTTCAAATCTAGCACTCAAATTAAACGGTATGCAAGTGAGACTCTTTCCATGTGAAAAGCATATCCAGTATTTAATTAATTAATTAATTTATAAATAATTGAGATATCATTGAAAGTGTAAGGCATTCCCATGTATTTAAAAAAATAAAAAATTGGTGCACCTCTTTCTACTACATTACGCTTTTAATGATATTATTCAATTACCTAAATATAATATGTCAGTACTAGCTAACACTGTTTGCCACAGTAAAAAGATGCCACTCCACATTAATGTATAAAGATAGAAACATGAACTAAGAAGTTATACAGACAATTAGAAGCCCTTGCAAGAATGACTCTTCACGGGTTTAGTGCCCTTTTTTATATTTTTCTGTTTTCACTATGGAGAGAGAGAGAGAGTACCTTTTGTGATGCTTAAGAACCGTATACAATAATCTACAACATGCAGCAAATAGGTCAATTGAGAAGTACCGATCTATAACACAGAAATCCATGCTTGCCAGTGGATCAGAGACTTGGTTATCCATGTTTAAGGAAGAATGAGATGAAATGGGAGCTTCAGAAAGTTTAAGCTGACAAAAATCTTGAAAAAGTGCAGCAGGAATACGTAAAGACTGTCCTACATGCCAGGCATCCATTTGGAAAAGAGCATGTTTTCCAGAAACTCTTATGAGTACTTCAACGCACATAAGAATGACTGATCCTGGATCTGGATAAGTATCGTCTTTATTATGGATAGATCTCATGTAGAAAATTAAAGGACTCTGCAAGTGCAGAATTATGTTGAACAAGCTCGCAATCAAGCCCTGAATGTGTCTTTTTACCACATTCAAACGTTTGCGTCCTGAAAAGCAAGTCAAAGGTAAGAACATGCTCAAATTGGTAGAGAAACCTCAAGTGACAAGTGCAATAGCATTATTTATGCAGGGTTAATCAATTCATGCATCTCCTCATTGGACATTTATTTGTCCTTTCCATATAGTTCATAATTTAGTATAGCAGGAGTATGAGTCCCAGGATGTAAGCAGGACAACATCAATTAGCAAAATGAGTTATGAAGAAATTCCAAAAAATATCTGGTACTGCTAACATTTCTCCATTTCCTAAACACCACCTTTTGCAATACCAAGATGAAATTCCGATAGATCTAGGAGGTTGTGCTTGGATGAAGAATTCGAAAAATTCTTACAATTCTCAAAAAGGCAAGATTTAAAGGGATGGGAAATTTAATTCCATTCATTTCAACCTCTAGTGTTAGAACAAATATATCTAGAAATTTAGAAATCAGAATATTACAGTAGTTACATTCTGACAGTCATAATGGTGATTGTGACTCAGACAATGGTAGTAATATTACATTGGTTATGGGTGTGGCAGTGGTGTTAGAAGTGAGTGGTAGTGGCGGCATTGAGTGGAAGTAACAGTGTTGGCGGCAATGGTGGGACTGCCAGCAACAATGGTGGATGGTAATGGTGGTCGTGCCTTGATGGCAATGGCAATGGCAATGGTGGTGACGAGTGATGGTGCTAGTAGTGGTAGTGAAATTGGTGGCACTAGTGGTGGTGTTAGTGATGGTGGTGCGTGCAACGGCAGTACCAATGACAATGGTAGTGGCAGTGTTGATAGTGATGGTCGGTGGCATGAGGATGGTAGCATTGGTAAAATTTGTACACACCTTTCTCTAGGAAATTTATACTTGGGATTTTAATTCAAAATTCCATGGATTTTTTTAAATAACTTTTCTGTTAATCAAAACAAAGAGAATTCCCAAATTACAACTCTAAGTAAAATCCCATCTCAAAATCCCTCATGCAAAACCAACATTTTTTTTTTTTCGATTTTCTTTTTTATAAAAAAGCAGTTGTACTATTGAACGAATGTAAGGAACTACTCAATTATCTTTGTCCTGTATTTTAAATGTAACATAACAAATGGGATTATCTTCACCTTTTTTTTTTCTGCATGGCATTTGAAAGATTTAAATCCTGGTGGAAATATTACCAACAGAAGCACATTCTCATCTAACAGCTATCAAAATGCAAATAACTGAAACATATTATATGCCAAAAACACAAAGTGTACCCACTACAGACATGTTAAAGAATGCACTTGAATGATTAATCTACGTAATTATCAAAATATCCTTTCAATGGATGTGCAATGTTACCTGAAACATGTTCAAGAACCAGATCGAAGCAATCAACGCCAGCTGCAACAACTGAGGAAACCTTTCTACCTTCCACATTTCCGGTAGTTACGTCATAGATCGTTGTGCATCCGTCACGGACTCCAACTAGTGCTCTCTCTATAGCCTGGATGGCAGACAAGAGATGCAATTCTGATGGTTTCTTTATGAACATTTTAAATGACATCCTTAATCTAGCTTTAAATTCATCCAAGCAATATGGCCCATGAGAATTAGATGCTTCAGATAATTCTATATGGCCATGGAGTGTCTTAGTACTTGACTCTGTCTCGTGAGATGCTAGAGTAGCTCTTTTTCCTTGCAAAGTTAGGCATTTTCCTATAGCCCTCAAGTGTAAGTCTATCAGCTTCGCATACACATTTCTTGATAAGGTAGGATTAGTTGAAGGAAAATGATTTCCTAACTCTTCCAGATACTTCAGAACACCATCCAACCAAACAAAAGAAAATGGTTGTGGTATTTCAACCATATCCACAAAACCCAATAACAAGACTTGAGAGATGCCAACAAAAAAGGGAACCAAGCTTGAGAGTGAGGAAATCCTATTGATGTGCAATTTTAGCTTCAATATGGCTGATGACCCAATTAATAGCCGCCTGAGTGAAAATGCCACATCGGGATAATTACCTTTTAGCAAACTTTGCAACAGAGGCTTGTTTATACATTGAAAGTCAAATGAATCGACCTCAGTCAGAAGACTGGCAGAAAAGTTTGCATCTTTCAACTGTGACCTTTTACAACTAGCATTTCCAGAGTCATCATCAATGTCAAATGACGTCGAGCAGGCCATTGCAGCAGCCTGCTGTCTACCACATGAAATTTCAGCCTGGGCACGAGAACCTTCCTGTGAAAACTCTCTGCATCCACCAAATATGGGCCATAGAAACTTCTGGCTCGTTCATCATCAACGAGGAATGTGTGTAAGAAAAGATTAATGAACTTTTCAAACACATTTATGCAAAGGTTGAGATCCAAGACAAGTTCACAATCCCACCGTAATAATTTTGCTTTATTATCAATATATTTTGCATTTGTATCATCAACTGCAGATGCCAGACCCCATAAAAACCCACTAAAGCAAGAAACTACGGAAGAAAATCTATTCAACTTTACAACATTGACATCAAGACCCACTGTTCCAGTACAAAGGGCATCCTTTGGAGAGATAAAAAAGCTTTGTGTCTGTTCCTTCAAAATCTTGGCGACAAGGGATGCACTTTTCCAGGCCTCAATAGAGTTGGTGGAATCCAAACATGGATCAGATTCAATTAAGTTACTCTGTTGATCGGTATTGCCAGAAAAGGGTTGCTCTGCATCTAAAAGGAAGTGAACAGAATGACTAAATTGATATTTGCTTAATGTCAAGAAGACATATGATGTGTGATCCATCAATGAAAATGTCAAATCTTTAACTTGACTAGCAATATCTTCTGATACTCCCTGTTGAAGCTCAACCACCAGAGATACTGACTTGCAAAGCCATAAAGCAAAAAATGAATCCTCAGGGAATATGGGAGTATAAGAGGATTGACTAGCTTCTGTCTTCTTGTCACAAGCTGCCATAATTATATGTTTCAAGGCTTTCCGGCAAGAAACAAACAATCTGAAAAGCTCGTGATGACTACGTGAGTACAAACTGCCCTGACATTCCAACAAGCCACCAACTACAAGCCTGAAAGGTGCAGGCATGCTCATATTAATGAAAATTCTGAATTGTATTTCAAAGCCTATCCTCAGCAGAGGAAGCAAAAGAAAGCATATGATATCACAAGATAAATGCTACTGAATGCTTATGAAAAAAGCTTGAAAATATGCAACAAGATAACAGATCATTACAGAAAAGTGCACAAGTAGACATTTAGCAGTATCAGATGCATAATCTGGATAACATATGTCTTACATTTTCTTCTTTTTTTCAGCAATGGTTATTTTCTAATTTTATCACCTATTTTTCAGTAGATTAAGACAGTTTGACATGTACCACAAAGTCTTTTCCTCGAGAGATGAAGAAGTTGTGATCTACTTGCCCATACTCTAGAGACAACAATCACCATTTAGCTGGGAGACCATTACATAAACACGCACCACACCATAACATAAAAGGATCAATCATGCAGAGAAGACAACATACCTCTCAAGGTTAAGTATATAAGTCACACAAAGTAATAATGATCTTGAATTTAGATACGATTTCGGCATCCAACACAAAAGATTAAGCAAACTCTGACAAGCTGTAACTTCCTTGCTGATGGAAGGTAGAGCTTTTTGTTCCTTGCAAATTTCGGTTGGCAATTTATCAGATGAATGGGTGATCGGATTTGAATCTGACAGACAATCATATGTAACATGTTTGTTGCTGGAAATATTTACTGATGACTTGTCAAGTGTATCAAGAACCTCTGGCCAATTAGGCAACGAATTCAAATCAACATTGCCAGATGAAAAATCTCTAGATAGCAGTGATACTGATTTCTTCAATACATGGCAAAATCTTGATGCAAAGTACCTGCGAACAAACTAATACAAGAGACAGAATGAACACATATGAAGCAATAATTTCCAATAAACTCATTGAAGTATGAGGACATCATACAGAAAGGGGAATTTTGAAGAAAACTATATATATATTAAACACTTTAACAGAGCATGTATGAGTGAATATCTGCGCACAAATAAGCAGGGTATTACTTAAGGGTCTTACTTTTTGTTCATAAAAACTTGAGTCGCTTAGAAGTTCTGATGACATTTGATTTATAGTTACTTTCTTCAGCTGGCGAGGTTCATTATTGTGCTGCTTTCTAACCTTCACAAAGCTGCTTGTTAAAGAGGGGAGGGAAGTGCGAATTAAAAGTGAGAGCAACAACTTCAACTTCTTTTTAGCAGCATGAGTGCACCAAATATCAATATTTTGGCAAACAATCCACCAAATAGCAGTGGGCAATGACTTCTTGTTCACAGTACAAATATTGAAATCCCATTCTTCAGTTTCATGCAGTGCTTGGACAGATATATCCATACAAGTGGCATCATCAGAAGAGATCAATTGTTGATCTTTAGCCAATAACCGAAGATGTCCCATCATGAAATCAGTAAGACCTGCTGCCTCTTGCTTCAAAAGTGAGATGTGTCTTTCCCACTTTCTATTTTTCTTGCGATACAGTGACAAGGCAGCACCATCAACCAAGTTATTGTGCAACAGATTATCATTATTCTGCAGCAAATACTCAAGGGACTTTATCTGCCTATTCAAATCAACAAGCCTCTGAAGAGCCATAGCATGCAATACATAAATCAAGGGACAGCAATCTTCAGTGCCAACCTGAAGATAAATATTTGAAACTGATTGTATAACAGTAAGAAGAGAAGCTGAAGGTAGGAGAATCCAAGAAAAATAGCCCTTGTCATCCCAATCAGTCCTCTCAATCCAGTCCTTTCCAGAGTATGCAGTGAATGAATCCCCCATCACTACTGACATCTTTTTTGATACATCTGGAGGCATAAGGCTGATTGCTTGCCTATATAGGCTTCGGCAGCACATGTACAACTGAAAGAAGAACACGAAGACCCAATAAGTGGAAAACCTAAATTTCAGCACATCACCTTTATTCCCAGCCACCCCAATGTCAAAATTTCTTCCAGTGACAGAGAAAAGGAACTTATTGACAGTATCCGGCTCTCTTCCAACTAGGCAATTCATGCAAGGATGTAGCAGTGTCATCAGGTCCTTGATAGAAACTCCAAGAAGGTTACTGTTACCCGCTGTGACAGTCACCGAATTCAGTACTAGTGCATACAATTCAGACAGTCCTCTTCCCAAAAGTTCTGCTTGCAGATCAAAACTTTGCACACTATTTACTTTCAGTTGGCCAACTTCTTTTTCCTCAGCCACTGAACAATTAACTTTCAACCATTCTAGAGATTCTGATATATCTGCTGTTAACTGCCTAACACATCCACTCGCTTGCCCTTCTGGTATAGTTCTAATGGCATTATGTACAACACATTTAAACTCTTTGGGAGGATAATAGCATTCCCACTGATCTTGCATATGCTTCAGAAGGTAAAGGAGCCATAAACCCAGTATAATTTACCTCACGGTCATCATCACCTGATATTACAAGCCTTACTGCTTTGCATAGGTCAAAGATAGCAGTATTCACCTACATTAGCTCAAATGTATAAGAACAAGGCATGAAAACTCTCAATCCAAAAGAAATATGAGTTGAACCAAATTTTGAGGTGCAGAAAGAAGAATGGGAAACAGAACAAGATAGGATAGTTGCAGGGGGAGAAAAACAATTTAACAAAAAATATTCTGGTCCCATGACACTCCGCAACTCTCACACGCCACACCCCCAAAAAAATTATTCTCATGCATGCATATTCTAATGACGTAAACCATGTGTGTGATGCCAGACATTTCCAATATAGAAACTAAAAAGAAAGAAGACAACAGAATATAATTGGATAGTGACCAGAGAGTTCTACTAACCTGGCGTAGCTGACTATATAGATTAACCAGTTGGCATCCAAGGGCTTCTATCCTGGAAGATAATGAGCTTTGATCCACCATACCCACCAAAGACAGGCCAATGGCTGAGTAAGAAAACATCATAAGCCACAAGCTTACCAAGTCATTCCCTATAACCTCGTACTCAATTTCTAGAAGATAACCTACAGCAACAAGTACCTCGTTGGCTGATAAAGCTAACAAGCCAATGTGTGTATTGTTATCTAAATCATATTTTGTCAACCAGAAAAAATTGGTGGAAAATGATTTAACTGTATCATAAAACTTCTTCAAGAAATTAAGGCAAGCTCCTTCAGAGGTGTCCTCCGTTCTTACATAGACCTTTTCATGCATAAAGCTAGCAAGCAAACTATTAATAGATTTGAGAGTTCCATGAACCTCCAACAAGTCAGGTTCCACTTCCAATTTAACTTGAAGATAGGCATTAATCTTGAACAAAAGAGGCTCCATTATCTGTACAAAAAAATCAAAAAGGGATTTTCGTGTGTCTGCATTAAAACTACTTGAGCAATAGCTCTTGTGTAGAAGTACACTACTACTTTCAAAAGACATCTTAGACGTTCTATCCAACGCATTATCCTCCAAGTGCCTTGAAGCTCCTGCTTCCCCCGTCATCTTGTTACCTAGAGAAATCACAGAAGTCCTTTTTAGTGCTTTGACTCGATCAACAAGCATGTGGAATAGTTCTCCAATGCTACCCATTGCTGATACTTTCTTTTCAGTCAGAACTCTTTCCAGTTTATCAAATAAGTGTCTATGATAACTCTTAATAACAGTTTTTGCGTTTTTTGATTTCCCTTCAAAATATGTGGCATACTTTTCTATACTCTGTAAGCTCAGAAATCCATCAATATGGATTGGATGAAACAAACCATTAAACAAAACTTCTTGAACTAGTTTCAGTAAGTTTTCTGTCGAATGAGAATTACTTCCACCAATTTGAAGATGCAAGACACCCAACAAATGCATCAGTGGCTCAAGAAGTTTATCTATAAAATCATGAAATCCTGTTTTCCGAGTTGGATGGACCCTCAAAAATGTGGCAAATGGCTCAAGTACCAAGCACGAAAACTGCAGGGTAAAAGCACCCATATTGCTGCTATCAAGGTTCTTGGCATAAACTTTGTGGACAAGATCAAGAACTGCTTCAACAGTTGAAATCCACAAGTCTAAATTTTCATTTGACAAGCCACCATGGGATGAGAAGACCAAACAAATACAATCAAGCACAGTACTGTACAGCTTAAAATCTTCACCAATAAAAAAGGATTCTTGTGAACACAAGAATGTGTTGTTCACTAGAGATGCTGCATTTTTTGCGATAGAAGAAACAGTCCGTAAAAGGTTCCGTGAGAAATTCAAAGAAACTTGGAATCTCAACGACTCCTTCAAGCAAAATAAGAAAATCTCCCAGCATCTAAAATCTAAACATGCCTCAATAACCTCAGCCTGAGGTTTCTGCCTGTCACCCCTCATTTTCTTTTCTGAAGAAATCAACAAAGACTGGATCCAATCATTAAGGAAAACTATCAACCGTGATAATTTCACTGGTTGATAATCTTGATCAGCATCATTAACTTCTTCTGAGACCCTCATTTTCACAAAACTGGAAGCTAATTCCACTTTCCTGCATTGAAATTCCCTCGTTAGTTAAATAAAAAATTAATGCTCATTTTGATGGCTAGCATTATAAGGGAAATGAAGACAAATAGAATCCTCATATCTTGGATATGACTTTTGCTTCAGATCCACTTTAAACCTGAAAAGGCACCCACATCCTTGCCTCAGACAACTTGATTGACTAAATAGATGTCAGTTATGTCAAACAAACTAAAACATAAAACTCAAACTCCAGTTTCTTGTCTTTTCTTTGGTCTTTTCAGCAACCAAACATATGGCAGCAGAAATAATGCATGATACAAAAACTAGCGTCCCTCAATTATTAAATGATAATCCTCGCAATTCTGAATTATGCGTCCCCTCGTTTATTAAAACTATACGCCATTTGGCTGCTAGACTTTTTTTCGTATTCGAAAACAAAACCATCACAAAATTGAGATTCAATCATAAAAATTTAAATTAAAAATTAAAAAAATGATCAATATCATAACTGATTGGACAAAATGAGGAACTCCTAAAGAATCAACTCCTCAGCAACCAAACAAATAACAACAGATATAATCTTGGAGAGTGATGGAGCTTTGCTTAAAAGAGCAAAATAAACAAAAATGCGATACTGAATTTCAAATTCCATTCCTCCCATCGAACTTTCTCGGAAACCAAACAGACTGCCACGAATGAAAACAGACACAGAGATAGAGAAAGAGACTAACTTCTGAAGCTCGAGCTCTTTGTTCTGTAACGACAAAATCAACTGCAGGTTCCTCCATGGGGAAACTTCTCCAAGGAGCTCCTGATTCAGCTCTCTTTGTTCCAGCTCTTGAACATGCCCAACCTCGGTTTGTTCTCTCCGATTCTCTGAACGGTGCGTTTTGGGAGGTCTTTCGGTTTCTTCGGGGCTCCTTAGCTTTCTCTTTTTGTTATTCCTCGTTTGTCTCTTCTTAGGTTTTGCTTCCAAATCCGCCATTGTTGCAGATTCCGTCCTTCGAAGTTGGATTTGTGTTTCAGAGGAAGGGTTTTAGGGTTCCCAGCAGGGTTTTAGTTCATTTATGGGAAGTGGTTTTTCCTGTGTAGTATTTACACGATCAGTCTTTTATTAAAATAACATGTATGCAGTAGTAAACGGTTTAGATTAAATTTTTTTTTTTTTTATTTTCTCTTTCATAAAATTTTTTTTAAAAAAAGTTAATTCTAAAATTCAATCTCAATCATTATTTTTACCATAGCATCTATGTTGTTATTAAAATATGTAAGCCAGATTCGTATTTACTAGGTGAGGGAACAAGGGATAATAGGGACAACTATTTTGCCCAACTTTTTCTTATTTTTTAATTTTAAAAATGACATTATTATGAAGAAATTTTTTTTTATATTTTTTAAAAAATACCAGATAAAAGAAGGACAAAAAAAAATTTATTGATTCACACATATATTTTCTTTTTCTTTTTTAATTAAAAAATAAGGCAAAAGTTAACCCAAAGTTGGGTAAAATAGTTAGGCCTAAAGATGTTAAGAGAACAAGCCGCTCGCTCACTCGGTCGAGCTCGGCTCGCATAAACTCGACTCGTGTTTAACTCGGCTAAACTTGTAAGCAACTCGTATAATGCTCGAATTGATAGTTGTTCACATAATTACTCATATTAATATTAAAAATTGATGATTTTTTTTTTCTAATAGCATTTTTTTTATTATAAAATGATGCATATATTCTTTCTACGAAATCAAGTGTCTTACTATATTAACTCAGGCTCCATACTCAATTAGCCAGACTAAGCAAATGTTCATATACAAGCTGGCTTATTGAGCCATTTAAGAGCACTTGAAATTTAAATTTATAATAAAAAATTAAATTAAATTAAATATAAGAGCCAGCTCGTGAATTGGCTTGACTTATTATGAGCTCGAGCTCGTCCTTAAGTTCTGCTCGAGTTCAAATAAAATTTAAACAAGCTGAGCTCAAATAAGGAAAGTTCACTCAAGCTCGGCTCGTTTACACCTTTAGTTGGGCCTTTAGCATTTTCCTTACAAGGCGCAGGCTGGACGGACCAAGAAAATTTCCCACAAATCAACCTTTAAATGACTAAAATGTCCTTTCCACGTGGTTTTCCTTTTAAAAAAACCTTTTTTTCTAATATTTTATGTTTTCTTCTTGAAAATTTTTTGGCATGGCACTGTTTGCCATGTCAGAAAATTTTTTGACGTAGGAATTTTCACACGTCAAAAAATTATTTTGACGTGGCAAACAGTGACACATCAAATAGTCTGATGTGGCACTGTTTACCACGTCAAAAACCCGACTTTTCTAACACCCAAATTTTTGAGATGTGAAACACGTCAAAAAAGGCACGTAAAAAAACGTTTTTGACGTGCCAAATGGCCTAAAATGTCATACAAGTTCCCTAAAAAAATTATGTGATTTTTGTAGTGTGTTGGATTCATGCAAAGTGCATTCTCCACATGGATTGGGCAAGGATAAAGTGCGTGACCCCAATAAATTGGTAACCCATATGAGAATTCAAACTCAACCTTAATAAAAATTTTAAGTTAACAAGCGCTTTGCTAAAAGTATATTTTGGCAATTTTTAAAATTAAAAAGTCAAAAACATACTTTTGACTTTTTTTTACCAAATATCAAGATTATACTAAAAGTAATTTTTAAGCTCTTTAACACAATTTCAAACATGCCCAACGCCAATGTTTGGAGATGCTTTTACATGGTTTTACTTAAAAAAAAAAAAATAGTAATGTCTACAAATTCAAGAGAAAATGCAAAATCAGATTTATTTTAATACTAATATTGTGAAAAAAAATAAGGTGTCCAAAAATTACACTAGCCCAATGACTCACAACCAAAAATAGAAGAAACATCAAAACTAAATGAAAAAAATATACTTTTTGTTTATGAAATATTACAACAATAGAACATATTTGGATTGGACCACACTCGAACAAGATAAGAGAAGGTTTTTGTGAGATATGATTGAATAAGAGGCTTGGAAACATGCCTAGAGTATATATAAGGGTTAGGGAATGGTTTTAGAGTGTTATCACTTAATTAACAAGATAAGTGTGATTTTTCATGTAAACAATAAAGAACAATGAATTTTGATAAGAAATAATAATAATGTCTCAAGGAATGTGTAAGGCTGTATTGAAATATGAAGTAGGTTGAATAATGGTAGTAATGGTTAGATAACCAAGATAAAATGTGGTAAGATGGAAAGGCCAAACAATGAGAGAATGACATGTGTTATCCATCATGTGCAAATGAGTCCCTCGCATTTAAACTTGCATAAATTTCTCACTACATCACTAAAAACAATAAGAAAAAAATTAATAACAATGGATTATAGAAAATATACTTTAAAATTTAACAAATATGCGAAAATTTTAAGGAAAATAAATGATCAGAAATTGTATTTTATTCCAAACTTTGTTGAAAAAAAAGATGAAAGATAAATGCTATGAGTACTAACTATTTTACTAATAGAGGCTTACTAACCTGGTGTGTTACTCATTCATTGGTACTCGTACATTTTTCTTAATTAATTATTATTTTTTCCCAATGAATGAGTTATACATCAGTTTATTAAGCTTGTAAAAGAGTTACTTGTAGCATTTCTATTTTTTAAAAAAAAAAATTGCAATGTCAATGAATTGATTATAATGTTTTAGAGTTAATGCTTATTGACTAATTCGGTGTGGGAAGCCTAGGGTATTGTTTTGGGCCATAGGTAAAACTAGAATACCCTATAAAAAAAGAAAAAAAAGTTGCATGTTAATTTACTTATCTAATTTAACAAATTTGTGAATAAGCTCAAATTTATTTGAGAAATTAACAAACTAAACTTTAAATTCGAGTGAAGGTTAAATTGTAATGGTGTGGATGATAATGATAATGGATTTTGTGAAAACGATTCAATTTTGTCACGGTTTGTTAATTCAACACGAACTTAAACAAAAATAATGGGTTAAGATTGATGGGTCTAATTTATTTTATTAAATAGTTGGAGTATATTTAACTTATATAGTCTCATACTGATGCTTCGACACAACTCGAATTTGTTAAGCAACATTTTTTGCTTTAAATTTTTATACGTCCTGCAACCTCAACACGAAATGGGTCGATTAAGAGCATTCACAGTAGGCTCAACAATTGAGCCAAAAGGCTCAATTGTTGAGCCAAACCACTAAAACTCCCTCCATCACCTCAACAAGCAACTCAAAGAAATGGTGAGGAGCTACGATTGTCAAGCCAAGTTTGTGAGCACTGTAGCTCCTCAAGAAACCCAAATATTATTAAAAAATTCGTCATTTCTCTCTCCCGCCCACCTCTTTCTTCTTCCTCTCTTTGTGTCCTATTTGAGCGATTACTCCATCCGTGTCCGATTTGAGCGATTAATCCGTTTGATTTGCCCTGCGTCTCCTCACGTGGTACCGACCGGTGAGGATGCAGCGTCGTGCCTCCGATGGAAACCAGACGTCGTCACGGGCGAGCCCAATGACCCTCCGACCTCGTTGTCTCTCTGTCTCTGTGAGCGGCCGATTCGTGCGAATGGGTATGGGTAGGAGGGACGAGGAGCCGTATGTTGGAGCTATTCGTGATAAAAAAGGAGGCGAGGAGCTATATGTTGGAGCAGAGTGGTGGTGGGGGGATGCGTATGGGTAGGGCTGTAAACGAGCCGGGCGAGCCGAGCTTTTGCCAAAACCGGCTTGGCTCATTAGGGAGAAAATTTATTCGAGCCGGTCCCGAGCTCGAGCCGAGCTAAAAACCCAATGCTCAAGCTCGGCTCATTAGAAAAATCTTAGGCTCGGGACCGAGCTTGGGCTCACTAAACGGACGCCGAGCCGAGCCGAGCCCTCGAGTGGCTCGACTCGGCTCGAGCTCGAGAATCCGAAAATAATTTTTGGGCTGATTTTCGAGCCCGAGCCCGAGCTCGAGCCCAGTTAACGAGCCAAACGAGCCTCAAATTTTAGGCTCGGCCCGAGTAAGCTCGTTTAAGGGAGAAAAAAAAAAAACACCCAAAAGGGCCTAAACACATTCTTACAAAATCAGTGAAAAAAATCATCACAACTGTAACGTAGAAACTATATTAACATATGTATCAACAATTCAACATCAGCAACCAGCCTTGATTGTCATAAGTCATAACTCAATCTAATAATTTAGAAATGAACCTATTAGTCTATTACAGTATTACCTAATAGCTATACAACCTATACATATAATATAGATTACAATTTACAAACTCAAATTGAAAATGAACCTAAAAAGAGATTACAAGCAAATTGAAAATGAAATTTACAAGCAAATGAAATTGACCAGATTAGATATTACAGGAAACTCAAAAGATGAACAAATAATAGAGATTACAATCAAACTCTAAAATATGCAACTAATAGATTACAATTTACAAGCAAACTGAAAATGAGCATAAACCAGCAAGATAAATTATAACAATTACATTATACATAAATTTTGGTTCCCACTTGAAGACTTGGGTTTCCAGTTGCCACAAACTAAAATCTGCATTCAATGATTTAAAAATTAAAGTTAGTTACTCATCAAAGTAGGAACTAGGAAATATAATCAAATTAAAAAGAGAGAAGAGTAGACCTATGAGAAAATGCAACCAAATCGGTGAAATCACACTCCAAAATGCAACCAACTCGGAAATCACACTCCAAGAAGCCAACACAGACTACAGAGCATTTAACAGACTCTTGCATTGAATGGGAAAAAAATGGTTAGATGTTTTTAACTCCCTTGCAAGATGTCAAGGAGAATTATCACTAAGTTGGTAAAAAAAGAAATTCAAATGCCCAAATAATGATTATTCAAAAGCGATCCGCAAAATCAATGAGGGCGTAATGAACACAAAGTTGGTACATTAATAATAGAAGGAAAACAGTTAACATAAACAATTTCAGAGATAATCACTCGAGACATAGGGATAGGGTCATAGACTTATAGAGCATTCACGAAAAATTAGGTAATTCCACTACCACCAATTTCTACAAACACAAAACAGTAACAAGGTAATTCCACTACCACCATTTTACATGAACAAAGCAAGAAATATAATCAAATTTAGAAAGAGATGAAAGATTAGGCAAATGAGAAAAATGCAACTAAATTACACTACCCTAGTGCTACATGCCCACCACCGCATCCAATGGAAAAAAATGGTTAGATGTTTTTAACTCCTTGCAAGATGTCAAGGAGAATTATCACTTAAGATTTGCTGAAAAAAAAAGATTGTCCAATATTCCAATTCCAACAAAGACAAAGAAAGGTTAAAGGTATAATAATTGATACATATTAAAGAACATAACATAAAGATATAATGTGACAAATATTACAGATTTCAGACTATTCAGTAATAAAAAAAGTTAAAATATTACAGATTCAATAATAAAAAAGGATATAAGGCTCAGATTCAGTTAAGAGAAATAAAGAACCCTCACAAGACAAAACATGAGCAACAAAGATTCACGGCAGCTCCACTTCCACCATTTTCTACAAACACAAACCCAATATTAATAATACGAAATTACAATTAAAAAAGAGCTTGGAAACTAAATGAATGACATAATCATAACTTACCGGCATGCGAGATTTTTTCTTAATACCATGCAAAGGTTCTAACCAATCGAACCACATAGGAGCATCCATGATTTGATAATGATGCTCTATGGGGATCAATTACTCTACCTCCAGCACTGAATGATGATTCTGAAGCAACTGTGCTGATTGGAACAGCCAATAAATCCCGTGCCATCTTAGATAAGATGCGGTATTTCAAGGCATTGGATTTCCACCATTCCAAAGCATCAAAGTTTGCATCACTATCATCACCATTCTCACTTTCAGAAATGAATACATCTTCTTCAAGATAAATATCCAAATCAGTTTTCAAGGGCCGGATGATGTCACTGCTTCTACAATGTTGCCTAAACCGTGATCTGCCACCACCAGAAACACCCTCTGTAACAGAGGTAACTGAACTACTAGAACCACCTTCGGCAGCAGCTTGCTGTTGAAGTATAGATGAATTATGGGCAGCAACATAAACTTCATACAACTCTTGCAAAACCCTCAGCACACCCTTTATGCCATTACCCTCAACATCAAGTGGATAAATGATAGGAAAACAGAAACTTATCAACTTCATTTTGTATCTAGGATCCAACACAGCAGCTAAGGCCATCAACATATTCGTCTCTCCCCAATACTTATCAAATTTATCACTCATCCTAGCTGCCATTAATTTCATGTATTCATTCCTATCCCAAATTTAATATCCACAATTTCTTTCATTCTCCACACCTCGTGCAAAAACAGATTGGATGTTGGGTAGTCACTTCCGAAACAATGTTTGTCACATCATTGAAAACACTAATACTTGGTTAACATTCTCAACCTTTTCCCACTCTTCAGACTTACCACCCACAAAAGGCCTCGCTCAACTCTATGGTATCTAGGAAACACATCCCTAAACTTAATTGCATAACATCAAGTAGGTGCTATTCCATCTAGTAGGAACATCTAAAATCGCTTACAACCCAAGTCCAACCCCTTGCTATTTCACTAAACACCTTCAACCGCCTCTAAGCCACTATATATTTAATCCCCGCCTAATGTAATCTATAATTTCCCTATTTCACAAGCTTGCACTAACAAATTAGTAATATGGGCACAGCACCTAACATGAAACAAAATCCCCCCAACAGGCAATAAAATACCCTTCAACCGAAAATCATCTCTCAAAATGTCAATGGCAGAACCATTAGCACTTGCATTATCAACAGTTATTGTAAATACTTTTCTCATAATGCCCCAATCATTAAAAGTGTCTCTCAAGGCATCAGCAATAACAACACCAGAATGTGGAGGAGGCACATTACAAAAATTCAAAATCCTCTTTTGGAGTTGCCAATTACAGTCCACAAAATGGCATGTAACCACCATATATGAAACCCTTTGACAGGAGGTCCACATATCAGTGGTTATGTTTACCCTATCAATCCCACTTAGCAGTGTTTTCAGTTTTATCTTTTCAATGTTATAAGTAGCAATGCAATCACTTTTTACAGTGGCACGGCTAATTTTTTTCCAGTGTGGTGTACAAGCCCTCATGAACTTGTTGAAAAGTTCATGCTCCATCATATTAAAAGGATACTCATGTAGGAGTACCATATGAGCAGCAAGTTCCCTAACTCTCTTATCATTGTAAACAAAGTTTGACACTATCCCAAAACCTTCATGGTCATCACTAGGTTCAAAACACAAAGTCTTTTGCTTCTTACGGTTATTTAACTCCACAAACTTCTTACACCCAGTTAAATGCCTACTAAGGGTGGAGGTAGTACTAGATTTCCACAGACAAACAAACCCTTACACCAATGACATTTTTTTTACACCAACATCAGAATTGATGAAAAGTCATTCCGCTTTTGAAGTCTTCTTCCTCTCCTTCTTTGAAGGCAGCCCACCTTCACCCCCCAAATTTCAGCCCCACAGCATACCACAGACCCAGACCCATCATCCCATCCCCATCCCCATCCCCAGACTCAGGACTCAACAACAACAGGTTCATCTGGCGTGCATTGACTGCTAGCAGCCACACCAGATCCATGAGTAGGGCCGGCAGCAAGTGTATCATCACCCAAATCAACCTCATTGATTTCATTGAGTTCAATTGTATTCTCCATAATCATATTAATTTGTAAAACAAATCATAATCATACACTAATGTAAATACTAATTATACTCATAAACAATTAATGTAATCATACTCATAAATAATTAAAAAATCATACTCAAACAAATAATGAAATCATACTCAAACCCTAAAGAATCATACTCAAACAATTAATGAATCATAGTAATAAACAATTAAATGTAATCAATCATACTAAAACCCTAAAATGTAATCATACTTAAACAATTAATGAATCATACTCATAAACAATTAACAAAATCATACTCAAACAAATAATGAAATCACACTCAAACATTTAACATAATCATACTCAAACCCTAAGCAGAATCATACTCAAACAATTAATGAGAATCTTAGTAATAAACAATTAAACAGAATCAATCATACTAATAAACAATTAAAATCAATCATACTAATAAACAATTAAATAATCAATCATACTAATAAACAATTAAATGTAATCATACTCAAACCCTAAAATGTAATCATACTCAAACACTTAACAAAATCATACTCAAACAATCAAATGTAATCATACTCAAACCCTAAACAGAATCATACTAATAAAGAATTAAAGAATCATACCCAAACACTAAACATAATCACTCAAACCCTAAATGAATCATACTCAAACACTTAACATAATCACACTCAAACCCTAAATGTAATCATACTCAAACCCTAAATGTAATCATACTAATAAAGAATTAAAAGAATCATACTCAAACACTTAACATAATCACACTCAAACCCTAAAAGAATCATACCCAAACCCTAAACAGAATCATACTAATAAAGAATTAAATAGAATCATACTCAAACAATTAATGAGTCATACTAATAAACAATTAAACAAAATCATACTCAAACATTTAACATAATCATACTCAAACCCTACTCAAACCCTAAACAAAATCATACTAATAAAGCATTAAAGAATCATACTCAAACATAATCACACTCAAACCCTAACAGAATCATACTCAAACCCTAAACAGAATCATACTAATAAAGAATTAAATGAATCATACTCAAACAATTAATGGTGGTCATACTAATAAACAATTAAACAAAATCATACTCAAACACTTAACATAATCATACTCAAACCCTACTCAAACCCTAAGAATCATACTAATAAAGCATTAAATGTAATCATACTCAAACCCTAAACAGTAATCATACTAATAAAGAATTAAACAGAATCATACTCAAACAATTAAGAGTCATACTAATAAACAATTAAACAAAATCATACTCAAAACACTTAACATAATCATACTCAAACCCTAAACAGAATCATACTCAAACAATTAACACAATCATACAAATAAACAATCAAAAAGAATCATACTAACAAACAATTAAATAGAATCATACTTATAAACAATTAAACAGAGTCATACTAATAAAGAATTAAACAGAATCATACACAAACAATTAACAAGAGTCATACTAATAAACAATTAAATGAACCATACTCAAACACTTAACATAATCAATTAATCATACTCAAACCCTAAATGAATCATACTCATTAAAAATTAAACAAAATCATACTCAAACAAAACAGACAGAATAAGTTTTTTTTAAAAAAATATAAAAACCTGAAACTTCAAAGTTAAAACAATCAACGGATGCAGCACTGTTGTCGCTATTGGCTTGCAAATTAAGTGCAAACAGAGACTCTGAAATGATGAAATGAAAGCATTAGTAATGAACAGAGTTAGGGTTTTCAAAGAATAAAATTAAAAAAAAAAAACTTAACTTAACTTAAAATGGCAGAAGCCTCAGAACTCAGAAGCTCTTCAGATTAAAGAAGTCAGAAGGTTTTCTGTTTCGAATCTTTAGGGTTTTTAAGCAATAAGTAGCAAGGTGAGCATACATCATCATAGGTTCATATACTTAATATATAAGGGGGATCATGGGGATTTGAGAATAAACAAAAGATGGCAAACGAGTACTTGGTAGCCCAAGATTTGATTTCCATTTCCATCGAGTCAAATCAAGAGCAATCATATTTCTCTCAAATGGACCAAATCGGTGAAATCACAACAAAATGTAACAGATCGCTTAAAAAAAATTGAAATAATCATATAAATAGTGTAAATAAGATAAGAAAATCAAGATTAGGCGGCGAGATTGACGGGCAAGGAGAACTCTTTTGGTTTGAAAAACTTGTATAGTGGTTAGGAAGCCATTGGATGGATATCGATGATCCATCAACGGCTCGCGCGTCAGGAGAGTGTTGCGTGCAAGAAAGTATTCAATCAACTACACCGAAAGCAAAGATTGAATGCTCGCCAGAATCGAAACGAAACCCTATATCATCTCCTCACCCACAGTCACCTCTCGATCTCATAGTCATAGTCTAAACCCTAGCTAATAGGTGGCACTTATGCAGACTCAAAGTCGTAATGGAATGGGAAAGGAATGGCGAATGGGTAATGGGTTCTACGAGAGAGAAGGAATTCAAACATGAATCCCTTCTAGTTAGCCCGCGGTTAGAACCCTAAATGGTGTCCGTGAGTGATCGAGTGGTGATTCGTGATTCGTGAATGCACCTAATGGTGACTTGGTGACTCGGTGAGAAGTGAGAACGAAGAAGCGAGTTGGATGAGATGCGAATAGCGACCGAGGTATGATTAGGGTTTTTAGGTTTTTTGGAAATGATCCCGGCCGTTGGATGAGATCGTTTAAAATGTAATTAACGGTTAGATTTTATCAAATTTTGAGGATTTTTCTTTGCGCCACGTGTCCTAGTTTAGCGTTTAATATTTTTTGATCCAACGGCCGATTTTAATAGCCAAACGTTGACGCCCAAATTGAATCGAACCTATCACCTCGCTTTCCCGGCATGCGTGAAGTAAACGAGGTCGGATAATTATCCGCGCGTGCTTTCGTGAAGCCGCTTATTGTGTACTCAAGATTTCATCTCGACCGTTTAATTTCATATTGATTTTAAAACTTATTTAAGATTAGTGAGCTCATGTGGTTTTGAAACACCGGATAATAACCGATTGGCGATTGGTTTACATGTAAACCATTTTATCAATCCAACGGCTCAAGTTTCATCTCAAAAATATGGACGCCCAAAACGATCGTTGAGATATCGAGACGCGTGTCGGCCTCGAGCAGCGTCAAGCGTGCGAAGACGTGAAGCGTCTTCGATCCTCCGCGCATGACTCAAAAACCGCACCATTTACACGCATGACTTTTATTTAGTCCGTTGATTCTATTGTCATTAATTTCATTGAATTTGAGATCGCCGATAAACAAGCTTATATTGTGATGCGCTGATGGATAACTATCACACATAAGTGGTTTACAGCTGTTGTCCACTTAAACGATCGAACGGCTACGGATTAATCAACTTTAATCCAACAGTTAGAATTAATAACGTTATATAACTATAATTTTAATTACTTATTAATTTTAATTTTAAATACTTATTAATTACTTATTATTTATTAATAACGTTATAACTTATAAATTTATAATTATAATTTTTTTATTTGAATTATAATTATAAATTATAATTAATTATACTTTCTTAAATAATTTAGGGTTTAGGCCTTTAGGGTTTAATTCATATTAGATATTTTATTAATTATATGATATAATTATATGTATACAAATAATAAATTAATGATTATTTATTTTAATTTTAATTTTAATGGTCAAAATTAAAAGGTTTTTCGCTTTTCACATTTAAAGTCAAATTTTGAATATTGATCCGATCCCGATCTTAACGGTAAAAATAAAAGGCTTTTCAGCTTTTAATAATTAAAAAGTAGGATCCCTCAAATAATGAATCTTGATCCTCAAATTTTGAATCTTGACCGTCTATCATGATCTTTAGAGGATCATACTTTTTAATTATTAAAACTGAAAAGCCTTTTATTTTTTACCGTTAAGATTAGATGGACGTCAAAAAATTTGAGGGCCGCAAATTTTAAATAATTTGAGGAGATCCCGATCCTAAATTCCTAATGTACTAATGACTAATGAGGTATTTTATTAATGATATAATTTTTTTCTACATATTAATGATATAATCATATTATTGATATATGTAGATAATGATTAATGACAACACAAATACATAATCAACATTATATGATATAATCTATCATACTTTATTAATTTACCATAATTTATATGGTGTAATTATTACTAATTTACCATATTAATGTAGTGTTCTTACCATATTAATTAACCATAACTTATCATGTTATATACTTATATTACTTATTTATCAACTTATCCATACCCTATTATTTACTAAGTAAGTAAGTAATTAGACTAAGTAGCTAGTAGTCTATCATATGATATATCATATGATAAATTAAAAATTAAGTATAATTAGTATAATAATTTACCATAATTTATATGGTGTAATTACTAGTTTATTACCAATTTACCTTATTATATGTAGTATTATTATCATATTAATTAATCATAACTTATCATATTATATCATTTATTTATCAACTTATTCCAACCTTACTATTAACTAATTAAGTAAGTAACTAGATTAAGTAGCTAGTAGTATATCATTATCATATGGTAAATTAAAATTAAGTATAAATGTATAATTAGTATAATAATTTGCCATATTAAATTAGTATAATAATTTACCATAATTTTATATGGTGTAATTATTACCAATTTACCATATTATATGTAGTATTATACTATTATTACCATATTTCATATTGAACCTATGATCATTATTGATTAATTACATGGTTAATTTTTTTTTGTTACATTGTTGTGTGGGTGGTCGGGTCAAATGATGAAATGAGCTCACGAGCTCTAAACCGCGCAGTCAAGCGAGCTCGAGTTTAACGAGTTGAGCTCACGAGCCCCGTCCGAGCTTTAATCGAGCCGAGCTGTAGGTGTCGTTAGCTAATCGAGAGTTTCAACAAGAACGAACGAGCTTCAATGTCGATCTCGAGCTCGTCGAGCTTAGTCGAGTGCATCGAGTAGCCGAGCCGTGTGCTCTGATGCGTCCCTCGATGGGTATGGGTAGGAGGATTTGAAGAAACTTGACGGAATTACAAACAAATTCCTCATGATTAGGCGAACAACACGACTGCTCAATAGGCAAAAACTATTGCAAAGACCTTTCGTTTGAGAATCTGGGCGTGAAGAACTTCGACCTCAAGGAGAGGGAGGAAGGAGGGAGGGCAGGAGAGGTGAGGATGGACGTGGCATCAGATTGTGGGCATCAGATTTTAGAAAGAAATAATAAAAATATAAAGATAAAATAAGAAAATAATATATAAATGATAGGAAAATAATATTTAAATGAGTGTAAGGTTAAAATACTGAGTCTGATGTGTGTACTTTAAAAAGATGGGTAGCTGAAATAGATAAAGGTGATTTTTTTTGGTTAAATTGGCTAAATATTAGCTGAGCCTATGTGAATGCTCTAAGGTTAGAAATCTGACTCGTCTAGTTATATAAGCCCAATTATCGTTAATCTATATAATGTTGTAGCTATATGATTTGGCACAACTTGAATTTGACAAGTGATTGCATCTTTTCTCAAACTACAAGTCGTCTAGCGATGTACTAGCCACCTCGTGCACTACCGTTACCGTACACGTGCACAAACAGACGCCTTTCTCTGCAGAAACGCCAGCATTATTGCTGTCACGAAAGGAGGCCCAATTCCCAAAGCGCACTATTACTGCGTGTCACAGCTCACACGCGCCCTGCATGAAGCAATCTTCCTCGCAAACGTCACTGTCCAGTCACGCCCAAAACTCACCCGTCACAGTCGATCCAACGTCTCCCGTGGCACTCGCACCTACTCATCTCCTCCTCCGTACAACCCCTCCGCAAAGCCACGGCCAAGAGCACATTGATCGTCACCAAGAGTCGCAATCTCTTCGCTGAAGTCACTCGCGGTGACCAATGGCGATGGTCAGGCGCGAAGCATGACAGCCCCACCTGCCGGTCGCCATCTACCAATATTATGTGCCATGGGATTTGTTTTGTTTGAATTCTGGCCCCACGTATAGCACGCGACAAAGATTTTATAGTCTTAACTATAAGAAGTGGGTGAGGTTGTTTCTTTCACAGTTTGATCCCCGGGGGTGGTCCAATCTCAGCTGAGTGACGAATTCTGAGGTGGGTTTCTCTGATCTTTACGTGGTTTGTGAATGATTTATGAATGAACATGCTTGGACACATTTTTTTCCCAGTTTTGTTTTTGTTTGGATTGGCAGAAATTCGCGCTTGTTTGGATCTTAAAAATCATTTTGATTCTTCTGTTTTGATAGTGGATTTTGAAGTGGTTGAAACTTCAGAGATGTGAACTTGGGGCAAGTTCTTGTTGTTTCAACCGCTCGTTTGCTTAAGATGTGTTAGCTTTACCCTTTGTCTGGTTGCTGAGAAAACTATCAAGATGACAAGACAATCGAATTTTTGAATCTTGTACTCATATTTCTTTGGTTTTCAGAAAGTGGGAAATCTGTCTAAACTAAGACATATGCTTGTAACAGGTTCAATTTATAGATTCGTACGTATTTTCTGGACAACTGTTGGAGTATTGATATAAAGAATGTATAGGATTCTTGTTTTATTTATTTATTTTTATTTTGCAATTGAAACTGGAAATTGGTGGTCTTTGAGCTGTTCCTGTTGTATAATCAGTTCAAAAAGGCTGGTTCTACCATGTCTCAATTGCCATTTATGGTCATCACAGAGTTGATTGAACTTTTTTGGAATTAACTTTCTGCTAATTACACTGCAGGGTATTAAACGCTAAACTCACCGTAGTGCCTCCATTTATTTGCATTTTTTAGATCTTTGAAAATGTCTATGTCTAATGCGGACCTGTCTCACAATGGAGATATGAAAACTAATGCGGACCTGTCTCACAATGGAGATATGAAAACTTTTGATGCCTTATGTGTCATTACTGGAATCGAAGAATGTGATTTCTCAAGATTATTAGACAGGCCAAGGCCTTTGAATATGGAGAGACAGAGATCATGTGATGAAAGGTCGCTCAATGAATTATCTATTTCATTGTCCCCACAGCCGCCATCCAGAACTGCTGAGTACTCGTCCCGAATAATTGACCATCTGGAATATTCATTTTCACCGGGTAGAAGGTCAGGTTTTAATACCCCAAGGTCTCATATTGGCTTTGAGCCACACCCGATGGTTGCTGAAGCTTGGGAAGCTTTGAGACGGTCGTTGGTGCATTTCCGTGGCCAGCCAGTTGGGACAATTGCTGCATTGGATAATTCTGAAGAAGAACTTAACTATGATCAGGTGAATAATCTTTATCCCTTTAGCCCTTTTTACATAACTCAATATAAAAAGTGGTGCGAATTATTGCTAACTCAATGTTCTTGGACTTAAAACACAAGCTATGAAGTAGTGCTAATTGTGATTGTAGGAGAGAGACACTAAAGATTCATTAGTTTAAGTCGCCTTTTTAGCTTATTTATCTACTTTTTGTACAATCTTTTGGTTATATTATCACTAGGGGGGCCAGAGTGTAGCTACACTAAAAACCATGCATATATGGATATTTTTGCATGTTCTTGCAATATAAATTTGATGCTTCATGATGCATCACATAGTTTCTTGATAGTCGATACTTCTTCACATGCCAACTATTTTAAGCCATTTTGTTATATACAGCTTATTTATTTATTTAATCCACGTTCCTGAATTTTAATGTTTTCATATAATTATTATCTCTATGAATGTCATTTCCCTTGGAGCTTGACAAGTTTAAGGGCTTGCAATATCGTAATTCTTCATTGGCAGGTGTTTTCTCCTTTTCTTTTCTTTCTTTTTTGGGAAGGGGTGTGGATTCCAATATATAGAGGATGCTGACCCATTAATGGACTTCTCGAATGGTAAATGCATTTGGATTAGTGAAATTTGCGGAAATGTGTTAATGAAGTGCTGCCTTTTGGTATTTGTGTCTAATGTGTATTCATTTAGTTGATTTTATCCAGTGCAATCCTTCTTTCGTCTATGCTTCTCTTCAGTGCATGCTGTTATGAATTCATGGCTAGCTACACAGGGTTTTAATGGCTGAAGAATGGTAAACATTAATGGTAACTTTCTTAATCTGTCAAGGTGTTTGTGAGAGACTTTGTCCCAAGTGCATTGGCTTTTCTGATGAATGGGGAACCTGAAATAGTGAAAAATTTTCTTTTAAAGACTCTTCGTCTTCAGTCATGGGAGAAAAAGATTGATAGATTCCAACTAGGAGAAGGAGTAATGCCTGCTAGTTTCAAAGTACTACATGATCCAGTCAGGAACAGTGAAACTTTAATGGCAGATTTTGGTGAGAGTGCAATTGGAAGAGTTGCTCCTGTTGATTCTGGATTCTGGTGGATTATATTGCTTCGGGCATACACAAAATCTACAGGAGACACTTCCTTGGCTGAATTGCCTGAATGCCAGAAGGGTATGCGCTTAATTCTGAGTTTATGTCTTTCTGAGGGATTTGACACTTTCCCGACTCTTCTCTGTGCTGATGGATGCTGTATGATTGATCGTAGAATGGTGAGTTCTCAAAGTTTATGTTAATGTTCTTTAACAATCAGCGAAAAGAGCAGGACTGAAGCATGCCAAACTTGTATGACCTTTCTTGTTTCTGTCATGAAAATCCATCAAATATTTGAATTTGTTACTGGAAAAAGATCACGATCCTAAGCTTCATAGTGTAAAATGGATGAAAGGGCAAAGAAAACTGCATTACCTTTCATATGCTTTTGCGTCACTTCAGTAGTGCTTATGTCTCACCTGTAGTGCTTTTAGTGAATTGCCGAGCACCCTTTATCAATCTTTATGCTCTGTTTCATTACTAAATAAGGTGAACTTTGAAACTTACAAAATTTGCTTCAAAACCAACTTGTTCATCTCTACTAAATGACTTCTTGTGCATAATTTGAGTGAGCATTGACAGTCATCTTACTGATTGAACATGATAATGCACACATGTGGGCCAAGTTAAGGCATGAGCAGCCAGATAACTAGCTTACCGTGTGCATGCCAACCTGTGATGACTGTGGGGCTTATGGCTATGTTTGGTTGAGCACAAATTTGAGTGTTCTAGGATTTTGAGAAATTTATCTGCCCTATAAACAACAGAATTAGTCTTTTTGGTCAAGAAAACAGATAATGGACCGACTGTATTGTGAGGTTTCTTGCAACTGACATCATAAATAAACTTTTGTTTCAGTTTTTCTTGATGTTCATTAGTACATATTGTTCCTCTTTCTCTTTAGAATGACATGTGGTGCTAATTGCTGTTTTATCCTTAACCAATCAGTCGACTTCCTTCATTTCACTTCATTATTGATTATGTATGTTTCCAGGGTGTTTATGGATATCCTATTGAAATTCAAGCACTTTTCTTCATGGCTTTAAGATGTGCTTTGCTTTTACTTAAGCAAGATGATGAAGGGAAGGAGGTTGTAGAACGAATATCTAAACGCCTTCATGCCTTGAGCTATCACATGAGAAGTTATTTTTGGCTAGACTTGAAGCAGCTTAATGATATATATCGATATAAAACAGAAGAATACTCGCACACAGCGGTCAACAAGTTTAATGTAATACCTGATTCTCTTCCAGAATGGATTTTTGATTTTATGCCAACTCATGGTGGTTACTTCATTGGGAATGTCAGTCCCGCTAGAATGGATTTCCGTTGGTTTTGCATGGGCAATTGCATTGCAATTCTGTCATCCTTGGCAACCCCTGAACAGTCAATTGCAATTATGGATCTTATCGAATCACGATGGGAGGAATTGGTTGGGGAAATGCCACTAAAGGTTTGTTATCCGGCAATAGAAAGCCATGAATGGCGGATTATAACAGGATGTGACCCAAAAAATACAAGATGGAGTTACCACAATGGTGGATCTTGGCCAGGTATGCTTTTGCATTGTAATTTACCTGTGCAGAAATTCATGACATGACTCAAATTACAAACTACAAACTATTGACATCATGGGAGTAAAGCTCTGTCTGAATACCTTGAAAGTATTGACATGATTCTGTCCTCACAAAATATCTGAAAAAAAAAAAAAATTCAACCCATTTGACCAGAATATGCAATTTTCTAAGGTCGACAGTCCTAAGACCCTGTTTGAAATTGCGTTTGAGAAATAGAGTTTTTATGTCAAAAAGAGGTTTTGGGCAAAAACTTCATTTTTAGGCTTTTGCTAAAAGTGTGTTTTGACAATTTTTACATTTTTTGGATCCTTAAAAGCGTTTTAAATTTTTTACCAAATGAATACTTTTTTCTTTAAACTGGCTTTTTGAGTGTTTTTGAGTGTTAAAAGCACTTTTAAACCCCTCAATACAATCCCAAACAGGCCCTAAGTTTACTTGTGTTGTAGTTGATGAAATGCCAAAAAAGTTAATAGTATATCTCATGGTTCCGTTCTTTTGGTTCTTGCAATGGATTGGGAATTGCTCTATTCTTTCATTTATGCTTCTACAACCTGAATATTCCACATGCATACATTCTTATGATTTTTCAACATGATAAGCCAGGAACAGTATCTAGCTCTTTGAAATGATCAGATGGAGAATCTAAGTGCATTAATACTTTTTTTACATTTTTAATTTTTTAATTTTTTAGTTGGATTGAATTTTGCTGAGAGGTTCCCTCTAGATGATACTAAAATTTGGCTGTCAAATGTGTACAGTGCTTTTGTGGCTCCTCACTGCAGCATGTATCAAGACTGGACGCCCCCAGATTGCAAGACGTGCCATTGAACTTGCTGAAACCAGGCTGCTAAAAGACAACTGGCCTGAATATTATGACGGAAAGCTTGGTCGATACATTGGGAAGCAGGCCCGGAAATCTCAAACTTGGTCGATTGCCGGTTACTTGGTTGCGAAGATGATGCTTGAAGACCCATCTCATCTGGGCATGATAGCACTTGAGGAAGACAAACAGATGAAGCCCTTACTTAGAAGATCAAATTCATGGGCTTTCTGATGCTATTTATCTTCTTTTCCTACTTACCCACCTATGACCTGTTTTGTTAGGATGGAAGGACAGGGCTAATTGAAGCTTTCCACCTATTCCTTTTAACTCTCAGGTTCCCTCCAATAAGGTATTTGTAGTATTTAGTACGTGTTCTTTCTTTTGCATGTCTAAACTGAAATGGTATATTTGTTTTTTCTCCTTCTTCATCCCTCTCTCTCTCTCTCACTCTCAAGGACATTATGTAGTTGCAGTTTGTTAGCAACTAAATGGTTAGCAAAATAAGTGCATGGAAATCTTCTGACAGTTCTTTTTTTTTTTTAAATGATTTCTCAAAATAAAGTCAAGATGCCCTTTAGAGATTCAGAATGATAAGGCACCTTAAGGAGGCAAATTTATTCCTAAATCAAGAAATAAAGCTTCTTTGATTGGATTCTTTATGTAAAAGTGAAACCCCGCTTTTACACAAAGAATTCATGCACTGGTCCTACAATGATTAATCTTTTCCTGTGTTTGAACTCTGTGTAGCCACAAAAGATATTGACTTGGGTATTTCTTCATCTTTGTGCTTTGGTCCTTTTCCATGACATAGGCCCATGACTCACCTTCCTGGTTTCATATGCATATTTGCTTTGCTTCATTAGTAATAGCATACTACTAAGAGTATGCTTGGCCTGTGAATTTGTAAGCAAAAAGTAGTTGTTTTTTTTTTTTTTTTTTTTTAAATTTTATTATTATTATTATTTAAAAAGAAGGTGTTAGGAGGGGGATAAAAAACAGTATCCTAGAAATGTAAAATGCCTTTTCTTGATTTTCATTCTTAAAATTTATTTTCTTTTTTCTTTTTTATCTAGCAAGTGCCATTAAAATATATATATATATATATATATATAAGTAAAAATATTAATGATATTTTAAGGCATGGTTATGTGTTAGATTGTGTTTTGGAAGATGCGTTTTTTTAAAAGAAAAATAAAAAATTATATAACATTTTGAGATTTAAAATAGAACAAAATGATTTATGGATTTTATTGACATTTGGTTGGAAATATTAATATAAGATAATCAAACGATAATTTCAAATAATATTTTCATCTAAATATCTATTATAATGACATTTACAATTAATTTTAAGAGTCTCTCTTGTGCCACTCTTATGTATCTCTAAGAAGAGGAATGATAAATACTCAACTTTTTTATCAACTTTTGTCCAACTTTTGTCTTTTTTTTTTTAAAAAAACAAAGTAAAAAATGAAAAAAGTGTCTGAAGCAAAAATATTTTTTTTTGTCCTTTTTATTGGTATTTTTAAAAAAAAGAAAATTCCATTTTTCTTAAGTTATTTTTCATAAAAAAAATGGTCATTTTTATGCAGAAAAATGCAATTTTCATTTAAAAAAAAATACCAATAAAAAGAAGGATAAAAAATATATATTATTACTTCATACACTTTTTTCATTTTTTACTTTGTTATTTTTTTAAAAAATAAAAAAAGGTAAAAGTTGGATAAAAAGTTGGATCTTTAACATTTTCCCTTCAAGAATGATGTGACTTTTAAAATTACTATTTGATCAAAATCTTATAATAATTAATTATAAGTTTAATGGTAATTTAAGAGTCACATCATTCTTAAAGGGACATTAGAGTGATAGAAGAGGGACTTATAGCATTACTCTGACATTTACCCATCATTTATATGTAAGTCGTGCAATGGGAAGTTTTTATGAAATTATACTTGATTAATCGATGACCTTTTGTTTAAAAAATATGTTGAATTGAACATTTAAAATACAAATACAAATTATAAATTATAAATTAAAATGCATTAAAATGATCGAAAGTGAAAATAAGATTCTTTTTAAATTTTATTTTATTACATTTAATAATATACACAATGCCATAAAACTTAAAATTTGGCAAGACAAAAATTATTAAAGTTATAAGAGCTCCTATTATTAGGTTTTGGTGTAAACCAGCCATTTTATAACATCTAATTACCATGTAACACATTATCAATTTGAGAAAAATACAAAAAATGAAAGTAAGAATAATCACACCAAATCAATGAGAGAAAAAAAAAAACTCGTAGTTGGCAAGACCTATGGCGTGGGTCTCACTAGACCCACCAGTTTGGCCAGCCATGAACGCCTTAAACCCTGCCAGCCGCCATGAGTTTCGCTAGACCCAAGGATTTGTCTGCCGTGAAACGTTTCAAAACCCGTTTCTAATACTTAAAAACTCGTATTTGGATTTAAAATTAAAATTTAGAGGTGAAAAGTTAACCCTTTAAGAATTTGATTGCCATAAAATTTAGTGTATTTTAATCTAAGTTATTTTTGTGTACTTTTTATGTTTTTACTTATGTGTCCATTATTGATAGGCTATAAAAATAGTATTTTAAGGCTCATCCTGATATAAGTTAAACTCTAAATTTATAAAATCTTATCTAGACTATGAAATAGTTTGCATATCTCATTCTAATTTTTAAAAGGAAAATATTATAATTTAGTTTTAGTTTTAGTTTTAGTTTTTTGTTATTTGAAGAGATAAAAAGAAGAATTAAAAATACTTCACAACACTACCAAAACACGTCACGCAGTCCAACAACATTTCTTCCACAAATGAAATGGCCAAGTAGTAATTTACCAAAGTCCTCTCTCTCCCTTCTTCACGGTCCAAACCCACTTCTTTAATTAATCATTTTCCCTCACTTTCTCGCCCACACTTTCCCGGAAAATCAAAACAAACACAAAGAACAAAAGACATATACACATCTAGGCGAAACCCTCATGAGGGCACAGAGAAAGTCGATCCACGCCGTGTCGTCATGGGTGCGGAAACAACCGCCGAAGGTGAAGGCCTTCCTGGCCGTGGTCTCGGGCATGGCGGCGCTGGTTCTGCTCCGATTCATCGTCCACGATCACGACAACCTCTTCGTCGCCGCCGAGGCGGTCCACTCCATTGGAATCTCCGTGCTCATCTACAAGCTCATGAAGGAGAGGACTTGCGCTGGTAAAATTTCGAACTTTTTTATGGAGGTTTGGGAAATTTGTTTGTTTGATAGGTAACAATTTGTGGGGAATTTGGTTTATTAATTTTGGGTGGAAGTGGGCATTTGATATTGCAAGTTTGGGTTTTCCCCCCCTTTGAATTAGTCCTTTTCAGGTATAATTTATAGGTAATTTTACGAGCTTGATTGGTTATTTCTGTTCTGTGAATTTGGTTTACTGTTTTTGTTTTTGTTCTTACATAACTTTGCCAATTAAGCTGAGAGCTCCAAATTTATTTCTTATTTTTTAGTTATTGGACTCTGGTTTTGATTGTTTGCTTCCGGTTAAATTGGTCATAAGTTTTAGATAAAAAAAGGGAATTTCTTTCCTATTTTTCTTTTTAATTACGTTGATGGTTGAGTTGAGCAAAGTTGGATTCTTTTCAACTCAAATTATCATGGAAGACGAGCTTGATGGCCCGCTCTGGAGATCTAGGGAATGTCCGCCAAGCTAAGCTCAAGCATCTGTTTTGAAGTTCAAGTTGAGCTTGATTCAAGCTCGAGCTTTAGTATTTCCATTGGCCCAAACTCCAGCGGCCTGATATTCAAACATGGCTTGTTTATGCAGTAACAAGACATTTGAAAACGTTGTCGTTTGCTTTCCATAATATACTATTTCGTACTTCAAAGTAAATGTGGTGGGTAGTTTTTCATAAGAAGAAAGTCGAACCTTTTTCTTCATCGTGTTCAATAATAGTTGGCATATGCCAGTAGAATTGAATTTCAAATACTTGCTATGATTTGTTGGGTTATCCATTCACCCATCTGATGGATGGGGAATAGAATTGTGACTTCTACCAAAGTTTGCAGGCAACTCTACTTTATGATCCTCTTGAATAAACTATGCATATAGACATAGATACATAGTCGCATATGGATATAGAAAGCATGTGATATTAACTTATTGAGACAATAGATTGAAGATAGGCAGCTGTGTTAAGCCCTACATTGTTTAATAAGGCCGGGTTTTGACAGAAAAAATGCTAGTCACATCTACATCATTACCCCAAAAGAACTAGTTAATTTGGAATTTTTCCAAAATTACCATAAAGCCCAGTTACACCTAGTAAGCAAGCAATGTGGGACTTTGCACCCATGAGTCTCTTCATAAACCACTTACTCTTTGTGGGCTACTATTCTTTCCAATATGGAACCGGGGTGTTACAAACTCCCATCCTTAAACCTGTGATGAGGACATTAGGTCCGCCACTTCATTGTAAAAATAAAATAAAATGACGAACATTGTAGAAATAAAATAATTTAGCCAATCATATAGGCATTTGTTCCTTAGTACATAAAAAAATTATCCAATCCTTGATTCCACAGAGTTCTCAATAATCGGCTAATTTTTGTACAATGTCAAAGAAAATAAAATTTCATAGGATCATAAACAGTTGAAATCAATGTTTTTAACAAATTATGCTGCTTTCTTTTAACCAAAACAAATTATTTCTAGGGATCTCAAGGACAAAAGGGTTGATTCTGCTATCTATGTTATATGTAGCAGAATCAACCCTTTTGGCCTCAAAATACTTAGAAAGTGACCAAAGTTAATGGGCCATATATATATATTGGGAAATGCTAGTTGTTCTTCTAGTGTTCTCCTGGTGTTTTCCTAATTGTGGTTTTTAAAATCACCATTATATATATATATTTATCTTTGGTCACTTTTGTGATGGCTAACAAATTAGTATTTTTCATGCTTCTATTCTTGAATACGAGACGGAAGAAGTTACTGTGATCATAATGTATCTATTATCTGTTTTGGTGACCTGGGGGGGGTTTATATGGTTGGTAGATTGGAGTCTCATAAGGAAATTCTCTCTCTCTCTCCCCCCCCCCCACCCCAATCGAGTGGGAGCTAGACATCTTCTTATACCAATTGTTTATGGTTTATTTTTTTGATAATGTATGTTGCAAAGTTCTTCATAAATTACTGGAGTTTACAGTGGTAGGTCCTAATTGTTTATGCTTGACTTAAGGCAATAACTTGCCCCAGAGTTTCATCCCAGTTTCTTGAACATATGAGGTTACAACTAAAATTGAACATATGAGGTTGCTTTTTTCATAAAGAGGTATGTGGTCTAAAATTAAACCAAGTGCCGAGACACTTGAAGATTATGATTGTATCGCTAAGACTTTGCCCTGTCATTTCCATAAAAAGGGTGCTTCATGACCATTTTGCTTCCAAAGAATCTGTCTTTTTTCTTAAATCCTTTTCGTATTTCGCTGAGCACTGAGGAGAGTGCTAAGGTGCCCTTGGGTTGAATTCAAATATAATCCCACCAGAAAGTCCTATATTGTAGTGGTTGGCCTTGCGAGTGCTTCCTTCCATACTTTTTTGAGAAGCCTTGAGGGTAACACATTTCTGTCAGTTATAATTACCTTTTGGCAGTGTGTTCTCTTTTTGGTTATGTATATATAATCTGATATCAGCGGTTTATCTTTTAGTTTGTGAATACAATACCATGTGCGCAACCTGTCTTCCCTGTGACACTGGTGGAACCTTATTATGTCTGAAATAATAATTAATGCTTGTGTTTCAAATCCATGAAGATGAAGGCTACATAGTTGCTAATGGAGCTGAATATTAAGAGCTTTGTCTTTGTTACTTTTGTGGTTGTGTACTTCTACCGGATTATATGGTATGAGTGAAGATTTATCACTTCTACATGACTGTAATGTACCAAAATATAGTACTTTTTAGGAATTGTGTATCAGAAGGTATACCTGATGCCACACATCTCTTATATTGCTGTCTGCTCTCAGAGCCTTATGATATCACTATTTCTGATAGTCCTTTCAATGGTTTGCAGGACTATCGCTCAAATCCCAGGAATTAACAGCTATGTTTTTAGCTGTTAGGCTGTACTGCAGTTTTGTTATGGAATATGATATACACACCCTACTTGATTTGGCTACATTTGTGACAACCCTGTGGGTTATTTATATGATCCGCTTTAAATTAAAGTCTAGTTACATGGAGGACAAAGACAATTTTGCGATATATTATGTGGTGAGTTCTCCATCATTTATGTTCCATTTTCATTTTATGTTATATCTGTGAAGCACTAATCCTGGTTTTTATGGGTTGAGTTTGACTCCCATGAGCTCCACTGTTTGATGTCCTTAGATACAGTTAAAATTTGTAATAGTCTTGGTCCGTTTATAAAGCAAGAATATGACAGTGAAATTTTGATAATGTACTTGTGAGTGTATGCTTATTTCTTCTGCTTGTGAAAGTTGAATGATTTTGTAATTAGATCGTAAGACATTTTCTGGGACCATGCTTATAGGGCAAAATTGCTTTATTTCCTGATACACTGGGGCCTAATCCTTGGGGATTATTCCATCAAATGTATTCCTCCTGAATCCAGGAATAGCAAAATGGACTGAATGTCCTTGTCCGTTCCTGATACACTGTTGATATTTTTTCTGGCATTCATTCCACCCTCCTCGTGCTCTTTAAATATTCTGCTTATGCTCAAATAAATAGTTTTATTATAATGCCTCCTGTTTTTACGTATATATAGTCCTTGGTAGTGCTTGTACTAGAGGCACTGAAAGAAGGGGGAAAAGTACTTTTTGGGTTTCTCTTGAGCTTTCTGAGCTTTTCTTTTTTGGTTGAAGGAAAATATTATCCAAAAGAGACAGCTGTAAAATTTCACTATGTCCTTTTTTATTTCTTCTTTTGGATGGCAATATCAATTTTGTTAGTAACATGTGTGATTTACCATGGACTACTGCAGCTTTTTGAGTTCACATTTTAAATTCTGGACTGCCATTTGAGTCCTAAAAAGTTTCAGTATATTAGATATTATGAAAAAAATTCAGTGAGAAGTGGCCCTTCCATTTAGTTTTCCATGTTATGCTGGATTTGTGTTCTATGCTAATTGATGCTGCCCAACCAGGGATTTGAGAAAAGGGCTGGGACAAGGCCCAAAATCCTTCTCATGTACTTTTTTTTTCCTATTCTTTACAAGGTCATTGCTTGAAATGGAACCAAGCGGTATTGGTTCATTTACATCCTGCTGTTAAATTCTCTTCGTTTAGAATGCACCCTGTTTTTTGGTTGTGCTTTTTGTTGATGTTCAAATAGTTGTACAATGGAGAATGATTATAACTGTTTTATGCAATTTGCTTTATTTATGATGACATAACTCTGAAAGCTCTTTTTATTTTTTTATCCTTATTGTACTTCAATGAGAAAAAAATCTTCAATTGTACCACCATAAATTAAAATATTGCTTCCTTGGGACTTAAGAGAAGCAAGTTGGGTCAGTTGAAAATTAACCTTCTTTCTTGCCCAACTTGATGCACTTTTCTGGAACACTACATATTTTATTTATTTATTTTTTTCCCTTCTTCTAAAAGTAATATCCTTGTTTTTTAATTTGGATGCAGGTGCTACCCTGTGCTGCGTTAGCTATGTTTATTCACCCATCAACTTCTCACCATTTAGTGAACAGGATCTTCTGGGCATTCTGTGTATATCTGGAAGCTGTTTCAGTACTACCCCAGTTGCGGGTAATGCAGAATACAAAGGTATAAGATTTTTACGAGTTTTTTTTTTTTCTTCATAGGTACAGATATTATAGCTTTCCCCTATAATGTAATATCTTATTTTTGTACTCTCAGATTGTTGAACCATTCACTGCTCACTACGTATTTGCTTTGGGTGTGGCGAGGTTCTTGAGCTGTGCCCATTGGGTTCTCCAGGTTTGCAAAGTTGAATCTATATGTTCTGAGTTAGATCTGTGATTTGTTAGTGGCTTTTTGGAAATTGAGTTTGCAGTTGTGCTGCTTGTCGGGTTACTGCTTCTATATTTGCTTTGATGCAATTTTGGGGTAGTTGGGGTAGTCACCTCACTTTTGGGTGGGAAATTTTGATGGTACAAAAGCAAAATGCAGAAGATGAATTACAATAATATTAATACATAACCGTTTTTATAGTATTGCAATGTGATGGAGAATTTGTTTGAAGTATTCTTTCGTGATTTTCAATGAGGTCCCACTTTTATTATTCCTAGACTCTCTAATTAATCAATGTCTACAAAGAAAAACTTTATTTGTTGGAGGGCATTCAATAAAGGTGTCAAATTGTGCCTGCTGTAAGTTACAAAAATATCCTTCTTTGGGGTATGGACTAATTGGGTTTACAATCTGCCATGCTTTGTTTCTATTGCTTTCAACAGGTTTTAGATAGTCGTGGACACTTGCTGGTTGCCCTGGGTTATGGATTATGGCCTTCAATGGTTCTTATCTCAGAAATTGTCCAGACTTTCATCTTAGCAGATTTCTGTTACTATTATGTGAAAAGGTTGGTTTGTGTACTTCTCTTTATTTATTTCTCCCATTCTCTGAAATTATTAATCTTGAAAACTTTATTCTCTGCTTTGCAGTGTTTTTGGTGGCCAGCTTGTCCTCCGCCTTCCCTCTGGAGTGGTGTGATAGGGGATCCTCTTGTTCCACGTTTGATGAATGCAGTGCCATCCAAAAATTAACTTAACCTGGCAATCTGGCTGGTTGTCTTAATTTAGATCTGCTTTTTGCTCTCCCTCTGTCATGACTATTAGTCAAGTGGGTTGTTTGTAAAGATGGGGGATGCAGAAAGCTTTGATATTTATATACTAAACATGATTTTCATTGTTGATTTATGTTTCTGTGTCAATTTTAAAGTTTATCAAGTGTCGTAGTTGTTCCCACTTCCAATTATGTGTTCAAGCTGTATGATGAATGCTTAGTTTAGAGCACTAATAGTAACTTTCCGATCATTTTTTCTAAATATAGGAAATAAAACTACTTTTTGGTTTTTTATTCAAAAGCACCTCACAATAGATTCTCTTAATATTTTATATATCATTAAAATAATATTTTTTACTTATCCAAAAAAAAAATATATATATATTTTTTACTTTTTTTTTTAATTTAAAAAAACTACTTTTTTCTTTCTCCCTCCCACCACGTCTTCCCTGTTTTTTGTTTTTTTGTTCTCCCACACCACTCATGTCTTATTCGACTCTGATTTCTCTCTCCCACGCTTCTCTCATTTTTTGATCCCTAATTTTTTCTTCAACTATTGTGCTGGAAACATATATTTACATCATAAAACTCGATTTTTTTGATTTGTCTCTTCCAAGGTCTCCCATGGCGATCTTCAAGTATCAACGCTCTCTTCTCACTCTGGTCTTGGACCTTAAATTAGGCATTTGTTTTTGAATATATTTTGGATTCTATTATGATCTGAAATAGGAAATGGGTATGTGGTTTGTTGGCCATGGGACCTTGGACGAAGAAGAACAAATGAAGAAGAAAGAAGAATAGGAGAAAGAAAAGATTAGTTGCTGGAAAGATGTGAGAGGAGAGAGAATTGAGTTTTTTAATATTTTAATAAAGGAAAAATTCACTTTACTCCCCTGAAGTTTTCAGGGTTTTCAATTTTAATCTTAGAGTTTAAAAAGTGTTAATGTACCCCCCTGAAGTTTCAAAAATTGGCAATTTTAACCCTCCGTTGGCTTTTTCCACCAAATTGAATGGAAAACTATGAAATAACGAAACTGCCCTCATGTTTTTTTTTTTTAAAAATTTTAATTTCCATCAATTTTGACAGAAAATTTTAACAGGTGGTTAAAATTGCAACTTTTTGAAACTTCAGGGGGGTACATTGCAAATTTTTAAACTTTGAAGTTAAAATTGAAAACCCTTAAAACTTTAGGGGGGTAAAGTGAATTTTTCCATTTTAATAATCATAACGATTGCTCCAATGCAACCCAATTTATTGGGGACTTTGTTGTTTGTAGCAGATTTAGGGACTTTGTTGTGAGTGTTTTTAGGTGATTTTTTGGACATTTTTCCTAAATGAAGGGAACAGAACCACTCATAAGGAAGCTGCTGCTAGTACTCTTAGTTGCTAGTGCTGAACTAGGTGTTAATGCGCTTGTCTAAACCTAATTCAACTTAACAAGAAATTAGCCAGTTACTTAAGGTTAAGCGGTTTGACTTGTTTAACTAAATTGGTTGGGTTAGGGTTAATTTATATAGTTTTATATCTGTGTCTTAACACAACCCACATCCCATATGAGTCCAAATGGCATAAACCTGAACAACATCAACCTTGCAACTATCATTTTACAATGGTGGTTGTTCTGCCCACATCGAACTCTTCATGGAGTTTCTTTACAATTTACACCGCTTGTGCGCCATGGAATAGGCCTAACTTACTTATAATTTTTTGAATTATTGGTAATTACTATTACCTGCTGTTTGGTCTTTTTGGACTGAGTCCAGAATTTGTTCTTATATTTGCACTGCATTTTATCATTTGGGCTCTGTTGTTGGGACGCTCTTTCCTTTTGTTTTGGGTTTATTGTTAAGGAGCCCACCTCATTTTCATTTTTATGATCTCTCATTTCTTATTCTATTTGGATTAGAAGCGGGAAACATCATTTCCTTTTTTCCTTATTCAATTAAAAAAAAAAAAAAAAAATTCCATTTGGCATCAATCTATCACTTTTTCTTCCATCAGACACCGTATATCTGTGTCCTTTACAAAAGTGGTTATTGGTAATAAAGGAGGAACTGTTGTTTGAGCTACAACTCGTTGCCAATCTCAAAGAAATTTCTTATTAAAAAACTGAAGTTCGAGGGTTAATTTCATTTCTTTAAATGATATTATTCCAAAGTAACAAGAAGCTACATAAACAGACAACCTTGTTCGGCCGGATAAAACAGACCAATAGATTTCGTATTGTTAGACAGTGAGGTTCCTCGCTAGGATTCCCTCAAAGGTGATCCCAGGTCCAAAAGCCAGTATTAGGCCCCATTCATTGTCTCCGTTTTCCTTCTTAATCATCAGGCTCTCTTCTAGCATGTATTCCAGCACATACACAATGGTGTTACTGCTAGCATTACCATAATCCATTAGAGCTCGTCTACTTGCGTTTAGCTTCTCCGGCGACAACTCGAGTCGCTTTTCTATCCGATTCAAGATTGCCGGCCCGCCCGGATGGACTGCCCAGAACATCTTATTGTAGTCCTTGTCAGGAAATCCAACAAATTTGATTAACTTCTTACAGAATCCTTCAATGTTGTCTTCAATTATCTGGGGAAGTTCCCTTGCCAGCTTGAAGCTAATCCCCTCTTCTGTCAGCCTTCCGTCGATAGTCTTCTCGGTGTCCGGCAAGAAGTGCTGGATTGCTGTATGCAGCTCAAACAAAGGTCTTTCATTGCCTGAAATTGGGTCTGATCCAACTATCATGGCTCCAGCACCATCCCCAAACAGTGCAACACCAACCAAATCATATGGTCTCGCTGCACTTGGCGGTTTGTACCTGTTGAAATATTAATTAAATAATTAGTTCAGTCATTTTTTATTAGCTTAAGATTTTTGAGATAGATGATAATTTAAACGTACCCAATAATGGTAGTTTCAGAAGTTGCAAGCAAAACTCGGCTCCCAGGATTGTTCTCAGCGATGTCTTTTGCAACCCTTAGGCCGGAGACACCTCCAGAGCATCCCATGAAGTAGAGCATGACCCTTTGAGTCTCAGGACTAAGTCCAAGTCCCTTTGCTAGGTAAAGGTCACCGCCGGGTAGCCGGGCTTCACTCGACGAGACATAGACTAAGTGGGTTATATCTGACATAGGCCTGCCCCAATTCTTGATGCAAGCTTGTGAGGCTTCGACTGCCATCCGTGTCACAGCTTCATTACAAATATCTAGCCTTTGCTTCACAGTGGCTGAGCCTTCAATGGCAAGCTCCGGGTACTTCTTCAGGATCTCTTCTGACATGACTACGTACCTTGTTTTAACTGTCGTTGTCTTGCCTGTAATTTGCCATAAAAAATATATATATAATGAGATTTAGAATATCTGATGAGCTATTTTTTACGAGTTTGTCTTGCCTCTAGTGAAAAAATCACAAGATATTTTATGTACAAAAATAAACAACGGAGATTGCAAAATTGGGAGAGAATTCAAGTTATTTTTCACTATAAGCAATCTCGAACATTTATTTTTGGAAGTGATTTTTTTTTTTTGGGGGGTTAAATTGCAATTTTACCCAATACTTAACTGCATTTTTAAAAGCCGTATTTCAAATCCCACATTTTGAAATTGTTATTTTTGAAATCGCACGTTTTGAAACCATAACTCAAAATGGACCCGAGACAACACCACATGGTTGCCTACAAGTGTTTTGCTACACATTTACACTAAACAATGACAAGAAATAGTAAAGAGTAAAGTTATTGGAATTACAGAGTCGAGTAAGCTTCTGTTTGAGGACAGGATCATCACAGTTGGTGTCTCTGAAATACCCGTCAACAAGATAATCTTGCATAACAAGCTGGTGAGGGAAGGCCTTCCCAAGAGCCAAAATTGTAGCTTTGCCAGGGCTAGCCACCTTTGTGGAACCTCCATGTGCAATACCCTCACTTCCCATGTCTTTCTGGCTGCTCCAAAGGAGATTTTTTTTTTTTTTAAATATGGTAGCAGAATTTGTTGTAAGAGAAAAACCCTTTACCTTGCAGTGAAGCAAACACCAAACTACCTACATATATACAGTTGAACTGCATGATTAAAGCATTGAAACAAGCTCAAAGAAGACCTATTCGTTAACATACCACTGACCAATTTTTTTTATGAAGATAACTGTTATAACAATTTCAGAAAAAGGGTGAGACACGAAGAATGCAACTTCTTATACATTTGAGAAATGGATTAGTTGAGGAGCAAGGCATTCATGTAGGTCATGTTTAGAGGTGTTGGTAGAGGTTTGGTGTAGGGTTTGAGCCTCTACTTGCTCTGCCTTTATCATATCCCTTGACTTCAAAAAGAAATTTTATGCTAAATCCCTGAATGTAGTCAACACAATTCACAACATGTAGGCTTGACATGAATAACTTCAATACTATTAGTAGCCTGTTACCTAAAATTAGGGTTGGTGATTCGAGTTCGCTTGTTGAGTTTCAATCGATTCAAGATATAAGTATAAAACTATATAAATCAATTATAATCTGACCAATTTAGTTAAGCGGGTCAGACCCTTCAACCATAATTCATTAATTTCGTGTTAGATTTGTATTGAGTTTGCAAGTTGCATAAAAAATTACCAACTCTAACATGACCTATTTAATTAAACAAATCAGACATCTCAGCCACAACCTATTAATTTTCTATCAGATTCGCAAGTCGTACCAAAAATTATAAGTCATACCTCAACTTAATATACCCAAGTACTAAGTGGGCCCTGCAGGAATAGGTATAACTGAAGGATTTTGAATCCGAAATCTGTTTAGCCCAAAAAGAAAATTCCATAAATCTGTCTTTTCTAACTTCAGGCTCAAACCTCAAATATATATTATTAGATCATGGGTCCATAGGATTGAAGGAACTGAAATGAGAACTTGTGCGCTATACCAAACCCTATGCTCACATCATGGGCTCATAACCGACTTGCGGCTAAAACCATTGTTATTTGTGATGGAAAATTGAAATTGATTTCCCAAAATCATTTCCTTATAGCATGAACAGTCTCTCTTAACTACAATTGCACAGGAAAAACACCAATAAGACCAGGATTAGGTGTAAACACTGCTTTATAGAACACAAAGCAATGCAATTCAGTTAGAATAGGTGAATGTACAAACAATTGAAACTCATCAAATTGTCATCAGGAAATTGAAAAATCTCAAACATATACCTACTAACACTATGACCTATTGCTATT
Organism: Carpinus viminea; assembly: GCA_013348765.1. Taxonomy (NCBI): domain Eukaryota; kingdom Viridiplantae; phylum Streptophyta; class Magnoliopsida; order Fagales; family Betulaceae; genus Carpinus; species Carpinus viminea. The sequence goes on along the minus strand of CP054669.1, from coordinate 11,095,860 downwards.
TTGCGTTTAAAATCACATATTTCTGATCAAATCTGGTATGTAATGAACTGGCGTCTTCGATAGATTGTTACACATAAACTCCAGAGAGATCAAGAACTGAGGATAGTTGGTATCAAAGTTCAGAGAGGCATTTTCCATTGATAAAATCAATTACTTGAGTGACTGCCTGATCAAGTGCAGCAGACACAGCTGCCAAATTCTGCAAGAATTCCTCTGCAGTTGGTTTCTCGCCATCCACTACATCAGTCACAGCTTTTACAAATATTACAGGAACTTTCAGAAGATCGGCCACATAGGCAACAGCGGCTCCCTGAAAACCCAAAATCAAAGCAAAAACACCTTAATACTCTGATGATAGGCAACAACAAAATAAACACAATTACTACAGTGAAGTAAGAAATCTGGTGGGCATATGTTCAGTGGCAATGCCCACAAGGATAACAAAATAACGCCGTCTAAGATACAGACAAACACACATACATAGAGATACACAATCTAATGGGGATTGAATTTACATGCACTGTTATTGTAGTCTATACAATTCCTTATGGTTTCGAAGGACTTCAATTGTAGGGTCTATCCCCTAATGGTGTTTGAAAACTTGCTTACAATCCATGTGTTGGCACACGCTACTTGGCAAGTATAGCAGGGCACAAGGATTTGGATGTTTTGTATTCCACGCATGAAAGGAGGGGGCAACGCAACAAGTAATTCCCTAACCTATTGCCTCCAAAACCAAAAGAGAATAGTGTAGGATACAAGAACCAGGAACCATTGATCCTACACCTAATAAGGAAATTCAAGTTTCTTGAATATCAGAGTCAAGAGATTATCATGTATCTCATGACATGGTTTCTGAGAGCCAGTGGAAAAGAGAATATTTTTCACTCAAACCTTTTAGCCCCTTAGAGCATTATTAGCAGTGTCCCTATAACCAGTTCCCTTCCCTAAATGAAGGGAAAATTGCAAAAAAAATCACAAAATCACCATCGCAGCAGAGTCCCTTTGAGCTTCCTTAAACCATTGATCGCTATAGTGGAACCCAATGTATAGGGTTCTACTGTAGCAATCGCATGCCTTATTATAATCATAAAACTAAATTTGATATTCTCTCTCCTCTCACCTATCTACTTCTTCACGCACCTGTAGTACATCTTCCCCTACGCTTCTTATTTTTCTTTGTTCAAGTAATTCTCTCTTTCCCTTTGGTTCTTGCAGAGAGATAAGAGCACTGAAGGAGGTGAGGCAGGAGTGGAGAGCTCATTGGAGGAGTCAACGGAAGAGATCGGAGAAACCCAGAAACCCCAAAACATCTCCTCGCCAACAATAATTGTTGGGTCTATCAGAGCTGGGCAACCCATCGGCAAGGAAGAAAGGAAGAAATGTTGTTGGAGAAAGAAATTTGGTCTATTAGGAATACTCAGAGAGAAATGAAGAAATGTTGAAATGTTGTTGGGTCTACTTGAGTTGGGCAACCCATCGGCAAGGAAGGAAGAAAGAAATGCTATTAGAGCTCATACAATGAGGGAAGAAGATAGCATAGTGCATCGGGGGAGAAGAAGAAAATATGGAGAGAGAAAAAAGTAAAATGTAAAAAAATAATATGTTAATGATATAGGGAAATAGTAATGGAAGCTATTGTGGAGTATATTGAAATAGGCAAGCAAAAAGTAATTTGGATCCTTAAATGTAGGGAAAATGATAAGGAAGCTGCTGGGAATATTCTTATGGAATTTCATGATGAAACAAAGCAATACACATGGTTACTTAGATAGGCAGTTGATTAGTGCCTTTTATAACATCAGTCATATCATCATACAATAAGGCCAAAGTATCTGTTCTGTCGAGGAAAAGTTGAACACCATCAAACTCTATATGGGTGAGTAAGGATATCTCACCTAATTTACCAACAAGATTATTCAGAATGTCAAATCTAAAAGGTTACCTCCATGTCTTTAATTGAAGCTTCATTTGCAGTAATTGATGCTTCATCTTGTGTGGAAATATCTAGGGAATCACCAGTAGACAACTTCCCAACCTGAAACATGCAGAAAGGGGTTTGTAGACTGTAAAGATCTTATGTCTTATCAAGATAAAACAATATGAAAAACAAACCATCACTTTAGATTATAATGAGAATCTCTAGCATAAACTATATACGCAAGCATTGTGCATGGTTGTGGAGCATCTATGTAACAAAATCAATGACCTCATTGGTTGCAGATGTTAAGGTGAATGTGTACCGTGGTAGTGCTTTTCCTAAAGGCATAATGGTTTCAGCTCAAACCTATTATAAACATTCTATGCAGGAGAAATTCATTTTTTTAAAGTTAAAGATTAGCAACTAAAGCAATATGCACAAATGTCTAGCCGTTATAATATCTTATGGTCATGAGCTTAAGGTTACTGATGTGACACGCATAAAGAATTCCCACATTGAGTGGGTTGGTTGTGAAAGTGTTGCATGAGTGTTAAGTCCCACATTGGTATTTTACTAGATAAGATAATGTTTATAAGTGATTTCAGAAGCTTTAATTATAAAATTGATTGATTCTTTTAGAGTACTCTGCAAATGTGGCTAGCATTTTCTTTGGGTCATAACAACTGATGTGCATGTTTTCTCTCATGTTTACAAATAAGCTTAAAAAGGAAAAATAAAAATGTACCTAATGTCTTGGTGCATAAAGTCATTTCATCAGCTCTAGGAAAAATTGATCAAATGTTCTTGAACAGATTACACATATATATGAATAATAGTTAAATAGATGCATAAATTGGATCTTTAGATTAGTGCCAAAATGTTTTGGATAAGTAGCAAAAAGATGCAATAGATTAGTGCCAACATGTTAGAAATGACAAAATCAACTTCAAGGCAAGTCTACCTGGTGGCCAATGCTACAAGCAGTATTCATGTACTTTTCAAGCAACAATAATCTAACAACACAATCTATTGAATCTCTTACCTTATTTTCACTAATAATTATGTCGGGTTTAAGCAACCCATTTCATGTGCGTGCGTGTGTGCGTATATAATCAATAGCTTGTTCTCCTTGGCTTATTCCATAGGATAAACCAAACCCCTCCCCACATACATGAATGCTTATTTATTTATTTATTTATTTATTTGTTTTTAATTTTTAGTTACTTCTTTTCACTTGTCCTGGATCATATTTAGCTGCTTTTTATAATGAAAACATATGAGTAATTCAGGATGACCACAAACAACTAGCCGTCAAGGAAGTAATAAAGGGTTTGAGATGTTCAATAATAAGCCTAAGCATTCACCAGATGGTAATCACCTTTGGGTTAAGCTCCTTAACAAGATTGGGAGTTGAGAAGGCCTGGCGTAAACCAACGCCATACAGATCAAAAACCTGCAGAATACATTTAAGGCAAATGAAACTTTGGTGCAAAAGTAAGTATGAACAAGAAAAAGAAAAACAGTAGTTAATTAGATTACATGTCAAGCAAACTAATGGAATAAATTGACCAACTACACATTTACATGCCAAACAAATGACTAGAATAAGATTATCAATTAATGGTACTAAAGCATGTGAACGGAGTAAATATGTAAGCCCATGTTTGTCTCCCTACTAAACATGAGAAGAACAAAAATGATAAATTAACTTACAGGTATAGGTATTCTTCTGTCATGGAAAGCGCAATCAGAAGCAAGAAACACATCACCAATGCCTGCTCCTTTAGCCTGAGAATCCCAGAATTATTTATAAATTCAAATAGAAGAATAAATATTTCATGCTTCATACATAATCACGTGTGTTGTGTGTCCCATTTCTACACCAGTTCATTTGTGCAATGAAATAAAGAAGGCTTATAAATTCGGTGCATTTTCCCATGAAGAATGCCCCTCTTTAATAGTAGGAAATGTCAGAGACTCAGAGCCAACTTAAACAATGAACACAAAAGTGAACTTTTGGTGTAGCAAGACAATCACTTTAAGCAAAAAACAAGCAAATAAAAGTTGATTACCCCAAGATGATTTCAGACCTAGAAACAAGAGAAAAAAGAAAAAAAGAAGCAGTCAATATAATCTTGGCTCAAAAAGCATACCTTGAATCCACCAGCAGTGCCCGCATTTATTATTAGGTCTGGCTTGATTGCTTGGATCGATGCATAGGTAACAAGAGATGCTGACACGGTGCCTACATTATCAACCCCTGAAAAGAAAAGGTTTATGGTTTCAAGGATCAGTACCAGAAAAATGAATGAATACGGTCGCTATACATTTGTTTGGTGGACCAAAACCCCAGACCCATGTCAATGTTAGACGTCAAACATGGGCCATGAAAGAGAGAGTTGAATTAAGCACACTTCTAGGCAAGCTGAACTGGGGCAATTAGGTGGGCTAATTCAAATGGGATTCAGTTGCATCACTTACCAGAAAAGAGATATAGTTGCACCAGAGGAGATTAAGATTTGAATTTTTGTGAGTAAATGAACCAGCCTGAAAGTAGGTGGCTCTTAACACGGGCTACCCCACCCGCATGAATCTAAACTAATCTACCAAAGCATAGCAATATTTTTGAAGAGTAAATATCGCCTAGCTTGTGCCCATTAAAAGTCCTACGTAACAGATTAAATCTGAATTTTATTTTTATTATACATTGGTTATAAATGTCAGCATATTAAGGGTAACAAGGTAAGAGACAATACTTTTATTAAGACTGGTTATTACTTACAAAAAACAAGGTAAGAGATAGTAGTTCTGTATGGATTTAGTGTCAGGTCATTAAGTTAGGCCTTTTCCTTATGTCTTGGTAAAATAGTTTGTAAGAGGCAATGAAAAATCAATTTCTTTTAATTGGTAAGTTACACACACCTGATGGGACTAGAACCCACAACCTCACACTCCACCTTGCAACAGAGAGAGGGAGTACTATTGAGCTAAAAGCTCATTGGCAAGAGGCGGTGAAAAATCATAGAAGCCATATTCACAAAATAGCCATAACAGACAATCATTTATTTAAAAGAAAGTTAAGAAAACATAATTTGAAGCAGACACAAAAACAAATGTAGAGAGAGACGCACAGAAAAATCATATACTTACCAAGAGCTAAATCTTTTCCTGGCCAGACCAAATTGATGTTAAGATCCTTGTAAACTCCATGATACCGGATCCAAGGAACCCCTTTTGGAAACCTGTACCATTGCACATTGACAATCAAACATAAACCCCAATAATCAAGATATATCGCATTCAAGTTAGACACCAGAAGAATAAAAAACTCCACCGGACGAAGTACCCAATAAATAATAACGACCGATTCTCCACAAAACACACCATTTACAAAAATTAAAACAAAGCTAAAAAGCTAAAGATACTATCACCACAACTACCGAAACCCACTACGCATGTCAGTCTTACTGGTGATCCACCTTCACAGACACAAACTGCTTTCAGCAAATACTAACTACAACCCAAATCCACAATGAATGGATTGAATTGAGCTAGTAAAAAGCAAGTGTTTCTTTCTTTTCTTGTTCTTCCTTTCTTTCTTCTACAAGAACCCATTATTGAAAACGCATTCAATAGCTTTGTGGATTAAAGCAACGAAAAAATCTCGAAATTGTGATCTTAAACACAAATCAGTGAGTGTGACAGAAATTCAAAACTAAATAAATAGGCAACACATAAAACGCAGAGAGAAACGACAAACTCATCCCCTTCCCCCCGACCCTTGGCGTCAAAATTACTTACAAAAAAAACAGAGACAAAAGACAAACTCACACTGAGTCGAGGTCCTCTGTAAGCTGGAACTTGTTCACCAAAGGAAGCGCCTCCGTCTGCATAGCTGGCGCTCCAAATCACCATTAAAAACGCACCCAGAAACAATCAAATCCCAAATAATTCATCTACGTATATATCATCTACGCCTATATTTTTATGAAAAGAGAATATTGAGTACCGATGACGAGGAGGATGGTGGAAATGGGCCGGTTTTGAACGATGGCGTCGTCCGATTTGTCGCCGTCAGAAGCCATGACCGCCGTTCCTGTATCTCCGGGATAGGTGGTTGGTCCAATTTTCTTTCGTCTTCTCGAATATGTAGGGAGAGAGAATTGGAGAATTTTTTAAAGTTGGTTAGTTTGTTTTGTGTTGCGGCCAGTTAAGACCCGACACTTTTGAAAGAGACGCAACGCCCACAGGGATCAGCCTCCGCAATGTATTCGCTCCAAACTTTTTTTTTCTTATTTTTTTTAGCAAATACAAACAAAAGAGAATAGTTGTATAGGAGATCCTTCTCACTATTAATTCTAAATTTCTAATAGAAGATAAGATGGGAGAAGAATTGAGAATACTTCCAAACACAAGGTTAATAGCGACCTATTTAACGAGGCAGTATCAACTCAATCCGTTTGTTAGTGGTATCAAAAGTACTAAAATATATGCAACAATGGCAATATGATCAAACTATACAACATACAAACATGATTCACATAATTATTTTTCTCTTTAAAAAAATCATAATTCTTTTTCTTAATAAGCAAGTAATATGATAGTATAATTTTTCATTGTGTTGTTAATAAGTTGGGAAAAATATACTTAAGCCCCACAAATTGACCGGTGTGATATACTTTGATGCATCAAACTATCATTTTATTGAAAAAAGTGCAAATTGGTAAGCGTTGATTGTTAGAATGGATGGAAAAATGGTTATATGCCTTGCACGTGATCAATTTGACTCAATCTAACTTTCCAATGCACGTGATGTATTTTACATCTACATTTAACGACCCAATTTAATATGAGGTTCACATTGGAACAAAATTGTAGTCCGTAAAGGATGGATAAGTTACAATGAATCAGAGTTTATTGGTGTGAATGTAAATTGAAGGGAAAAATATAATTACCCTTAATTTTACGAACAATTTGGAGCTGGGCCAATATCTTAGGTAAAAGAAAATAATTTAAATTTAAAAAGTAGAATGTTCAGGCTTTATACATGTAATCATGATTCAAGCCAAATTAATAGCCCTACTATTGTCTAAGGGTGAAAAAACAGTTATGGTTAACGGCTATTAATTAAAACAGCTAACTATAACTGCTTAGATAATTAGTAAAAGTTTCAAAGAGGTAGCTTAATCAGCTGGGACCACGTTTAGTAAAGTAGAAATCACTAGTTCGAATCCCATTTTTCTCTCTTATGTGGATATGTCACCCAAAAAAAAAAAAAAAAAGGAAAAAAGAAGAAGAAGATAGATAGTAAAATTTGCTAACTAGGCGGTTACTAACCGCTTTTTAAAAAGAAAAAAGAGAAGAAAAAAAAAATCAGAAAAAAACCAAAACAATGTCGTTTCTAGAGTCTTATACATTATATATATTAGTTTTTTTTAACTGCCTTCAAAAATAGTTAGGCAATTGTGACGGATAGCAGTTAGCATGCGATTATTAATTGGTTGGTAATTCAGCCCTACTATTGTCTCAAGGTCCTCTTCTTTTTCTTAACCTGTTCCAATAAGCTCATTTTGCTCCCATCCCTCTCCTTACCCAATTATCAGCAGCGGTTGATGTGATAAACGTCATAGTATAGTCCCCGTCAGTTTTTAAGAGACATAATAAAAGTTGTGTTACCTTTAACAACGATACTCAATTGTCTACCATGTTACCCTAATTTGGAAAGTAAGAACCAAAAATATTTGAGCCACAGGTTAAGAATAGAAAGAAGGCTATGAAGTAGACCTACCTATCTATTATTTTTTATTATGCCTCCGACAAAAGTGAGGGACCCAACCGAAGAAAAGTGGCATGGCATATGCTAGGTTCCAAGCAGTATCCGAAACATATTCCAAGCATTACCATGTGGGCGTGCCGCGTGACGCAGGTTTCATGGGCAATGACGAAGAACCTTTGTAACTCTGTAACATGCGACAATATGCTCTCTCTTTCAGATTCTGAAGCCATGGGCTCTGCTATATCTGGGTAAACATTGTGCAAATATAGGCTCAAATTTAGGATATCTGGATGGATAAGGTATCGGTTGAAGACCTTGACAATGATATATTTAGGGGGATTGAGCTCTTGATCTCTCCAATTTCATAGATTCAGCCCGCTCATTCAAAATGAACAGCTTAGATTGAACCGCTTGGGGGTTGTTTGATAACGAGTTTTGGGATGTACTGTTCATCCAGGTTGCACTATAGCACGTTTGACGTTTGACCGATTTAAGTTAGAAAAAAACCGTATGACATTTTTGCCCTTATTTTTTTTGGGTTTCATCCAAGCCATTGGTTGTTTGGGTGTTGTGGGTTTTGAAAAAGCTGAAGGTGGTGATCTTCACGGTGAGGAAGAAGGACTGCCGGCGGATGATCGGACGGCTGTGGATGGGTGTGTGGATTTCAATCTCTTGGAGGGGGAGTTTCAGATGCAGATGGCCCTAGCAATAAGCACGTCGGATCCTTTGCCCTATGGACGAAGACCCATGGTGAGTCTGGCAGCGACCCGCCGTACGCCGTGGTCGACCATTTTGCCATTGTGTTGATTCCGCTGGTTCTCGGCCATCGGTGAGGGAAAATTTCATTCCCTCTCATGGAGCCAAATCCAACATCACAGCCACACCCAATAGCGCTCCCCTGTTCCAAAACTCCATTCTCCGTGACCAACAAATCAGCCAAATCTCCATCCATGCCCTCCGATTACCAGAAGGCGCTGTCCCGCCAGATGCGGGCATGTCTGCAACCGGTTTCACCGACGCCTCAATCCTCCAGGAGCCTCTCAAGCTTTTCCTACTTGACCGGCCCGACTTCACCGGAAGTGGGATCTTCTCTCGTTGTGTTAGAGGAGACGATCCTTTTGCCAGAGAGAAATCTGCGCTTGTTGAAAGGTTTCGTAAAGCAGAGGAGACGAGCATTGGATCTCTGACCGGTGCCTCTGAGGTTTTGAATTCGGAGAACGAAGGAACCCTAGAATTTTCCGGTGCTGAAACGATGGGAGTGGATGATGGGTCGGTTTCAATGGTGAAGAAGTTTTTGGAGCGTTGTGAAATGAGGAGGAGCTGAGCAAGAAGAGGGATATAAGAAGAGGGGTATTTCGGTGATGGGCTGAAGAAATATTAAGAAAAGACAAAAGAACCATGAACAGATATCCGAAAATCGTTGTCAAACACCACCCAAGTTTTACTAGGGTGGTGTTGTATCTTCATGATGCGTACATCATATACATGTTTTGTCTTTTACTTAAAAATTTACAAACGTCACCAAAATACCGGTAGCTTTCTTTCCACCTAAACCCAAGAGAGACCAAAGCGATGCAAAATCCACCATCGCCACCACCACTTGGACATCCACCCTTCATATTGCCCTCTGCAAAACCACCATTTCCAAGGACCCCAAGACCACCCTATCGTTATCTTAGCCATTTCCCTCTTCTCCTCTTCTTCTTCCTCTCCCTCCTCCTCCTTCTCCACCTCTAACACGTTCCTCTTCGACAAACCAAACCTACAGTCCTCTTCCCCAACCCCAACTCGAACCCATCCCTCCTTCCATCGCCTACCTCATCTCTGGATCCGTGGAGATTTGGAGAGCGATTGTTTTAAGTGATGGGAAGCAGGTTGAGGCAAATGTTGGTGACAATCCGGTACAAACCAAGCAGAGCTCGCCATGAACACGCGATCCAAGCCCAATATCTCCCAGCTCAAGGCTCATCATCATCATCATGATCTTCTTCTGCTGCTGCTGTTGGGATGTGTGTCAATCTGTAAACCCATATCAAACAAATACCCACAAACACCATGGAATCAAACACCTTATACGCTCCTCTAAATCTCCCTTCTTTTGTCTCAAACAATGGAGCTCGTCTTCATCTCCACCACCTTCCTTACCCATAGCTCGGGTGGCCAGCGCGTGTTTGTGACCAGGTATTTGCAATTGTGTCTACTTAAAAGATCTGGATCCACGACCAAACGTTCGCCATCCCCGGAGACCACCTTAGGCGTGTGCACCACCCAAATGTTCACGGCCCAGTACCGATTCCTCCAACACCTACGCCATACGGAAAGTCCACTACTGGCGCTTGCAAAAGCACTAACTGGCACAATAACGAGGCTCTCTTCTTCGCCATGATTCATGTAATTGTTCTTAATATGCCAGTGAACTCCAACCGGACACATGTGATCAGTGCATTGGACTATGTCATGAGTATTGACCATTTCCAATAATACGTTACTGTCAATGCAGAGAGAGCAATGCAGGGAGAGGTTACTGTTACATGTGATCAATGCATGTAAAATAGCACAACATGATGATAGACACGTAATCAAAACTCAGAAGGCTTCCAAAATTCCTCAAGCTGCTGGCTTTCATAGCTAGAGAGTTCAGTCAACATTCAACAATAAGAACACACCTTATGCATAAACCTGTTCTTTTGTCTGCTGCCTCTCTGCATCCACAGCTGCAATTGGGGCATGATGTGATGGTGGGGCTGTAAAATGTCGACAGTGATGCACAGCACATTGGTGTTTTGTTAGCCAAAAAGCTCGAGTAAGTGCATGTTGATCTCCACGTTCCTGCAAAAGATAAGTGATATAATTATTCAATTTGGTCCATAATGAAGGCAATTCTTATTCAATCATCCTGAAAGCTAGTGAATTCTGAAGATTCAACTTTATTGTGCATAATAATCATGAGGCTCTATTAAAATTCAGGAAGTTCAAAATTAGACCAAGAATTTGATCCTTTCACTTCAAAACCAGCATGCATATAGTGACCAACCTTTAAGTTTTCTCCGAAAATCATTATGTTCAACTCTTTAATATATAAACCAACCTGATTTAAAATTTCATTATGCTTAATTAATGCTAGTTTTAACCTATATGATCATTGCTATGATCTTTCATTAGATCGTTTAAGATTAACAGAATACCATATGCCTCATGTCAGATTACTACCATCAGAAAACCAGCTTAAATTGTGATCGTTCAGTCACCATTAATTCTAAAAGCTTAAGTTAATAGGAAATTTAGGAAGGGGAGGGATAAATTGTAGAGTCATGTTTCGAACTAGTAACTTCTAACTCTGACACAATATTAAATTTGCCGCTTATTTAATTTATACTATAACAGTGGCAACTGAGTGATTATTGTGTTCATGTTATTGTTTAAAGTTGAGTAATGCTGCATTTGGCATAAAGTACTCACTGTAAACCTGAACTTGTCTTCTACCCCCAAGATCTGAAGAAACTGGGATCAGTGTCCAAAACTTGGCCTCAAGTGTAACCAGGACCTGGTGCCATTAAAGTAAGATTTTGAGGTGGGAAGCAAGTAGAATTTTCCCCCAAGTTGCCAACTGTAATTTCAAAGGAAGAGAATGATTTGGAAGGGTTGATAGCCAATGCAGAAAGAAGACCACCACGGCAGCAGTCTTCTGACCTGTTTGCTGGCAAGGCCTCTGGCATGAGATCAAGTATGACAGGGTCTTTGTTGCAGCAGTGTGCTAGTGTTTTGAAGGAAGAGCAATTTCCTTGCTGGGTGGCAAAGGCACCACTCATTGACCATATCACTTCATTTCCTTCCCATGTCCACCCTAGCTTCCACCCAGGTTTGTCCACATGGCGATACTGATAGTAATTTTGGATGGTAACTCTTGCCTGCAGAGAACCATCATACTATTAGATTCTAATAGATGCACAAGGCAGACTTCCTTAAAATGATTAGAATCCTAATAATGTCTCTGAAACATGCACATCATAAGTGTTAGAAATATCTTCCTTGTTGGCATGATACCACAATCTCATTCTGCTATTGCTGTGATCACTTGCCATTTACAGACCAAATCAGATGCTGATTTGTTTTGGTGTACAAACTTATATGCCTTGATAAATGTTCATGTTATATATTTTCAGATTAAAATGTCTTCTTTTAGTCCTTTGTCAACTATTTCGAATGCTAATAAGCTCACATGTCCTAATTAAGTGAATAGAAAACGTAATTCACAAGTTCGTGCTAGAGGCAAGTCTAGATTTTTCATCTTTAGAAGCCTCTCTAGAGGACAAGCAGCGATATGATCGCCGGCTAAAGTCAAATTAGATGGCTAAGTTTTGAAATATACAGTTAAATCACCACATAAAGCATAGTATGTATGTCTAGCATGCAACTAATTTGCTATTTTTAGCAGAAACAAAGTACTAACCACATAGCCATCACTTGTATACTGGTGAATGTCGAAAGTAACGGTAATGTTTCCATTTGGATCCAACGGATCATAGCAATCTGCAAAGCAGAGAAAAACACCATCCGATTTGGCAGGAACCAATTGATCTCCAAGAAACTGAAATCACAGAAGCAACAGAGGAAAAGTAGGGTGCCTGATAAACTGCATGGAGCAACTAATATTATTGACGGCAGTGCAAAAGTCAACACCTGGGAAGGAATTGGTGCCATATTTCTTTGGAGATAAGCTGGTAGAGATGGACAGAAGTTCTTATAGTCGGATGAAACAAGCAAGGTCTTCATTTGACTTTATCATTAACAAGAAGAGAAATATTCTGTATTAATCTAGAGAAACCGAATGGCAGCCAATCCATCTGACCACCCACGGACCATACAAGAATCATTGGAAATATCAACTGGATATGAACAGACAAATCAAAATGACTAGGTTTATGGTAGGAGTCGTAGCAATTGGCATTCACATCTAGGGTTGTCGTGTCGAAGTACGTATATAAGACTATATAGATATTCAATTAAAAGGTCAAAACTCTTCAACCTGAAGTCGCTAAATTATTGATAATTTTTATATAGCGTGTCAAGACATGACTTAATTAAACGGATTAACCCTTCAACAGTAATTCTATGATGACCCCTGCATGTGCTAAGAAATAGAACAAATGGAAGGCCGCAGTAAGAAGATTGTACGATGGCTTTTGCATGCTAAGCAACAGAAGAAATTTGGATGGCCGTTTGTCGTTTTCTATCCAACATCTTCTTTTGATAAGTACAGGATGTAAAAGGACGGCTCGTACATTCTTCCGTAAACCAAATGACAAAAGAAGATAAGGTCAAAAGAAACTTGAAATTGTAGCTGCTATTACCTGTATTTCAGGTATTCCAAGTTGTTTGTCTGGAACTTATCATCCATGTCTTCTCGTGTCTAGTGTTTCAAAAATTAGACCTTACGACATACCTGTCTGTACTCAAGGAACTGAGGAAGGATATTGTATCGGCTCCAATCAGAAGCTAGAGTGATTAGTAGGCCTATTTAATTAGATGAGCTAGCTTGGAGATGTGCAGACTCATCGGTGTGATTAGTTTATCTTAATTAGGTAAATCAAAATTAAGGTTACTTTTGATGGATCTAGGAATTGGAGTTATTAGGCCGCAAAAAAATAATAAAACATAATGATAATTTTTTTTCCTATAATATGGTAAATACAATTAAAAAAAAGGAGAAATTACATTTACTTTTTGAGTACACATTTCACTTTGCCTCTAAAGTTCAAAATGTGACACTTTTATTTTCTCAAACTTTCAAATTTGGTAATTTTTTTAGCCTATTTATTCTCAAATGCCTTCATCACATTTTTTTTTTAAAAAATCCAAAAAAAAAAAAAGAAAAAAAATCCAAAAAATGCTGGGATGGAAAAATACCACCTATGGGGTTGAACCGCATATTTTTTATTTTTATTTTTTATTTTGGATTTTTTTAATTGTGATGGGGTATTTTTGAATAAATAAACAAATAAATTACAATGAAAGTTTAAAATAAATCATAATTTAAAATTTAAGCAAAGAATGCAATAATTAGAGGTAAAATGTAATTTCTAAAAAAGTAATTATCTTTTACTCCATGAACTATTTTATTATTGACATTAATCTCAAAACATAAATCATATTAGAGACTAGAGTCTAAATTTAGCCAAAAAAACTATATTTATCTATTTTAGCTATCTACATTTTTAAAGCACTTATATCGGACTCAACATTTTAACTTATCCCTTTTATTATCTCATTTAAATAATTTTTTCCTATCATTTAAATATTATTTCTATATTCTTTTTTTTTATTCTTTATTCTTTATTATTTTTTCCTCATAGCATCAAAACCAGTGAATAGCATCCAACGGTTTGTAGCACATGCATGGAAAGAGATAAAATTATTTTTAATATAGGAGAGAAGTTGCCTCACATGATGGACTAATTGTTTATTATTAAAATTAGCTTAGAGCCCGCACTATGCGTTGAATTTTTTTTTAATATATATATAATTAAGTTAAAAAGTCTTTAAAATATTATGAACAACAAATTTTATTTTCTTCTCTTAATTAACAAATTAGCTAAAAAAAAATTACAATTGTTCATATGATCATTTAAACTGTAGTTTTACTTAATTGCATAAACCCGCATATCCAATAAATTTAAAAATTCATAAATTTTAGTTCTTATAAATTGAAACGTGTTAAATATGTGTTCCCATATATAGAGTTTAAAATGAACTATAAATGAAAAAATTCAAAATAAAAACCTAGAATAATCAATTATAGAAAATGATTGATTAATCATTATATTCCAACAATAATACTACTTTTCCTCCACTACATAATCAATTATGGTAAACTTTTGTCTTTCAAGAGTTGAACTTTCTCCTCATAAACAATTTTTTTAAGCAATTTTACTATTACATTGACAAAAATAAAGAAGTGTTCTAAAATATACGAGCATGTTGGTATCCGATAACAATTATGTTTACTAATTTTGTAAACAAAAGAATGTTGGTAGTTTAATTTTTCTTTTTCTTTTTTTTTTTTAAAAGATAAAAAACAGAGGTAGGAATATTAGAATACTCAAAAACAAAAATGAACAACAAAAGTCAATTAAATTTACAAAAGAAAATTTATAACTTGTATTAAATAAAAATAAGTAAATTTGAATAAAAAGAAATATATAGAAATAAAAATAAGTAAATTAGAATAGAAGTTAAGGACCAAAAAAAAAAAAACTTAAACAAAAAAAAACTAATATAATAAAAAAGAACTACATTTTTGGTATATTTTTCTCAATTTAGGTTTTGTCAAATGGACAGAGTTTTTCCTTAAAACTGGGTTGAAGGAATCTCCTTCAACCTAATATGTAAAAATGACATACGTTCCTTGAACATGTGAGATGTACACATTTTTTTAATAATAGGGACAAAGTTGGTATAAATAATATTAAAACTCGTGAGTTTTCCTCCAAAGTTTAGAATCTCCTCCAACCTAATCAGAAAAGTAACATGTGTTCTTATTTTAATAACATGTGAGATGCATAAGTTTTAATATTATTTATTCCAACTTTGTCCTTATTATTAAACAAACATGTGCATCTCATGTCATGTCCCGTTGAGGAACAATGGAGGAAAACTTTGTCCTTAAAAACTCATGTGCATTTCACATGTTATTAAAAAAAAGGGACATGTCATTTTTACAGATTAGGTTGGAGGAGATTCCTCCAACCCAGTTTGGAACAAAACTCTATCCGAATTCAGGAAATAATCATTTGAATAAAAGAAATGTAAAATTTACAAAAGAAAAGTAATCATTTGAATAAAAAATAATATATAAATTATATAAAAAAAAAATAAGGGTCGAAAACAAAAATGGAAGAATATAAGCACTAGAAATAAAGATAAAAAAAATGAAAAAATTAATATAATTGAAAATAACTATTCTAGCAAAACAAAGAAAAAAGAACTGTAATATAATTTTTCATCAAGAAATAACAATTGAAAAATTAAAAGAATTGTTATTGAAAAGTATTATTGGAATACTAGTGGTTGGCTGAGTAAATAGAGTGGAGTGAACAAAACAAAGCTTCATTCACAGGGTGGAGACATACGTCCATACAATTAGGGTTTTCTTATATTTATGTTATATTGTAATTCTAAACTTATTAGTAAAAATATAAATATATTCTCCATTGTTAGGCACTAATCATTAAATCGTCTCAATTTTCTCTTACTCTCTTTCTTTTTGATTCCATATTATTCATCATTGTTGTGCATAGTAACAGCAACTCAACATGATGACCAACAAGATATAATCTATAACTTAAATTTGGATTTGTTATTTGTGCAATGTGGATGGTGTTGACCCTGTGCACCAAAAAGTCTGGATCCAGATTTTCAATAATTTGTGTTTGGATTGTAGCAAATTTGAAAAAAGTCCCTATAATTATAATCTAAAACTAAGCTTGGAGACAACTTAGACCCACGAGAAATTGTGTGATCCCTCCCCTTCTCTCTCTCCCAGAAATCTATCCAAAAAATCCAGTTCATGATGATCGCAACATGCCCAATTAAAACCATCTACGACATTAATAATTGGGTCATGGTCATGATGGTCGATCGCAACATCACAACATGACCCTATTTAAAATGGTACCCTTGTGGTCCATTGGCTACCACTCTTTTATGTACCCCCATATCCTGTTACAGATAATTGGTTTTTTATTTTTTTTCCTGAGCGTATATGTATAAACTAAGTGCTTGACATTGATGGACTACCCACCTATTTATGATACTTCCCAACCTCTTGTGCCAAATAAGTCATCTAGAATGTGTATTTCACTACTTTGATCAAGTGGCACGAGCATACCCTGTACATGTCCACAATTGACATTAATGAATACTGCATTTTGTGTACACATTTAATTCAGATAGTATATTATACCAACCATAATTTTGATATTTTTGGTGTGTGGAGTTCATTAGGCCTTGCGAATTTGCATTTTTAAAAATTTGTGGTTTGAAAATGTAATCGTGTATTCAAATAGTAGGTAAGAGGGTTTTAAAAAAACACTCAATTTTAAAGGTTATATTATGATTTTGGTTTAAAAAGGATAAAGTCCATTTAATCCTTTCAAACTGCTACCCCAATGATAATTTGCTCTCCAAACTATTAATTACGATAATTTACCCCCCAAATTACCAAAACAATGACAATGTACCCCACAATGCTAACAAAATGACGAAATTACCCCTATGAAATTTTCAATAAGACAAAATATCCTTAAAAATTTGAAAGAAAAAAATATAAATTTTTTAAAATTTTAATAAGGGTAATTTCATCATTTTGTTAAAATTGATGGTATATTGTCATTGTTTTGGTAGTTTGAGGAATAAATTGTCTCAATTGATAGTTTGATGGACACTCTACATTAGCCTAGTAGGATGAGAAAAAGATGATCAGGATGTACGCATTGCATAACATTTATCTCTTTCTTTCTTTTAACTTTTTGTAAAGACCGATCTAAAAATTAGTTGGATTTGTGTTTTGAATATTGTAGGATAAAAATATGATATAGAACATTTCTTTTTTTCATATTCTAAAAAATTAAATTACTACTAAACTTTATCACATCGACTTTATAAAATGTCTAATCAAATTGGTCTTTAATTTTTGAAAAGTGTAAGAATTGGTCTCTGTAGGAAGCAGTAGCCGATAATGCAGTTCAAGAAAAGCAGATAGAAATAAATAAAGTTGACTTTTGTGATAGATATCCTAGCTCCATATACCCATCAACCCCTACAATATTTCAAAGCTTAATTATTATATATACAATACAAAGTGCAAGCAAGAGAGAGGCAAAAGGAGTATTTGGCAGCTGCTCAGCTCAGAGATGGCTCAGAATGTGTCCATGGTTGAGGATGAAGAAAGCTTCTACATTGGAAGTAGAGTCCAACCTGTGCCCTCATCGCCAAAGCAAGTTGCCCACATTTTCTCTTGTACTTCGTTTGAGCTTTAATTACTTAATTATCCAACTCTTTTTTTTTTAAAAAAAAAATCATTTTGCAGGCCAGATCAAAGTAGATTTGAGGATGGGAAGAGCAATACTTGTAAACTGAGTGAGATGTTGGGCTTGGAGGAGTTCTTCTCCTTGAATGTTAGTATGCTATTACTTGCTCTTAAGAAATGCCGTTTTTTCTTTTGTTTTGGGAACTGAACTCAAATGGGAGAAACGCCATTTTATGGTTCATGATGTATATGTTGCCACATTATTTAAAATTGATTTAATGTATATAGTTAGTTGTAACAAAACAAAATTTGGACTGCAAAATTAGAAGGATCCTAATCTCGGGAAGGAAGAAAAGGAAAATTGTCACAATTAGAATAATACTTTACGTTTATTGATTGAAAATTGTTTTAATAACTCATAAAAGAGGATAATGGTCATCTCCGTTTTCATTTGAAATAAATAGTACATATTTCGTGATGCAATATTGTTTAAATTTTTAAAAAAGTGTACCAATATTGACATTATTACCCAGTAGTAAAATACTTCCTATTTAATTACATTTAGGGTAAAATGTTTTTTAACATTTTTTTTTTCTTTGATATGTCCACCCAAGGGGGGAAACTAGTGAGTTTACATAACATAAATAGACAATCCCATCGTCAAGATATTGACTGAAAGTCAGTTTTAAATGGAAGAAATAAAAATATAATATGCACAAATAAATTGGTCCATAATCCCATAGTTTGACCTTATAGCAAATAAATTTTGGCCATTTTTTCCAACGGTATTATTAATGTGACAAAAGTGATAATCTTACCTTACCACTTTAATATCGTTGAATCACAGGCGTGGAGAGCATCTTTGGCAGAGCTAATTGGCACGGCAATCTTTGTTTTTGCAATTGACACAATAGTCATATCCTCCTATGAAACCAAAACAGAATCACCAAAACTTATGATGTCACTCCTTATTTCCATCATCATCGCAATTCTCCTCCTTGCCGCCAATCCGGTTTCCGGCGGCCACATCAACCCCGCCATCACCTTAGCGGCTGCGCTTGTCGGCCTCATTTCATTTTCACGGGCGGCCATATACATTTTGGCAATGTGCTGGTTCTGTGCTGGGTGCACTAGCACTCAAGGCCGTGGTAAACAGCACCATTGAAGACACATTCTCCCTTGGCGGCTGCACTCTCACCGTCGTTGCACCGGGGCCAAAAGGGCCAATCTCTATTGGGCTTGGGACAAGCCAAGCCCTCTGGCTGGAGATAATATGTACATTTGTGCTTCTTTTTGCTTCAATATGGATAGCTTTTGATCATCGCCAAGCCAGGGCTTTGGGCCGGGTTATCATTTTTCCATCATTGGAATAGTAGTGGGCCTTCTTGTGTTTGTGTCGACGACTGTGACAGGAGCCAAGGGCTATGCCGGCGCCGGATGAACCCAGCAAGGTGTTTGGGCCCAGCAATTGTTAGAGGGGGCCACCTCTGGAATGGGCACTGGGTTTTTTGGGCTGGGCCCACAATTGCCAGCGTGGCATTTTATCTCTACACTAAGATAATCCCACGTCAGCATTTCCATGCCCACGGGTATAAACATGATTTCCTGAACATTTTGAAGGCTGTCCTTATAAGCTAAGCTAGGAAAAGTTATAGCAAAAGTTGTGTAATTCTGTTGCCATGATGCAATAACTCAGCATCAGTCTCTGATTATGATGTGTTAATTTTTACGTGTTTTGTAATGAAAATCAATTACCCCATATCAGTTTTGACTTGCATAGAAAATATCAGGAGAAACTAGCTACTAAATTGATTTCTAGGGTTTAGACTTTAATCAAATTGGTTCATGGGTTACAAAAATTATCTCAAAACTTTATGTTGGTTACTCTTGTATCAAATTGATTCCGCTGTCCACTTTCTGTTAGTTTTTTTAACAGAAACAGTAATACATAAGCTTATGTCCACGCAGGGCCGGCCCAATGACTAGGCCACTTAGGTCATCGCCTAGGAAATAAATAAGGCCTAAAATGTTTTATAATAAGGCCCAAAAAAAATTAATAAGGCCTATTTTTTTTTTAACTTAAGGCCCAAAAAATTTTCTCATAAAAACTTAAGGCCTAAAATAAGGCCCCCCAAAAAAAAAAAAAATTAATAAGGCCTGATTTTTTATTTTTTATTTTTAAATAAGGCCCCAAAATTTTTTCCATAAAAACTTAAGGCCTCTATAATAGGGCCCCAAGATAATAAATCCATTATAAAATAAGACCAATTAACCCAAAAAAAACAAATATACCACATCATTTTTTTCTTTGTCTTTTTAACCCCTCTATCTCTCTCTCCTCTGTCAGCAAAGAAGACATAACACAATTCATTTTTCCTTAGAAAATGAATCTTACTCTCTCTCTCTCTCTCTCTCTCTCTCTCTCTCTCTCTCTCTCTCTCTCTCTCTCTCTCTCTCTCCCCTTCCTTCCTTCCTCTTCTTCCTTTTCTTCTCTTCTTTTCTTCATTTCCTCCTCCATGATACATCCCATCAATTTCAAACAGGTTTTATTGTTCTATTTTTGTAATTTATTTTATTATAATCCAAATATATATATAATCATATTTGTTTAATTTGTTAATATTTTTAATCAAATATGTATACTAGAAAATATGTATCTAAATATACAATACTTAAAAAAAATAAAAAATAAAAAAATAAAAGGAAAAAAATAGAAAAATTGATTAAATCTCAAATAGGGCTTTAAATAAATTTTCTATTAGCAATAAACAAAATATTGAGAATAATTTAGGTGAAAAACTCATAAATGAATAATAAATTCATCAAAAAGAATTATTTTATTAGAAGATAATTAAAATATTATTGATACTTTTAACTCTATTGTTACAAATATTTGACCCTAATAGAATGCAACTAGCTAATGAAAAACTTAAAAGTCATGAAACAACAATAAACATATGAATGAAAATAATAATAATAACATAATAATATTATTAAAATAAATATTATTTAATTAATATTAAAATATTAATAAAATAAAATAAAGGTCCAACTCCAAAATTTCGCCTAAGGTCCCATATACATTGGGCCGGCCCTGTGTCCATGTCACCACCAATATCTTGTCTCTAAGGCTAACAATCGATTAACTTGACATGTAGGAAAAAAAATGGCGAACGGTGGTAAAAAAAAATAAAAGAAAAAAAGAAATTAAAAAGAAAAGTCATGTAGGTAGCAGATAAGAAAGCATGTGAAGTAGCTGAGTGGATGGCAGCACAAAGGGTGAGAAAGGCGTTAATATTTTGCACATCTTATTTTATAAATCAACCATTAGATTTATGAATTTATGTAGATCCTACATAAGTTAATAATGAACTCTACAAATCTAGTGGTTGATCTATTGATTTATAATAAAATATGAGCCAAATATGAAGAGCTTATTGACCCATATATATATATAGATATTGCCAATGTGGCAAGAAGATATATTATTGGCGGTGATGTTGATGTTCACCCATATGTCACGGTTTCCATTAGAAAGAGTAATAGAAAGTGAACAGATCGAGGGATCAATTTGATACAAGAGAATATTACGTACAAGGAGTTTTAAGATAACTTTTCTTGTCCAAGTATCGATCAATTTGATATATATATATATATATATACGATTAGTAATATATACTCACCAGACCAGCGTGGATGAACAGTATCCATGCTGGTCAACATTATTTTAATATTATTAAAAGATTAGCGTTGATACTGTTGATCCACGCTGGTCCGATGAATATCACCACTCTATATAAACATAAATCTCATAGACTAATCTAATAATTTTTCCCTTCATGTTGTTGTAATAATTTACGATTTCAAGGGGCAGCAGTGTAAATATTCATATTGACTCTACTTTTGATGAGTAACAGATGATTATTAATAACTATATTAATTTATTTAAGATTATGTTCACCCATGCTGGTTTTTTAATAATATTAAAAATTTTAATATTATTAAAAAACCAGCGTGGGTACTGTTGACCCACGCTGGTCTGGTGAATATCACCACTCTATATAAACATAAACCTCATAGACTAATTTAAATAATTTTTCCCTTCATGTTGTTGTAATAATTTACGATTTGAAGGGGCAGCAGTGTAAATATTCATATTGACTCCACTTTGTTTTGATGAGTACCACGTGATTATAAATAACTATATTAATTTATTTAAGATTTTATTATCTTTAATCCCCTCAACTATCACTATTTACATATTGCTCTCATGAACTACCATTTGTCATACTAACCCTTTTTAATTATCAATCGATAGCAAAAACCTTACTATCAAAAAAAAAAAAGTGCATGTCACATGTGTGCTTTTCGGGCTAGTTGGCTAGTTTAACAATCTTGAGGTTTTTGTTTTTTGTTTTTTTTGTGTGTGTGCCAATAATTGATAATTGGAGGGGGTTGAGTACTATGACATATAATAGTTTGTGAGAACAATGTGTAAATAAGTGATAGTTGAGGTGGGATTAAATGTAATTAACCCTTTATTTAATCAGAGAATGAAGTATTCTAAGACAGGCATCCTTGCTTATGGATAACGAATATTCTTGCAGGCAAAGCTTATTTGATGATATAGTATGATCGAGTTTTCTAAGACAGGTATCCTTGTTTAGTGTTATCCTTCATTTCGACTTCCACGCCCTCAATCATGAGAAAATCAGTTGGATAAATTATATGCTCTCATTGTCTTCTGGGTAACATGCACGTACCAGAAACATCATGCATGGTCACTTCCAAAAAAACATGGGGGTGGAAGCAGCCAAGTTTTGCGTTGGCAGTATTTTACCATTCTCTACTATAAGTTTTGGATGAAAGATTTTTGATTTGATAGATCTCTTCGCTTCCTCTAGAACTTAATTTGGTCATGGCTCGTAGGTTTAGTTGCCGGGTGATATAAATTTTTGATAGAACTTACATTTAAAAAGCGGTTTGCAAGGGTATCCAAGAGTTTATATATATATATATATTAAATTTATGTAGGACACAAAGATCGTAACATACCCAGTGGCGGAGCCACTTGAGGCTTTGGGGGTGCCGTGAGCTTTTTAATTTTTTTTGTCTTTGATGTTTTCCTACCCAAGTTCCACGAGACACTCCCAAAAAAAATTAAAAAAATAATAAAAAAAAATTCTCCTACTTACTCAAGTTACCACTCGGCACCCTCAAAAAAATTTTAGCAGCACCCTGAATTGTCTAGCTTCGCCATTAAACATACCACTATGCTTCCGCAATCGATGTCTATCGTGGCTCACTCTATCAGCACTGACTTGATAATAACCATTTTTCTTTTGGCGGCTTTAATCATATATTAGCATTTGAATCTAATTCATAGGCCGCCAGCCGACTCACCCCCTTGGGGTGTGTTTGGGAATAGTAGAAGTGGACTGGAACTATAGCAGATTTGATTGATGTAAAATGTTTTATATAGAAAAGTGAAATTTTTTGTTTTGTAGTGATTTATTTATTTGGAAAGTGATAAAAAGTGATTGATGTGGTATAAAAAAAGTAAGAATATTGGGGTTGATTTTGAAATTTTTTTTTTGGGACTTACAAAGTCCAATCCACTTACTGTTCCAAACGAAGCCTTGGTGACTCAAACTCATGAAGTAGTGTTTGACTTTGGTACCAAATGATACAAACCTTATGTATAACTCATTGAAAACTAGCTAATAATTATGCCCTCATATTGGTATATATAATAATATTTACGATGTCAACGAGCATCAGTGTAGAGATTGTCAACGGGCATCCTCTTATTAATGTAAAATGAATATCCTTGTTCATAGTATAAAATATTATTCTAAGCAAAAACATGCATGTACGTGGATCGATGTTCCTTGTTCGATAATTGGCTAAATAACTTTTAATTTATCCTAATTTTAGAATATTACTCTAATATTCTTCCAAAATTTAAGCTGGTTTTGTCATCATGGCCACTTACAAAAACATGGGTGGAAGCAGCCAAGTTTGGCGTTGGCATTAGTCTCCCATTCTCTATAAGTTTCCATGAAAGATTATTCTTTGAATTGGTACGTACGTATACTAGTTCTATCTGTTAATTCATTCCATCACTTCAGAAAAAGAAAGAACAAGAAGCGATCATCGATCTCTTCACTTTCTCTACAAGTCATGGATATGGTTGTCCCTGGACAAGCTGATCATGATCAGGAATTTCCAACATCATTCGAAAATGTGAAGCACAAAATGTTACAAGGAACTCTTTCAGAACAAAGTTTCTTGTTTCCATAGGTGCACATGAATATTTCTCCTCTCAAGTAAGCTTCTTTTAATTTGTTGTCGTTTATGTGTTCAGATATAGTTGTTAGGTCCTTAATTCCTGTTGAATTTCTCAAGGGCTACCGGGTTGTAAAAAGAACGGTAATAAAGTTGTTAAACATGATTTACATCCCTTAATTTTATATATTTTATGTGGAATATTAGATATAGACTTTAGGGGAAACTAAACTTACCCCTTAAACTACCATCTAATCTGCAATTAATATTCCTCCAAACTTCAAAAAGTTGCAATGTACACAACCAATTTAGAACTCAAGAACCACTTAGGGTGTGGTCTAGTGGCATTCAGGTTGTCAATGGAGGCTAAATCCCAAGGTCTAATCTCACCATGGGAAACACTTGGGGTGTGTTATTAGCTTATATATTGGTTTGGATGCTACTAAAGCCGACGTTGGTGGGGTTGGTATTAAGCTATGACTCAATCGGTCTTGAGAGAATAGTTACGATTCTCATTATCTATGCCCTTCTTTAGCAATGCTCAACGGGCATGTACTACTGTGATCACGTCCAGGTAGAGATGTTGAGTAGTTATTCTGCTAGCCCATCACTCCTATTTTAATTAGAAAAAATAATAATAACTTGAGTTTCTTTTTTTCTGAATTTTTTATTTGGAATTCCCCTAGTATTTATTAATATTGGCCCAAAGATCGTTCATCCAAATATGATCTTCAATTACATTCATTATCTCTAATTATTTCACTTATATATATATATGTTATGCTAATACATTTTTTTTTTCTAAGATATGCCAATACTTTATTACTTCATGGAGAAAATATAAAAGAAAAAAAAAGGGGGGAGTATGACTCACAGGAGGTTGATTCTTTGTTTCAGATGTGGAGAGCAGCCCTCACAGAGTTGGTAGCAACTGCTTTCCTTATGTTCACCCTCACCTCTTCCATCATCTCTTGCTTGGACTCGCAGGAGGTTGATCCCAAGCTTCTTGTAGCCCTTGCTGTCTTCATTATTGCCTTCCTGTTCCTCATGGCGACAGTTCCTTTATCTGGTGGCCACATGAGCCCAGTCTTCACATTCATAGCTTGCCTCAAGGGTGTTATAACTCTTGCCCGTGCTTCCATCTATGTCTTGGCGCAGTGTATTGGCTCAATAATGGGTTTTCTTTTAATTAGAAGAGTGATGAACCACCAAACAGCACACAAGTATTACTTAGGCGGATGCACAATTGATGCCAATGGAGCAACATCTGCAGTAAGCAGAGAAACTGCTTTGATTTTGGAATTTTCTTGCACATTTGTGGTGCTCTTTGTTGGTGTGACTGTGGGATTTGACAAGAAAAGATGCAAGGAACTTGGGTTAGCAGTTGTGTGTGGTGTGGTAGCAGGGGCCATGGCATTGGCTGTGTTTGTGTCAGTAACAGTTACTGGGCAGGCTGGTTATGCAGGTGTAGGGTTGAACCCTGCAAGGTGCTTGGGCCCTGCATTGTTGGAAGGAGGGGTTTTGTGGGATGGGCATTGGGTTTTCTGGCTTGGCCCCTTCTTGGCTTGCATTGTTTATTATGCTTACTCTATCAGCATGCCAAATTAGGGTTTGGTATGGGTAGAGGGGGAGTATGACATTTCCAGGTTAGTTGGGGCTTGAGAAATGTCACAATACTCCCAATTGCTCATATACAAGTGTTTACTTCTTGAAAATCACCATTGAATAGTGCATCTAAGTTTATTTGTTATTTCATCCAATAGTAATTTTCACTTCACATCAAGAAATGAGTACTTGAGAATGAACACTTCAGAGTATGTATAGCATTTTTCTTTTGAGAAAATGGCAATCCCACTTATCGTTAAGGAAAACTTTTGGTAATGTGTTTGATTTGGTCCAATTGAAGTTGAAAATAATGAGACAGGTGCCTCCGCTAACCACCTGAGTGATTAACCAGTAGTTAGTGGTTAATAACCGCTAACCATTTTTAAAATAAAAAATTAAAAATTAAAAGAAAAAACTAAAACTATGTTGTTTCATATATATATATATATATAAGCGGCTAGCAATTTTTCCTAACTGCCTTAAAAAACGGTTAATAGTTAATGTGATTAGCGGTTAGTGGATGGTTAATAACCACCACTTTTTCACCCCTGACTACTAGGTAGCATTACTCTTTGGCTAAAGCCACACCTGAGTTGCCATTTATTCATTTAGTGGCCTTTGGTAAAGGCCAATGGTCCAATATACTCCATGGGACTATATATATATATATATATATATATATATATATATATATATATACCTGATATAATGTTTTTTTTTTTTTTGTCATTTTCTTGGGCTAATCTAATTGCCAAGATGTCTTCCTCTCAATTTATGTATACGTTAATTACTAAATTATTAAGTAAAAATATTGTCCCTTGGGCTTTATACAAGGTGGGTGCATGTACCTAGGTTAATTTCTATGACCAAACCGTCGATCAATATCCTGCATTATTTATCTCTCTATTTTCTCTCTATTTTATTTTAGGGTTAAATACTATTCCAATGCCTGTGGTTTGCACCAAAATCAAATAGCCACGCGTTTTAAAAATATTGCAAATGGTACTTGTACTAAGCCAATAAACCCATTTGATACCTCTGTCAAGATTTCGTTAAGTTTTTTTAACGGAATGCCATGTTACCCTTACACGTGGGCGCTACGTGACATATATGGTACTTGGGTTTTTAGGTGACACGTCATATTTTATTTTATTTAAAAAAAAAATCCTAAAAAAAGAAGAAGAAGAAGAAAAAATATGCTAGGGTGGCCAAACCACTCCATAGGGGTGGCCGGCCACCCCATTTGGCCTAGGGTGGCATCCTATTTCTGAACCGGGGATGCCAAAGCAAGAAGAGTCCAACCAGCACTGCAATTACTTGGAATGGAGTAATGTAAATGAACATGGCCCAGATCAATGAGAAGATGATGATGACTGCCGTAGCTCTTGGATCTCTCCAGCTTAGTATAGCTTGAGCCCTTTCCCCATGTGTTGCCAAATCTCCTATCACCGTCTGCACCTTACCCTCCACAATTCGCAGCCTGTCATACGACTCATACCTCATCCTCACAAGATCCGGAGGTTTAGATGATGGAGATGAGTCGAATTCCTCATCCAGCTCATCTAGGTTTGCAAATTCTGCCTGCGAAATTCGCACATCCATGTGAGGTGGTTGCCTCAGCTAGAACCGGTAGTTCCATACCCCAATCACAAACAGGTGGGGTGGTTGGACACCCCCAGACGGTCTGCCTAAGGGTGGTTCCTAGGCCAAAAAGCCACCCCCATCGTTTTTTTTTTTTTTTTTTAATATGACATAACATCCAAAAATTCAAGCATCATGCCATGTGTAAGGGTAATGCAGTATTCCGTTAAAAAACTTAACAGAATATTGACAAAAGTACAAAGTAGGATTATTGGCTTACCATAGGTACTGTTTACGATATTTTGAAAATTCGGGTGGCTATTTGATTTTGGTGCATCCACAAGTATTGGAATAGTATTTAACCCTTTATTTTATTCTTTAGGTTATTATACATGTACAACAATTACTCTCTAATTACTCAATTAATTAAAACTTGTATGACATGCATATGGCCGGATCCGAATTATTTAAATGATGATAATATATTTATACATACTTTGAAATCTATGATGTTCTTCTGACAATTAGGAACTTTTATTTGAATTGAATATGAAAAAACTGGTTATGGCCGGTGACTCTTGACAAATTTTGGTGGCTTTTGGAGAATTTTCATGTCCATTGATCTTTTGCTCAATAAAATGAAAATTACGATGTGATCTTCATAACAATCAATTAACTGAGCGGCCGGAAACTCACATTAAACAATTGATCAAGGGGTATATATATAGAACACATGCTCCAAAGGGTGAACCAAGAAAGAAAAAAAAAAACTGAATTTAATTTATTAATTTGTACGAAGAAATGTAAAAAAAAAAAAAAATCAATGAGATAGATTCCTCTCTCTAAGGAAGAAGGAAAGATTCTTCTAGACTATAATTGAAGACTACAAATGTAGCTTTGATCTTACTACTTAGTTCCAAGCAAGCTCGTAAAGATACTTGGTATTTTTGCTGGGATTATCCCATGTAGTAGGGTGGTTTCATGTAAGAGCGTGCTCGGGTTCTATATTCTCATGTAGGTATTCGGGCAATTCGAGCTTTTGGGGCCTGGACTGCAATAGGGCAACCCTATTACACAATATCTAAATCCCTCTTTTGTACACCTCAAATAATTTTCTTTTATTTTTTATTTTCCCCATTTCCGAAAGGAAAACTTTCTTACATTTTCCTTGTCTAGGACTATTCCAGCCATGGATACTTATATATCCCTTAATGGCCATGAAGGTGATTCAGATTTCTCAAGATCATGTAAGAAAGTAGGACAAAACTCCATAAGGACAGCATTTCTTGCCTCCATTAGTGCCCATGAAATTTACTCATCCAAGGTAAGCCTGATTTAGCTATCCAAAGTCGACGTATATTTCTAACGGTATACATGATTTCACATTATTTATATTTTTTAAAAAAATTGTATCAACATTGACTTCGTATACATTGTTAGATACATTATAACTTTAAATTCTGATCACCGTAAAATAAATACTATCAATTTCAACCAGACAGCCCTTAAGCCTCATTTGTCCTATGTTTTTTGGAAAACTTCACTTTAAATCCCTAAATTATCACGCATTTTGAGAAGAGCTCTCCAAATTTTAAAAACTCTCAATTTCACTATCTGAACTTTCAATTTGATGCAATGTACCCCCTCCTTAAGTGTTTAAACGTTAAAAGTGGTAAATTACCATTATACCCCCGGCCTTTTTATAAAGTTCTAAATTTATCCTTAATTTCAAATTAATTAATTATTTTTTAAAATAAAGTTATTATAAAAATAAAATCACAAGGTGACCCATGCCCTTTTTTTCCTTCATTTTTCATTATGAAAATTGAATGGTAATTTAGTTTTTTTAAGGGTTTCCGTTAGGGTTTAACAGTAAAAATTGACGAAGTGGATAAATTACATCAAATTGAAAGTTCGAGAGATAAAATTGAAAGTTTTTAAAATTTTAAGAGATTTTCGCAAAACGTGTGGTGAATCCGGGTTCATTTTGGAAGATCTCTATGTTTTTTAATGTGGCATGTCCTGTTGGTTAATGAATCTTGTTGTTTCAAGCTATGGAGGGCAGCAGTAACAGAGACAGTGACAACTGCCTTCTTCATGTTCACACTGGTTGTTTCCGTCATCTCATGCGCAGAATCTCACGATCCCGATCCCCAGCTGCTTACCCCTTTTGTGGTATTCTTCACTGCCTTCTTCTTCCTCCTGGCAATATTCCCTCTATCCGGCTGCCATGTGAATCCATTAATCTGCTTCCTTGCCGCGCTCAAATGTGTCTTAACCCCTGAGCGCGCGTGCGTATATATTTTGGGGCAATGCGTCGGCTCCATAATAGGATTTCTGTTGATCAAGTGCGTGATAAGCGTTGATGCAGTAGCCAAGTATTCGTTAGGCGGCTGCACAATCAATGCAAACGGGGGTGGGGTAAGCCTGGGAACAGCGCTAACGTTGGAATTTGTGTGTACTTTTTTGTTTCTCTTGCTTGCCATGACGGTGGCGTTCGGTGGTAAAAGGCACAAGGAGCTTGGAATGCCCATGATTTGGGCTGTCATATCGGCGTCCATGGCAATAGCTGTTTATGTGTTGATTGTGGTGACCAGAAAGCCAGGCTACGCCGGCGCCGGACTGAACCCCGCAAGGTGTTTGGGCCCCGCGCTGCTGCAGCAAGGAGAGCTGTGGCATGGGCATTGGGTGTTCTGGCTTGGACCCTTTTTTGGTTGCATTCTTTATCATGTTTTCTCTGCTACCTTTTGCCCAAGGGGGGGTTGATCTTGATCATTGATGGTTATGGGAATTTTCTTCAACAAAAAATTATGTGGTTTTCGTTTTTTGTGTTGAACTTGTACTTCATTGGAATTTTCTGTTTATCTTTGGTTCAAGAATCGAGCTTTAGCATATGTATATTATAGTTTCTATTTTGAAACATGGATCTGAAAATGCTCTACCACCTTTTATGATATTCAAAGTGTAAAATTCTGAGGTGGATTTTGGAGTCGGGATTCAAACCCGGAACTTATATTTTAAGATTACGTTAAATCACCGAGTAATATTAAAAACTACATTTTGATCTCACAACTATCTCACATTAACATGCTACTTGAAATTAAATGTAATGATTAATCAATTGAATTTATAAAAAAATATATAAGTCAAAAATAGAGAACTTATTGACCCCTAATATTTCTCTTGCTAAAGACCACATTTTTATCTCACAACTATCCCACGATGTTATCATGCCAATTAACCAACATTCAGATCAATGCTTGTTAAAAAAAAAATTATAGAGTATTAATGCTACACCCCCATTCCACTCGACCCAAAAAAATAAAAAATAAAAAAGGACTAATGAGTTACACCACATCTGTCCAATAAAAAAATAAGGTATAGTATGTAACCTTATTAAAAATAAATAAATTAAAAACATTACTGTAATTAATCAGCTATCCCAAAAACTTAATTAATATTCCAAAGAAAAAAC
The DNA here is from genome assembly GCA_013348765.1 of Carpinus viminea. Taxonomy (NCBI): domain Eukaryota; kingdom Viridiplantae; phylum Streptophyta; class Magnoliopsida; order Fagales; family Betulaceae; genus Carpinus; species Carpinus viminea. Next base: position 11,065,187 of record CP054669.1, on the reverse strand, counting down.
ATATGAGATTATGTATCTATTATATATAAAGCTGAGATAAACGGATTAGCACAATGAAAGTAAGGATGGATATCCACTGACAACTAGTAATCATTACACAACTTAAGGAAGGGGTATCTTTAATTTATATATACTCCATTAAACGGCACAAGACACAACTTAATTATGCTACTAATCATACCCTAACAAAATTCTATTGTTATTTGTTTGACCCTTGATATATTTAGACAGCTAGGAAGATGGCTGCAAAAGTGAAGAAGATGAGGCAAGGGGCTCGTGCACCACTGAATTTGTAGAAACTGAAATGGGGTTGCCCTCTAGTTGCAACATGATGCTCCCGAGGATTTCAGACAATACTTTCTTGAACTCATCTTCTTTAACCATCTTCCCGGCATCCGCGTCCATCATCTTAAACACATCGCCAACCACCTTGTCCATCTGTTATTTTAACACCAAATACATCAAATATTTAATTGAATTGGGAGGTGAGATAAAGTTCAAATGCAAATTGTCTCACAAAAACTTAAACTGATAGAAAATTTGATTTAATCATTTAGTTAAGATTCTAACAAATCAACTATACTACTAAGGCTAACAATTTTTTAGCCGACTTGTGAACTCGACACAAAATTATAAGGTTAGGGTTTTTCATAAATGAGTTCAGGCTGTATTAGGTCACTCATGGGTTGTGTTTGGGTTTAAGAAATTTGACCCGTTTAGGTCAACAGGTTGGGTTTGAGTTTACCCTTATCGGGTTGGCAGGGTCAAGTGGGTCACCCTAAACCCAACTTACCAATCTGTTTTGCCTGCCCTTTTTACACGTACATTAACCCATCAAAGTACTTTATTCAAGGAATCAATGAACATGTGAAATTTTTATGTTTATGCATAATAAATTTTGATTCAAGTAAATTTCTGCTGAATTTGGAGACTGAAGATGAGTGTTAGCTGAGAGATAGCAGCATACCTCTTCAACTGCGCCAATTGGAGGTAGACCAGCCGATGGGGCAACAACATCCAGAGCCACTCGCAGATACTCCTTAGACAATTTTCCTGTGCGATCCTTTGGCACATTCTCTAGAGCTGCATTCAATATCTGCATTGCACAGTAGATTGTATTATGCAGTTCCCATTAGGAATTTTATGTCAAAAATATTGGAAAATTGTTTTCATATATAGTAGAAGAGAAGAGGGAATGTTTAAGGTACTAAAAAAAATACCTTGTCTAATTCAAACTTGTTGGATAATAATCTCCTAACGCCACTTCCATCAAAGGTATTTTCACTGTGGGCAACAATCACAGGCTGCTCTTTGAGATGTTGAGCCACAAACTCGGCTACTTTCTTAAACTCCACCAAGAATGTTTCTTGAGAGACAGGCTTGTCCAAATCATGGCCAGCACAGGATTGCAATGCTGGCTGCACAACGTTTTCCATAACCTACACAATAAAAAGAAAACAGAAAATGGAAAAGAAGAAATTATCGGTTCGTGGCCAGCACAATTAATTAATGGTATGCTACGTTAGACCAACAAAAGAATCAATTACCCAAGAATCCGAAGAAGGGGGCATCCCTTGATCCACACTAAGTTTTTCCAAAGCCTTGATTATATGGTCACGGACGGATGATCCATCATTCGAGTCTATCTGCGAAAATAGGGACACCATCTCTGCTTCAAAACTTGGTCCCATGATGAATTCAAGAAGATCTTCCCCATCAATCCGGAGAATCACAACAGGATCTCGCTTCAATCCAGCAGCCATGCCTAATAGAATGTCTGAAAGAACCTCTTTGAACTCAGTCTTGCTCACTGTTTCTTGTTTGCCATGTGTGAATTCATTCAAGACCTGAATAACATAAGCTCTATTTTGAATACTTTGATCTTAACTACTAGGTTACAACTGTTACTGTTGGAAGAAGTTTAATGTTAATTCTAATCAAATTTGAGCACTTGATCAACAAGGAAAATGTATAGGGTACTATAGCTTTTACGACAAGTCACTTACAAACTAACGTGCCAATTTCCTAATAGTGAAAAGTAAATTTAATTGTTTAAGGGTTGACGAGATCATAAGTATCACATAAACTGTCACGCCTATTTGTAAGAAACTTATAGCAAAAGTTGTAGTACTCCTAGCACGAATTAACAATTTATATCAGAACATTATAGATTGAATGTTATTAATGCCCTCCATGTGGCTAGAGCCCACCATATAAATGCTAGTCCACACTACTGGAATAAATTGGCAGAGAACATGACAATTAGATCAAAAGACAGGTAAATTAAAGACAGGTCTTTCTAGTTTCCTAGTATCTACCCAGATCAAAAACACAAAGTTATGTCGTATTAGAATACTTTTTCAAATAGAATAAAAAGACAAAAAAATACCGTCTAAAAATGATTAATAATCATTAGACATTAGTTAATCAATCATGTTACAGTAAAGTCTAAGAAAAGGTATAGTTAATTTCCACAGCATTCGTCACAAGATTCCTCACAGAAAAGGATAGAAAAGGAACAAAAGTAGGTAGGAAAAGAGAAGCTCAACTGACAAGTAAAGTCCCACATGACCGACAATGTTGAATCATAGGTTGGATGTTTCCCGAGCTATCTAGATATGGAAACGTTGAAAATTAATGTTTTTCCATATATATAGATAACCCCAAGAAAACAAGTTCATCCATCACCCTCTTGATTCTTGAAACTTCCATCACCAATAAACAAATTATTAATAAACATAAATTAAGGTTAATTAATTAGTCATATTCTTTCTGTGGTGGTGGCGGCCAGAGACATAGGAGTGGGTGCAACTTGCTGTCCTAAACACAAAGAATATTACATCTCTAGATGAACACAAACGACAGACATTGAAGGATGAAAACAAACATATATTAAGATCTTAATTTACTGAGGATAATGGATTGGTACAACTTAGAATACTAAAGAAATTAACATGATGATCAAGAGCTAGCTAGCTCGCTCTAAAAGTCAAAGCAATATTCTTGCAACCTTCAAAAAATATATATATATACTCTTGCAACCTTATCTTCTGCACAAGCTGGTTTAATTGGAGCTAGCTCCCTTTCTTTAATTCCACAGACAACAAGAACTTTAATTACTATTTAAAAACAAAAGGCAATAACTTTATCACAGAAAAGCTGACAAATCTCACCGCCTGCTTGTAGATAAACGAGTGATAATCAATGTGTTTATTTTCTGCTAATTTCTAAGGAATAGGAGACCGAGAGAAGAGCCATTTTTATAATCAAAATATATATACATAATGTCGTGACATTGTGAATATATATAGTTTATATATTGTCAAGCCATTAACGGTATACATAATAAATAGCATAAAATAACATTAATATATATATATATATATATATACCTTTAAATAAAACAAAATAAATAAAAATTTAAAACATAAAATGCCTCCGGGTGACACCCATTAGAATATTGATTATAATTAATCAACTATTTTACGTTTTAGATTAAGTGATTCATCATCAAATTTTTCTCTTATTTTGAGATATTTTGGGGTAAATAGTATTTACCAATACCTAACTCTATAAGGTCTGAGGAACCATTTCTTTTTTAGCTCAAAGCATAAAGAAAAAAACAGAAAAGATTAATCCATCAAACTGCATAAACTGTTATACGACTGTTAAACTGTTTACGCTGCTACATGAATATCATACAATTAGGAGCAATAATTTTATAATTAATTTTCACTGTCACGTCATCATCATATCATAGAATGAAAAGCGGAGAAGATTGGGAGGAAGAGAAAAGAGAGAGAAACCTCAGAATAAATGTGATCGGAATCAGGAGAAGAGCCCTGAGCAGGCAAACCCAAAGCAGCACCAATATCAGCAACAGCAGGCTTAAGTTCCTTCACAGAGAGCTTACCATCTCTATCCCTGTCGAGCTCCTGGAACTTATGGTCCACGAAGTTGCTAAACACCTCCTTGTTCCCAACCAACTCCATTATATCCGAACCGTCCATAACCTGTCCGTGTTCTACGCTTTTCTTCTTTGCACCACTACTCTCCATTCTTCCCTTCTTTTTCTCAGTTTCTTGTGAGTCTTGTGAGCTTTGGCTCTGCGTCTCGTGAGCCGGGCACGAGTTAAAGTGACCAACAAAGACTTGCTTTGGCCTTTGGGTGTTGATGATGATGATAAGAGAGACAGAAAGAGGGAGATGGGGGGTGTCTTTAAGCAGTGTGGGAAACGTAAGGCATGTTTGAACCGCACTTTTGACCTTTGTAAAATAGTTGAATAAGATCAAATGAAAATATATATAGTCATTTTCTCATGTGACAAAATTAAATTAAAAAGTTTTTTTTATTTTTTTTTATTAATACATGCAATTAAAGAAGCTTGATTTATAAAATTTAAGACTAAGGATATGTTTGAGATTACGTTTAAAGGGTTAAAAGTACTTTTAAAACTTAAAAAGTCTTGTTTAAAGAAAAAATATTTATTTGGTAAATAAATTAAAAACGTTTTTAAGGGTTTAAAAAACCTAAAAATTATCAAAATGCACTTTTGATAAAAACTTAAAAATGAAACTTTTGCTCAAAAACTCTTTTTGACTTAAAAACTTTATTTCTATATGCAATTACAAACAGACTCTAAAGACCTATTTAAGATCACCTTTGATAAGTTAAAAATGCTTTTAACACTCAAATTGTTTGAAGAAAAAAATATTCGTTTAATAAAAAAAATTAAAAAGGCTTTTATGGGTTCAAAAAGCCTAAACATGGTCAAAATACACTTTTGACAAAAGCTTAAAAATGAAATTTTTGTTCAAAAACTTTTTTTGACTTAAAAACTCTATTGTTCAAATGTAATTTCAATTTGCTATAAATCCCTATATTATTTAATTTTGTTTGAAGTGTATGAAAATGTAAATGTTGACAAATGTCATTATTCATAAAAGGTGAAAAATGCTAGCTTGTTAATGTATTTCAAATTATGTTTTTTTTTAAAAAAATTATTTAAAAATATATTTTGATGTGCCGTGACATAAACATTATATGTTTTATTACTCTAAAAATTAATCAAGTTATAATTTTAATTTCAGAAAATTATTTATAAAGCTCGATTAATCATACTTTAGTGTTTATTAAATTACTCTAATAATATTTATAACGATCAAAAAAATAGTGACGGTCACAATTGCTGTTATTATTTTTAAAAAGAGGCTATTTTATTATAATACCGCAAAAATAAGAGTCTTTGAAAATAAAAAACAATTCTTCCGAAAACATGTTTTCCACGTTATTTCCTATTTCCAACGAAAAACAAACCCCAGACAAATGGTTGAAGCAAACGCGGCCTTAGAGAGGAACGGAGTGGTGGCCAGTGAGGTGTGGTTTTGGGACACGTGGGGCGGTGTGGGAAACACGAGAAAAAAGTTTTGCTAGAATCAACCAGAGTCCAAATTTCCTTTACTACTGTCGGCCCGTATGTGCACGACACGTGGGGCTGCCAGAGAGACACGTACGTATTTTGGCTACGTGGCCCTCGGCCAATAAATTAGGGACGACTTGATTGGATGAGACGTTGGCTTCAGCGGTAACAAAGTTGCCGTTCGCCTGTCATTTACGTACTGTCCACTTCAAATCTTCATTGCGATCGTATGGTTGTAACTGTTCCACCTTTTTTTTTTTTTCTTCTTTTTGTCAACAAACAGGAATTACCAATAAATAAAAATAAAAAAGTTTATTTTCAAGAGATAAGAAAGTGCATCATCTCTCATCTCTCAATCATTAGTTTTGCTAATTTCCGTAGAACTCACGTCTATATTTCACAAATTTAACGATAAATTTATTTATTAATAAATTTTTTTAAAAAAAAGACTCATCGACGGAGATATATAAAAAATTAGAATCCCTTCCATTAAGATGTGTAAAATTCTACTAGATTCAATAGAAATTTGACATATCACATAAAAACATCAAATATAATAGAATATGAAAATACCATATGAACTTTTTCACTAATTCTAATCCAATGCTCACCACTCGCCACTAATCGTCAAACTCTCAACACTAAAGCCTTCAAAATCAATCAAAACAGTGGATCTAATGGTTTTATCAAGAGAATAAAAATTATTTGGTATGAAGAGTTTTTGGTGTTTCAAGCTGAAATGTCTATTTTTTATTGAAAGGAAAATTATAAAAAAGCTCCCCAAACTATCAGTGATTTACGATTTAACCTCATGAAGTTTCAAAAGTGATAAAATGACATTCCAAACTACTAAATAGTTGCATTTTAGCCCCTCCATTAGTCAAGACTGTCAAATTGGATGGAAAATATAAAATGAAGTCATTTTTGTGTTAAGTTACTAAAATGTCTTTTTGGAAAAAAAAAATCAATTTAAAAAATGACCCCCAAAAACAAAGTCGTTTTGAAAAGAAAAAGAAAGAAGAAGAAGAACGGTGGGGCTCACTGGCGTGCTCACTGGGTGAAGCGGGATAGCCACAAGGACACATGCAAAGCGAGGGTGCTGACTTGCTGGCGTGGTGGGACACCGGCGAGGCGAGGCCAAATAAAGCTAAGAGGGTCACAGGCAACCACTGCAAGGTGTTTAGGTTCGCGCACTGGGGCTTGCGGAGAGCTGTTGGTGCCAAACTGTTGGTGCAAGCGAGTTTAGAAGTCACCGGCGATAGCAAGGACAAGTCGCCGTTGAAGCTGCTGGCTTGCACACGAATCGAGGTTGCCGTTTGGGGGTGTCCGGAGGTTGCCAGCCAAAGTTGATTATTGCATGGCGAGGCTGGAGGTCGCCAACCAAGTGGGTTCTCGCAGGGTGAAATTAGTTCTTCAACATGGCTATGCTTGGCTCGGCGAGGCAAGTCCGTGGCACTCTTGTCGCGAGGGAAAGCTGTCAGCGAGACGAGGCTGGGCTCTTGGGTGAAATGACGTAGCCTTCATGGAGCCATGAGTTCGCCGACGAGGTGAGATTGGCGAGGTGGAGCTAGCAAAAGTGCGACACGAGCTTGGGCAAGCGAGGTCCAACAATGACATGGACTCGCTAGTCGTTAACCAATCTTCGGGCTTAATGTTTTACTCGAACTCGCTCATAGGTCAGTGATCCTTCGATGCCAGTGAAACTAAATAGAATGCATGAGGCCCACATGTCCAAGAAGTTGCGGTTGGGTACAAAGGCTTGGGTGGGCCGCGATGAAGCAACGAGATGTTGGGCCCTGGCGAGGCGGTAGCTTGTTAGCGAAATGGAACCCCGCCGAGATGGGCTGGTCGTGGGCAAAACCCGCGTAGGGAGTCGCTGGTGAGGCTGGGTGCTGGCTAAGTAGGATTGCCAGCATGGCTTGATCGCTAGGTCGCAACAAGACTTGGTAGTGAGGCCTCAGGCGAGGCTTGGGCGAGATTGCGACATGCTTGTCGTAGGTGAGAGTGAGTTGAGGCCGCAGGTCATGGGCGACCTGCTGGTCGCTGTGCAGGGTAAGGCTTGTTGGTGACCATCAAGCCGCAATTCTACTGTTTGCGAGGTCGCGTGGGTTTGCACGAACTAAAGGTTGTGATTCAACCTGGACAAATGGTGGAGTTTACCAAAGAAGAAGAACAGTGGTTTAAGGGTGGCCGACGAGCCCCAACGTTCTTCTTCTTCTTCTTTCTTTTTCTTTCTTTCTTTCTTTCTTTTTTTTTTTCAAAACGACGTCGTTTTTGGGGGGTATTTTTTAAATTGATTTTTTTTTTTCCAAAAAGGCATTTTAGTAACTTAACATAAAAAAACGACGTCGTTTTGTATTTTCCATCAATTTGATGGTCTTGACTAACGGAGGAGCCAAAATGCAACTGTTTGGTAGTTTCTGGGCCATTTTATCACTTTTTTTGAAATTCCATGGGCTAAATCGTAAATCGCTGATAATTTGGGAGGCTTTTTTATTTTTTTCCCTTATTGGAAAATGTAAAATACCTAGTTTACACAATTTGATTGAAGTTATTCTCATAAAGAATAAGATTTTTATCATTTTCTCTATTTTCATATTATTGAGTTGTTGTCTTCATATATATACTTCTTAAGTTTAAGGAAATAAAAAATAGTAAATTTAATTATTAATATTTTAATGGGGAAATTTCACTAACCCCCTAAATTTTTATGATTTTTGCAAATACCCCCCAACGTTTAAAACTCTCATTTAGATGTATTAAAGTTTGGTTTTCTCTTACTTTTCCCATTCCGTTAAGATTTTGTAGTTAAATCAATCAAATGTCTAAAAACCTTTATACCTTTTTAAACTTTGTAAAAATTTCAAATTTACCCTTATTTATAGATAAAAAATTATAATTATAATTATTATATTAAAAAAATTGCTGGTGGCTGGATTTTCTTCTTTATTCTTTTTTTTATTTTTTTTTATTAATGGCCAAAACGACATCTTTTTGGGCTGAGTGAGTGTTGTAATTTTGAAATTCAAAACGGTGTAGTTTTGGAATCAAGGATAAAATTGGCATTGTGAAGGGTTCCATTAAGATTTCACAGAAAATCTTAATGGAAAGGGCAAAGTGAGAAAAAACCAAACTTTGATACGCCTAAGTGAGTTTTTTAACATTAGAAAGTGTTTGCAAAAATTGCGAAAATTTAGGGGAGGTTAGTGACGTTTTCCTATTTTATTTTTTGACATGGACTTAAACTCTCTTCATCATTAAGATTCATTTAATAAAATATTTTAATTGAAATGGAAAGTGAATTAGTGATAGGGGTGAAATTTAAAACCGCCTAACCTCATCCGCTAATCGCACTAACCGCTATCTGCACTAATCGCTAACCGCTAACCGAGTGAATTAGTGATAGGGTGAAATTTAAAACCACCTAACCGCATCCCTTAATTGCTAACCGCACTAACTGCTAACCGCTAACCGCTATCCGCACTAGGCGATTAGCGGTTAGTGGATTTTGAAAAACCGCCTAACCACTAACCGTTAACCGCTAACTGCCTTTTTTTAAAACATAATATATATTTATATTATATATATTTTATATAATAAATAACAATAAGTTATTATAGCCTAGTGGTTATGGTGCACCTCTTTTACCCAAGAGTCCCGATTTCTATTCCCCTCACCTTTGATTTTTGTTACGACATATTCATTTTTCTTAACCCAAAATGATCATTTTGTTGTAATTTTATTCGTATGTTATATGTTGTAGAATGTGACTAACAAGATTTTGGTATAATGGTCCAACATATAATGCTCACTTTAAACCAACAATTTTTAATGCTAAAATGGCCATGAAAGAGAAAAAAATGTTTAAAGTGAGCAAAACAAGGGTTTAAAGTGAGCCCAAAACCAACTCAAAAAAAAAAAAAAAAAAACCTGAATAAAAAGCCCAATAAAAAGCGGTTACTAGAAAAGCGGTTAAACGCATCTAGTTAACCGCTAACCGGGCGGTTAACTGCCTAGCGGTTAGCGAAGGCGGTTAGCGGTTTTAGCCACTAACCGCTAACACGCAACCGTTTATTCACTAATTAGTGAAACCTTTAGCATAATATTTTAATTAAAATTACAAGTGAATTATAGAGATAGAATTTAAATTAAGACTCTCATAAAATGTTAAATCACCGCATATCACTAAATTCAAAAGTTTAAGCTAATAAAAAATATAAATTCAATTGTTTAATTAATATTATAACAAAGTGGAATGACTCGATTAAGAAGGTCTAACGAGCCCAGCCCAAAAGGCTTGTGGGCCTGAAGGTGTGCTTGATCCTGGCAAAGGGACCCAGGCTCATCAAAAGGACACCTACATGGGAACATTTCCCCTCACCGTGATGAACCTCAAGTAGTTTTTAGCCCTTGGATTAGCTTTGATTTTTCGCCAATAGAAATGATTGGATGATGATATTAAATATGGATGATAGTAGGATTGGTTTCATAACCTACTCCATTTAATATTAAACACTTCAAAATATTTTGTTTATTTAATTTATGCATGCTTTATACTTCACCTAATTTGTTTGGCTGGACTGTCTAATAAATCATTTTAATTACTTTTTCTGGCCATCCAATCAGAATTAGCAATCCTCCCCCCCCCCCTTTTTTTTTAATTATTATTATTATTTTTAAGAATACAAGAAAGCAAAAGACTAAACAAGCCTAAAGACCATCGAACCAAAACCAAAAGGAAGGATCCTCCTCACTACAAAAATTGTAGTGCTCCAATTTTTTTTAATTAATTTTTAAATAATAATAATAATAATAAAGATTTAGAGTACCCCACAATCGCATCATGTACCTTTAAAAATTGGTATTGGTGTTTACATTGACAAAATCATTTGTCTTGACTCTAAATTGAAACACAAGATTTTGAAATATTTCTTGGAGTAATTCACAATAATTCTGTCGACCATTTCAACAGTTTTGATTGAATCTAGCTCCGGCCAAATGGGAAAATCAAACTAAAGTTGATTTGTTTAGAAAATCATGTCATTATGTTGTTGGCAAATTTCCCAAAAGCTAACTAGATATGTCTTTGGCAAGGCAATCACATCAACAACGACAAATTCGGTCCTTTCATGAACACTTGATTAAATCATAAATCTATGAATTAGAAAGAAACATACTTGGAAAAAAAAAAACTCTAAAATAAATGGTTGTTATCATTTATATACTTCAACTAAAATTAACTACCCGATATTCATCTTCTGAAAAATCTATGTTATTGTTACAAAATATGGTTAAATATTTTATTTACCACTATGGTTTAACTTTTTTATGTTTTGACCCTTAAAGTTTATTTTTTATTATATGAGGTCATTTTGTTTGCTTAAAGATGGAGATGATCCATCCTTCCAAAATTTGACAAAACGCCTCATTAGCAGCAATCACGGTTTTATAGTGCTAAGTAAGAACAATAATAAATTGAAAATAAATCAAATAAATAATCTGGCCCAATAGCTTTTTACCCATTGACCAAAAAATTGAATGCCAAAACACACAATTTTTGTGGTCGGGTAAAGAATTGATTGCACATAGACACCTCATGTGGTGGCAACAAAGAATTTTAATTGTCACGGTAAAAAGATTGCATTGAGATTAACTAAACTAGATGCTCTGACATTTCTCTTATAAAAATATAAAAAATATGTTGAAAAAGAATCTTGAGAGGTGAAGTTTATGATAAAAAGATGTTCTACATTTTTAGCTTTTTTTTGGTAAAAAATTGAAAAATTGTGTGGAATATATAATTTGGTTGAATGAAAATAAATAAAAATCCCTAAGAACAAAAAGGTTGAACATAAAAAATCAATCACTACAAAATTTGGGACGGGCATGGGTCGGGTTCCGGCCCACAAGGTCTGTCCCTGAGTTTGTTTAACTTATTCACATTAATTTATTCTTGTCCAATAGAGCTCAATTTTTTCAAATCGAATGGATTCTTGTTTCCAGAATGTAGCTGATTTTCTTTGTTATTTTATTGATTTTATTTTTTATTTTTGTAAATTTGGATTTTAGGCCTTTACTAATTTTGTTTGTTTAGAATTCCCCCCACCCCCCCCAACCTTTTTTTTTATTTTATTTTATAAATTCATAATATATTGTAGTTGACTAGTTGTCATGATGAGGACTGAGAGTTGATCGATAATGTCGATTTTGATAGAAAAATTATATTTTTGCATTTCGCATCAACAATGTCAGTAAAGTTGAAAATTTTATCCACTTATTCTACCAATTTTTTGTTCCATCACTAAATGCGGTCGGTAATGTCGATTTCGGTAATATCAGTTAGTAATGATAGTCGATAATGTCAATAGGTTGATAAAGTCGGTTGGTGAAGTTGATTCGGTTAGAAAATCTATTCCATCTATCGCACCAAAAAATTTAGAATAGAAAAAATCATATTGCATTCCGTTTATCATCTAGGCGGTCACGGTTGGCTATGGTCAAAATTCGATTGATTGGCGACAAGTTAGTGAATCTGTTAGCCCTAGTCATAATACAAGTTTTTGTGAATTGAATTATATTATTGTAATTCTCCTTCTTTTTTTTTTTTTGTGGTGTTCTTTCGAGACAACAAAACTTTGCTGACCCTTTTGAATCAACAAGTTTGAGATAAATAAATATCTTCTCTATTTCATTTCATCTTTACTAATTAATGGTTTCTTACAGGAAAAAAAAAAGAAGAAGATATTATTATTCACCAAGTACCTTCATACATATTCTTAGGGCTTCGAATCGACACGAGAGAGTTATTAGAATTATATGTGACCCCTACATAAACATTTGGATTCCATCTCTGTAGATAATATTTTCAGTTAATTAAGCGATTATAAATATTAAAGTAATATATATTACAATCTAATACCCTCGACATTGGCGGTGTCTCTTGCTTCCTCTCTTGAGCCTGGTCGTTTTATTATTGAAGAGATTAACGCATTGCAGCTGTTATTTCTAATATCTTTGACTCTATCTTAGCCTCTTCTAGTTAGAAAGTCAGAAAGGTTAATAGAAGTGTAAATTTTTGTGTCCTTATAATGGCAAAATGGAAGGTAGTTAGGTCTTTTTATGGTATTATTCCCATTTACGCTCCTCTCCTCCTCTTTTTCATTGTCGGTGGAAAGGATCCACCTCCCCAGTTGGCCATCCTAGGGCTTTCATGTTCTTTTTTTTGAAGTTTTTTCTTTGATAATGTACTCACAAAAAAGAAAAAAGAAAAAAAAAAAAGTGCAATCATATAAAAAGTAGCATTGATACAATGGCAAACTTGCCATGAGTCAAACACAAAATTAACGAGTTAAAATTGATGTGTTTAACTAGTTTAATTATGGGTTATGGTTAACTTATATTGTCTTATATTTATGTATTGACGCAACCTGCATTCGACATGTGATATTTAGAGATGACAATTTTTATATGACGTGCTCAATATAAAATTATCAGTTATAAGTTGAGAGATTTGACTCATTTTATTAAATAGGCCAGGTTAAAAATTTAGAATTAACTCATATAGTTTTATACACATACCTCATATTGGCTTGAATTGACTTAAGGGATACCTTAATCAATTGAAGACTATATTTTATAAAGTAAATATCATTATATCAAATATTTCTCCTATTTTTCTTATTGTGTAGACATATAAGAAAAAAAAAAAATTAATGGATTGAGTACTACACCTTATGAAGCAGTGAAGCAGAGCTCGTGGACGTGAATTAGACTTTAATAGTATGTAAAAATAATGAAATAGTGATAAATAAATAAAAAAATCAATGGGGGGCTTGAGGATGAAACAAAGACCGTTTGGATAGCCACTATGCCGCGTCAGCAACATGTGGATCAGCAAAAAGAACAAACCCGACCGAAACCTCCCTCACTCACTCACTCACATTCTTCTACTTCTTCTTCTTCTTCCCCTATCCTAATCCTATGTACGTGAATCCATGGACGTGACTCTCTCTTCGAAGCCCCAAGCGCTAACCCTAATCCCATGCACTCCACTCTCTTCTTCTTTCTCTTCCAATCTCTGCTCCATCCGCCGAGACTTCCTCGGCTGCTCCCGCGCTCTCAGGCCGCCGGCCGGCGCTCTTCGCTCCCGGAGGAAACAACGTAAGCTAGGGCTTCGCGTCCACTCCCCGCCCTTTATCTTCAGAGCTTCTCTGGAGTCTCACTCTTCGGTGCTCATTGTCGTCGTCGCGGTTGTCACCTTCTCTGCCGTCTCTGTCGTCCTCTTCAATCGCTATAGAAGAAAGAAGAACGATAGAGAGGTCCGTGAATTGAGAATTTGTGCATTTAGAGGATTCGATTCTTTGAATTCTTTGCCTTATAAACCTTATCGATGGCAAATTTATATAGTCTCTGTGTTTATTAGAAGAGCTGGAACTTTAAGTAGTACTTACCACAAAAGGAATTTTGAAGATTAAGGATATAAGTCAATGATTACCCAAAAGAGAGACAGAAATCTATAGCTTTTGAAATGAAAATTACCTTAATTTCCTTTTTTCCTTATCTGGATAGTGTACTAGGCTACTAGTTATTTGTTGCTATATACGATCATCTGTAGCGTAGAAATGTTTTACCTATTTTTCCAACACATCCCTTTGTCCAAAAGTTTTTTTTTTGGTTGGGTTTAATTGAAGAAGATTTTATTGGATCGAGGAATTATGGGAAATTAATTGAATGAGCATCGGAATATAATTAGGATTTTATTATTTGGGTGAGTTAAAAAAGAAAAAAAAAAATTATTGGCTAAATGGCCTGGCCTGTGCTCATTTTATGCTGATTACAGGTGTCGGGGCCTCCAAATTTTGCGTTATCGGAACTAGGACGAGATGTTATGAACTGGGTCTTTGGAGGCCTTCATAAGGGGAAAGAAAGAAACAGGTTAAGGGATAAAATCGGAGACAGCAGCCATGCTTCTAAAGATGGAGAGGTTCCATTGCTGTTTCAGAACTCTGCTTTGATTGATGAAGAGGCTCTTGTCACCAAAACATTACCGCTACCTGGTTCTGATGTTCTCAGATCTAGTATTTGTGATTCTTCGTATGCAAATGGACCTGTTTTTGACTCTTGTGCGGTACAACCTCTTACTTTTGCTAAAGAAATGACTGCATTACAAGTGGAAGGGCCTGAAGAGGAAATTGATTCTGATTTAGAGTTGCCCACACTAATGGATAATATTGAGCTCAATGCTTCTACTGTTAACATAAATAATTCACCTGCAGAAGTGAATGCATATGACAAAGCAAATGATGAACATGGTGAAGAGGGCAAAACCATCAGCGATAGTGTCTTTATTGGAGAATCAGTTAGAGAAGAGCTTTACATGTTTTATGAGGCAAATGAGTCAGTGGAAAAATCTACGGCAAGGTCAAGCACTTTAAAATCGTTTTCTCATCACGCCTCTGTTCTGAATGGCAATAAATATTCTTCATTAATGAGGAGCTCTGCACTAAGAGGAGCAGAATTATCAGCACAAGTTTCTCTTCAGACTACAGGTAATGCCATAGATAATACACAAAACTTTATCATTTATGTGAACGGTTTTTTTTGAGCATTAAGTTTCTTCTCTGTCTCGCTTTCTTCCATGTTGTAGGAGATAGTCCAGGATTTATTACTTTCCTCAGTGCGCTGACTTTATATAAAGGATGTTTGTTGATTCAGAATATGTGCAAGGAAAAGTACCAATTGCAAATCATAAAGAGGGCCTTCCCCACAGGAGAAGAGATTCTGGAAAAGGCAACGGATTTCCAAGAGACAGGGAGATTAGACATATGTCTCAAAATAATTATAAAAATTTTCCTCAGTTCCCCCACCCTAGCAGGATGCAAGTCACTGACAAAAAGCATCCTTCAGAACAACTTAGTGCTTACAATCGATTGCTAAAAGAGGGGAGGTAAGCAAATTTTCTGTATAACATTAGTTACTTGTCATTGACAAAGGAACTTCGTGGAATGCTATTTTCTAATCACAAGTTTGATTTGAAATGTATAAACAAGGATAGTGTCTATACCACTTTTCTCTGTTCGTTAGTCATTTTTAAATCTAAGAGCTTATTGTTTGTTATATGGGTCTATTAGGTTAACTAAGTGCGTAGAATTGCTTGAGGATATGGAAAGAAGTGGTTTGTTGGATATGAACAAGGTAAACTGCAACTTAACCGTTTCTTCATATTCAGTTATTGAATTTTGAATGTCTCTAATTCGTTGAATTATTTGGTTTCAGGTTTATCATGTGAAGTTTTTTGAGAAGTGCAAAAGTCAAAAGGCTGTTACAGAAGCTTTTCGTTACACAAAGCTGATTCCAAATCCAACATTGAGTACGTTTAATATGCTTATGTCAGTGTGTGGGAGTTCTCAAGATTCAGAGGGTAATTTTCTTTATTATCATCCTTTATTTTGCATTGTAGTCGTTCATTGTTTCTTCTCAAAACGCTTTGAATTCATGACGTGTGTTTTGTGCATTTAGGAGCTTTCCGAGCTCTGCGACTTGTCCAGGAGGCTGGACTGAAAGCTGATTGCAAACTTTACACTACTCTGATATCAACTTGTGCTAAAAGTGGGAAAGTTGATGCAATGTTTGAAGTATGGTATCTTCCCTCTTGGTTTCTTTTAGTTCAGACTACCATCAATACATAGGATCTTTAACTAGGGTTGCCTCATTGGATTTCCTACCTCACCTTTTGTCATTTTTAAGAAGCTGCTGTGAATTCAATAAACTCTTAATTGTCATCTCAGTCATATGATATTCGTGCTTATCACCAGCTAGGGCTGGCAGTCCATATCTAGAAGGAAAAAGTATTTGCGTATTTGTCTTTGCTACTTGTGAAACTTGAAGCTGAAATCCTACTGTCAGTAATTAATTTTTTCCTAAACTCGGAATGAGTGTGAAAAGTGTTAGAGAGCAGGTGAGAGAAGTCGAGATATTTGACTGGCCTGAACAAAGGAATGCTACTCCGCCCTATCTTCCATTTCAATGTCTTTCCCAAAATCTTTTGTATGCCTTTTCCTGTTAAGAAGTAATAAGAAAGTATGCAGGGAATTCTAGGGTTTCTGTTCATGAAATCTCAACGCTTCCCCAAAAAAAAAAAAAAACACCTTTTTCCCCTCCTGGCACATAATCAATATTGTTAAAAGCATTGTTGCTTTTCATATGTGTAACCATGAAGTCCCCTGGACATTCTCTGGTTTAGATTTTGTTTTGAATAAAATGTTACCATGTTTCTTATTCTAGGCTTGCCACATTCATTAAATTCATCAAAGTTTTCTACCTAGGTGTTTCACAAAATGGTTAATGCGGGAGTAGAACCAAATGTTCACACATATGGATCCCTTATTGATGGTTGTGCCAGAGCTGGACAAGTGGCTAAAGCATTTGGTGCTTATGGGATATTGAGGTCTAAGGTAAGATTGTAGAAATAGTTTATCTGTTTTCATTATTGCTGATGTGAGTTTATTAAGTTGTTGTTGTTACTTCTCAGTAGTTATTTGAAAGGATGTGGTGGCATTTTCTTGTTTATTTCATGCTAAACGAATCTTTTATGCAGTAGAAAGTGAAGCCAGACCGAGTTGTATTCAATGCGCTTATTACTGCATGCGGTCAATCAGGGGCAGTGGATCGTGCTTTTGATGTGTTAGCAGAAATGGGGGCTGAGACACAGCCTATAGATCCTGATCATGTCACTATAGGTGCTTTAATAAAGGCATGTGCAAATGCTGGTCAGGTGCGATTGTTTGTTCTTATTTTTATTTTTAATTACAAGAACTGTTTGGTCATTCACTTTGCAGTTATTAGTCATGTGTGTCACCTTCCATGTTTCTCTTAGTATCCATTTTTTTAATTAACATTTAGTAATCCTTTTCTATTATAGGTTGATCGGGCACGAGAAGCGTATAAGTTGATTCATCAATATAACATTAAGGGCACTCCAGATGTTTACACCATTGCTGTTAATTGTTGCAGCCAAACTGGTGATTGGGAGTTTGCTTGCAGTGTGTACGATGACATGACTAGGAATGGCGTGGTCCCTGATGAGGTACTTTGTTAGTGTTACTTTTTTCACCTGACAATCTGACATGTATGCTTGTGCACTGCTATTTTGTGTTGAGATTGTAATCTGTTAACAGTGGTGAAGTGATTACAACATCAGTAACTTCTTCAAATTTAGTTACTCTGTTTGATATAGGGTCTGGAGAAGAAAGGAAAGAAATTATACAGCAGAGTTCCCTCCTTTTCTTTTTAGATTGTAGAAGAGGACAGAGCAATGTATATCTCAATTTGCCATTTGGTGTTTGCATTTCTTTGTTGTTCACAAAACTGCGGGGGTGTTTGGTAAAGGGGTTTGGCTTAGACATTGTAGTTGATGTAGATTGATGTGAAAAAAAAAAAAGTAAAAATGTTTGATATGAAAATGAAAAATGAAAAGTGGTATGGAAAGTGAAAAAGTTTTGTTTTGTAGTGATTTTTTTATTTGAATAGTAATAAAAAATGAATGATGTGATATAAAAAGTGAAAAAGTTAAAATGTTTTGATGTTGATTTTTTGGGAAATTGTGATGAATAGTAACAAAGCCAACTCCAACTCCATTACCAAACAAAGCCTGCTTTGCATTCAAAATGTGGAGATTGCTTACTCATTTTTTGGTCCTTCCATGCAGATGTTTCTCAGTGCATTAATAGATGCTGCAGGCCATGCTGGAAGGCTGGATGCTGCCTTCGAAATCTTACAAAAAGTCAGGGTTCAAGGAATACAGATTGGAATTGTATCATATAGCTCTTTGATGGGAGCATGTAGCAATGTATGTCTCTTCTAGTAGTTCTGCAATAACATTTATAAAGTGACAGTAAAAAAATTTCCCAATCCTTGATTCAGGCCAAAAACTGGCAGAAAGCATTGGAGCTATATGAGGATCTCAAATCTATGAAAATGAAGCAAACTATTTCAACAGTGAATGCTTTGATCACGGCCCTGTGTATGTCTATATGTATTGTTTTTTTTCTTCAAGATAATCTGATTATGAGCATGATGAGGATTTTCTAGAAATCGCCTAATGAAACTTCATTGCAGGTGATGGGGATCAACTACCAAAGGCTATGGAAGTTCTATCTGAGATGAAGGAACTTGGATTGTCCCCTAACAGCATCACATATTCCATACTTCTAGTGGCGAGTGAAAAGTAAGTTTTCTAGAGTTTCTTAAATTTATCTGACAATCCCCCATTTTACATTTACATTTTGTTGATGATCTGAAAGCTCTTCAATTGTTAATATTTGTTGTGTTGCGACCTTTTTTATAGAAAGGATGATCTAGAAGCAGGCCTCATACTCCTTTCTCAAGCCAAAAAGGATGGGATAATCCATAACCTCGTTATGAGGGGATGCATAGTTGGTAAGTTCATAGGGTTTGTTATTTTCTTGGTTGCATGTTGTTTCCCCTCAATTACATTGTTTTTTACATCTCATTTGAAATTTGTAGATTCTTTTGTTTTATTTTTTTTTTGAAATGGAATTTGAAGTGATCTTATCTGCTTTGCTTACTATTTCAAATGTTTGCAAGGAGTCCTTTTCTAATCTTACTGCTTCATTCTTAAAATGGTCATATATCTTCAAATTTGATGCAAAACAAATTGGGTGTTTCTTCTTGATGTCAAAAGCTCTCCAAATAATTAAAATAATGTCGAAGGTATTGGCAAAAGATGGCATGTGGTAAAGTTTGGATATTCAGTTGTATTGTGGCATTTTGTGCTATGGTGATTAAATAGCTTCCTCTCATTAACTCCTTCCTGGTTATTGTTGACATCATATAGCAGTCCACCTAATCATTTCTTGGAGCATTTTCATGGAGTAAATAGAACAATGAGATGCTGACTTCATCGAGCCATACGTACTGACTATGCAGGATCTTCCATTTGATTTAAAGGGGGTGTAATTTACTACATAAAATATTTTTCCAGATTGATTGCCAAGAGATTGAGCGGAATGATTCCTTAAGATGTGTAGAACCATATATTTTCTGAAAATAAGGATATAGGTTTTCTGGTATTGGTTCCAGAATCTGGATTTGGAGTTGTGTTCTTTTTAGATACCCTTGAAGAGAATGTGGGTTAACCAACTCGTCACGAGTTCAG
This sequence comes from Carpinus viminea, assembly GCA_013348765.1. Lineage (NCBI taxonomy): Eukaryota > Viridiplantae > Streptophyta > Magnoliopsida > Fagales > Betulaceae > Carpinus > Carpinus viminea. The sequence goes on along the minus strand of CP054669.1, from coordinate 11,045,592 downwards.
TTAATATTTGTGACATGCAAGTCATAATATTGTTTGTAGCTTCTTATTACTTACCAAAAAATAAAAATAAATAAAAAATTGTTTGTAGCTTCTTTCAAATGAATTTGATTTTTATTTGAGCTCTAATGGAAGAGGTCACAGATTCTGGTCATTTCTGGCTCAATCTTCTTCGTATTTTCAACGATTAAAAAAAAATTTAATTTTTGAAGTACAGTCTATCTTCTGGACAATTAATTTTAATAATCATTTAAATTTCATCTATTCAAAGGTATGTGCTTACGGGGATTTGAGAAGGCTTGTACACTTGGTGAACCTGTTTTGTCTTTTGACTCAGGACGACCACATGTTGACAATAAATGGTGAGTCTTTTTTACTACTGCAAATATTCTGTTAGCAAGTGCTTGAATCACGGGAAATCAAAAAGCAACATGTATATGGTATAAACTGTAGTGAGTAATCATGAGGTGAACATATAAGAAATGCTCTTCATTGTCTTTCAGTATTTTCAATTTCATCCAACTTGTAATTATAGTAGTTATCTATAATGCTTGTGCTTATCATGGAACTGTTGCTTTAACACTAATGCAGTGCCTGAGTAATTTCTATTATACTGCACCTTCTCCTCCTCTTTCTTCAGGACTTCGGTGGCCTTAATGGTGTACCGTGAAACAATTGTAGCTGGTGTAATGCCTACAATTGAAGTTTTATCACAAGTTCTGGGATGCCTGCAACTCCCCTATGATGCGTCCTTGAAAGATAAACTCATTGAGAATCTGGGAGTCAGTGGTGACACTTCAAGATGCTCAAACCTCTGTTCATTAATAGATGGGTTTGGAGAATATGACCCTCGTGTTTTTTCATTAATTGAGGTCAGTAGTAGCTGATATTGATTCTATGCTTATAACAAACTCGTGCTTATTATGAAAACTTCCTAGGAGACCATCTGACATTGTTATCAAATTATAGGAAGCTGCTTCACTTGGAATTATTCCATGTGTATCCTTTAAAGGAAGTCCTATTGTTGTTGATGTAAGAAACTTGCAGACTCATACTGCTGAGGTGAGCTTGTCTGTCTAACATTGCAGAAAATATATTTATGGTGATCATTTCTGCTACGCAAGTTCTGAATCATCATTAGAGAAGTATGATGTTCATTGATGCTTCTTGATGAGTGAGGGAATACTGTCTCTATGAACCATTGAAACGTTTTGGTTTATTATATTATACCCTTTATTTATTTATTTTTTTGTTAATGGTTACAATTGTCTATTCATGTGTCTGTTGCTTCTTACTTATTTATGACTTCCTTTTTGCTACATAACATGTGATACTGACCTTGAATATGTCAGCACAGAATCTTAACATCTATACTGCATCTCTCTCTCTCTCTCACACACACACACACAAATTATAAGCACAAGATACATGTGCTATGATAGTTCATGAATTCAAATTACTGAAATTCTTTTAAAAATTTGCCAGATCTACCTCATGACTGTTTTGAAAGGTCTCAAGCATCGGCTTGCTGCTGGTATAACATCTAAACCTTTTTACTTTCCTTTTCCAGATTTGACCTATGAGATAGTTGTAGTCCAGAAGGTAATCTAACTGAATGAATTTGTGAAAAGTATCAGAAATTAAAAAATAAATTTATGCGTAGAGAAGTTTTTGTGAATGTCAGCTTTTCTTTATGCCTTTTGTTAATTACTCTGTAAGTAGTTCACTATTTCATTTTCTCAAACATCATAGCAATACATTTATTTCCATTGAAATGTAATTTGAGTTAATATGAGACAATTGAACTTGCAATGATATACATTATAGGTAAAGAAAATAAGTTAAGTACTTCACTGAAATATGATATGCACCTTGGTGTGTCAGATTTGTTTCCATATCAGCAAATGACAGATATTGCTTTGTCAAGTTTACATGAAACTTGAGTTGGATCATGATGTTGTTGTGTTAAGTTGCAAACTTGGCCAAGATAAACTAACTATGATTTTACAAGTGTTGTGTTTGGTGTCCCGTACAAACATCTCAAAGTGGGGAGCGGCTACCTTTTTATTCTAATGTTATCTTGGTAGTTACCCTTTATTGTTTTCTGTTTGAAGAAATATGCTAAAATATTTAATCTCTCTAATCCTATGAACAATTTGGATGTTGGACATTGAAATTACATCTTATCATACATAGCCATAAAATTTATTGTTCTTGCCCCAAAATTTTGCAGGTGCAAAGTTACCTAACATAAACGTTTTGCTGTCTGTGGATAAGACAAATTTTATGTCTCCAAAGGGGGAGAGGACAATCAATCTTGCAGGAAGGTGAGAAGAGCTTGTTAGTAATTACAATGATTTTTCGTTTGACTTAAGTATCTTGTATCTAGGTTAAGCATCTTTAGACGTATGTGATTTGTTAAATTGGATTTGTGCAGAAAAGTATGAGGTTATAGCCAAGATAGCATAACTTGCGCTGCAAATAAATAAACATAGCTATTGGGTTTGAAAAACCAAATAATAGCCATCATAGCACTCTACACTTATTAACTGTTACATTTTAAATAAATAGTCAGATTTAATTATCTATTCTAAATCCAAAATGCTCAGTTCCACATCTACTTTATTTGGTCACTCCTAAAAAATTGGCGACATTTCTAGATATTTCAGAGAATAAGCGCAAATTCATGGGAATTGTTACAGGTGTTTGAAGAGAAATAATCTCAGAGCAAAAGAAGTTATGTGTGATAATTATCTAAAGTTTATGGTGCAAATTGTGGTTAACGGGATATATTTGGATAGTTGACATTTTCTTTATCTTCTAAATAAAAAATTAAGCAGAACATGTCACTTAGCAAATAATTTGTAATAAATCTCTTATTTGTCCGTAATAAAGATCACGGGGTTTTTAATTAGCTCAAAATTGCCATCCCTATCTTGGATATCATCACATAATATTCTGCCTGCCACATGGTGTGATGATAACGCCCAAATGGTGCTCATCCTCACTTTTGCAGAATAGTTTGTATTTCACTTGCTATTGTGCAGTGAATTGTCAATGCCACATCTGAAAAGTTTTATTTTAGAAAATGTAGATCACAAAGGAGTCACTTGCCATCACCTTGGAACCCAAATTATACTGATCCTATTCTGCAAAGACAATGTTAGTTGGTAGCTCTTTAGGAGCCTGTTCATGTCATACTTTCTTTATTACAGCCTAAATATAAAGATTATTAGTGATCTTTCAATACAATCTAGGTCCCTTAATTTGATAGGATGTGAAGTGCAAATGTGGTTTTTCCTCTGTAGGCTTATGTGATCATTAGTGCTTTAGTGATTTTTGTCTTTTGCATCCTTCCCTCACACTTGGGTTGCATTCAAGTTGCATTTTTTAAGTAAACTCTTTAATCCAAGATACTAGTGTTTTTCTTTGTGCTCCCTGCTATTGGAACTGCTATCGTCTTGATTGACTTGTCTTTGTGTTATTATTACCATGACAGGGTTAGCCAGGCAGTTACAGCATTACTTAGAAGACTTGGATTAGAGTACCAAGGGAATGAATCATACGGAAAAATAAGAATTAATGGGCTAACCATGAGAAGATGGTTTCAGCCAAAGCTCACTTCTCCATTCAGCGGGAAACCAGGAGATGGAAGCTCATCCCAGTCACGACTAGGAAAAGGGATCATGCATCAGCAGCGCGACATTCGAACTGGAAATCTGTCTATGGATTAAGGAGGCAATATGTACTCATTCCTATCAGGTGACAGCTTCACAGTATGTTATGCAACTATACTGGCAGAAGCTGATGCTATTAACAGTTTTGTAATGACTCTCCTAATCCTTACTTACCACCACTCCATTCTTTGAAGACTGACACGTCAATAGATGTAAGAACCTTCTGTCCACAGACTAGGGAAGAATGTGAGCGGAGGAAAATAAAATGAATATACCTTCTTTGGTTCAAGCATTTCATGCAAAGTGAAGAGATAGCCTTTGATTTCAAGCAATTCATGCCAAATGAAGAGCGAGGTGGTGGACTGTGAGCATTTTGTCCATTTTGAGATGCATTGCATTACAAGGTCGTGATCTTGGATTTCAAGACCAATTCATGGAAGGAGAAGGGACAGGTGTGGAGCTCTCTTTAGCATGTTTGTTCATGTTGAAACTAAAGAGCTGTTACATTATAAGGTTATAATTGTATAAAGCAGATGTAAATTGTCTGCAACTATTATAGGCTGTTGAAAAAAGCCTTGTTCTTTGGAAAATCTATCTCTGTCGGCACAGTTCTTTCTCAATTTCATGTTTGGATGCTAAATTTTGTTCCGGACAAAGTTGTCCTTCAAATTAAGTTTGAAAATTTTCTAAAACTTTGTTAAATTCTTCTAACCGAGTTTAGAGGAAATCTTTGTCCTGTTGTTTAGGGATGCAAACTCGATTATGCAACATTTTCATTTGGCTAGGTGAGTATATTGACCCACCTTTTCCTACATCATTATCCAGTTCTGAGGCATATTAACCAGGAGCCATTGAGGTTTTCAACTGGAAGAGGAATTAAAAGAAAACTTCTCAACAGGACTGTAGTGTATTCTAAAACAGAGCTCTGGCAATTCTTAAACTCATTCTTATGAATTATCTAGTGATTACTGATGGGTGGCGGGCGGAGGAGACGTAGTAGTGATGGTGGTGGATGCAGGAATCGGGGCAGAGAGGAGTGGTGGTGCAGGACTTGGGAGGAGATTATAAGAACTGCAATAAAAGTATTGCAGGGGATAACTATCCGCAGTCCTTATCCACCCCAATCCTGACCTATGGTGATTAAGCCCCACATGTTCCATTATACTGATAAATTATCATGTGGGGTACTACAAATTTAATTACAAGCCCATTAAAATGCACTAAATGGAACCTCTCGATGATTCTTTTCCTTAAAAATTTGAAGCGGCAGTCCATAATTAATTAAACTAGCTTAGAGCATGCGTTATGCCTCGGGGTTTATATATATATATATATATATATATATAATTAAGTCAAAAAGTCTTTAAAACATTATCAACAACAAATTTTATTTTCTTCTCTTAATTAACAAATTAGTTACCAAAAATGAAAAATGTTTATAAGATCATTTTAAATTGTAGTTTTACTTAATAAACCCACATATCCAATAAATTTATAAATTTTAGTTCGTGATAATTGAAACGTGTTAAATATTTGTTCTCATATATGTAGTTTAAAATGAAATACAAAGGAAAAAAAAAATTCAAAATAAAAACCTAGGATAATCAATTATAGAAAATGATTGATTAATCACTATAGAAAATGATTGATTAATCATTATATTCTAACAATAATACCACTTCTCATCCACTACACAATCAATTATTATAAACTTTTGTCTTTTAGGAGTTGAACTTTCTCCTCATAAACAATTTTTTTGAGCAACTTTTAAATTACATTAACAAAAATAAAGAAGTATTTTAAAATATATGACATGTTGATATCTGATTACAGTTATGTTTACTAATTTTGTAAACAAAAGAATGTTGGCAGTTTAATTTTTCTTTTAAAAAGAGATAAAAAACAACGGCAATATTGCAATACCTAAAAACAAAAATGAACAACAAAAGTCGATTAAATTTACAAAAGAAAATTTGTAACTTGTATCAAATAAAAATAAGTAAACTTGAATAAAAAATAATATATAAGGACAAATCAATGCATTACAAATAAAACTTCTATGTTTTAATTGTCTCACTAAAAGGCTATCTAAATATACATTTTCATACATTTGTATTAAAAAACATGGACACGTGTCGCAATTCTAAGCACTCTCAACGTCAAAGCTTGACTTATATATATATATATATATATATAATATAAAGAGAAAGCAAGAGAAGATTAAAAGAAAGTAAAGAGAGAGATAATTTGTGAACCTTTTGTTTTCCTCATTAAGACAATTAAACATAAAGCAAGAGAAGATGAAAAGAAAATTAGATAAAGAGAGAGAATTATTCAAAAAAAAAAAAAAAGATAAAGAGAGAAATATACAATTTGAAAACTTTTTGTTTTCTTCATTAAGAAAATTTAATGCATTACAAATAAAACCCATATATTTTAATTATCTCACTAAAAGGCTATCTAAACATACCTTTTCATACATTTGTATTAAAAAACATGAACACATGTCGCAATTTTAAGTACTCTCTACGTCAAAACTTGGCTTTATTATATATATATATATATAAAGAGAAAGCAAGAGAAAATTAAAAGAAAAATAGAGAGTGATAATTTGTGAATATTTTATTTTCTTCATTAAGATAATTAAACATAAAGTAAGCGAAGATGAAAAGAAAATTAGATAAAAAGAGATAAAGAGACAATTTGAAAACATTTTGTTTTCTTCGTTAAGAAAATTCAATACATTACAAATAAAACTCATATGTTTTAATTGTCTCACTAAAAGGCAATCTAAATATACATTTTCATATATTTGTATTAAAAAATATGGACACGTGTTGCAATTCTAAGCACTCTCTATGTCAAAACTCGGCTTTTATATATATATATATATATATAGGAAAATGCTAGGGGTTTTCCCCATAGATTCTCCTGGTGTTCTCCTAGTCTTACATAAAACATGATTTAAGAAAAAATAAAATTATAGTGGCCTTCACCATCGTTTTTTTAGGCATTAGCACAAAATTTGAGGCATTAACATCAAATTTGTGAGGTATTAGCACCAAAATTGAGGCATTAGCATCAAATTTAGAATGATCAAATGTATTTTTGGTGATATCATCCCTAAAGGGTTAACCTTCCACCCATAGATTTTAGTTTTAAATCCAAAAACAAGTTTTAAAGTATTAGAACCAAACTATTAACTCATAAAAATTAATCTGCTAGCAAAAAAATGGTATTATAATTTTATTTTTTTCTTAAATCATGTTCTACGTAAGACTGAGAGAACGCCAGGAGAACACTATTTATTATATGATGATAAGAAAATTAAATAAAGAGAGAGAAAGAGACAATTTGAAAACCTTTTGTTTTCTTCATTAAGAAAATTCAATGCATTACAAATAAAATTCCTATGTTTTAATTGTTTCACTAAAAGGCTATCTAAACATACATTTTCATACATTTATATTAAAAAACATGGACACGTGTCGCAATTCTAAACACTTTCTACGTCAAAACTCGACTTATATATATATATATATATATATATATATATGATAATATAAAGAGAAAGCAAGAGAAGATTAAACGAAAAATAAAGAAAGAGATAATTTGTGAACCGACAATTAAATATAAAGCAAGAGAAGATAAAAAGAAAATTAGATAAAGAGAGAGAAAGAGACAATTTGAAAACCTTTTGTTTTCTTCATTAAGAAAATTCAATACATTACAAATAAAACCCATATGTTTTTAAATTTTTTTTTTTTGAGGAAAATTATAGAAAATCTTATTTAGCTCATAAAGAGCAAATCAAGAAAGGGGAGAAAGTTCCTCCATTCTAATAATACCACCAATACAAGATGGGGTAGAATGCCACCAATGTTTATCGATGACATGGGCACAAGCTTCTTTTGCTAAAACATGGGCAGCCGAGTTTTAATTGTCTCACTAAAAGACTATCTAAACATACATTTTCATACATTTGTACTAAAAAACATGGACATGTGTCGCAATTTTAAGCACTCTCTACATCAAAACTCGGCTTTTATATATAATATATATAGAGAGAGAGAGAGAGAAAGTAAGAGAAGATTAAATAAAAAATAAAGAGAGAGATAATTTGTGAACCATTTGTTTTCTTCATTAAGAAAATTAAACATAAAGTAAGAGAAGATAAAAAGAAAATTAGATAAAGAGAGAGAAAGAGACAATTTAAAATCCTTTTGTTTTATTTATTAAGAAAATTCAATGCATTACAAATAAAACCCATATGTTTTAATTGTCTTACTAAAAGACAATCTAAACATATATTTTCATACATTTGTACTAAAAAACATAGACACATGTCGTAATTCTAAGAACTCTTTACGTCAAAACTCGGTTTATATATATATATATATATGATGATAAGAAAATTAGATAAAGAGTGAGAAAGAGATAGTTTAAAAACATTTTGTTTTCTTCATTAAGAAAGCGAACTTATAACATGCGCAATGCGCAGAATTCTTAGGGTTATATTATAAATATCGTACTTTTCATAAGTATTATGAAATTTACTTTTTATAATTATAAGAGGAAAACTTGAATTTTGCTTAATCAAAACATTAATATAAAATTAGAAAGAATTTTTAATATTGTTGGTGTAGTACTTATTAGATTTCAATATAAATAAAACTCAAAATTATGAATATTCAAAAAAATACTTCGATTGTAGAAAAAAGTACAAACAAAATTTTTTGTTATAGTTTAATTTCAAAATTTAAACACATTTCTATCGAACTTTTATTTATAGGTTGTAAAAAAAAAATATCACGCCCTTTCAAATAAAAAAAGGCATACTAAATGTTATATACTAATATATTACTCAACATATAAATCTAGGTAAATTATACAAAGAAACAAAAAATCTCATAGGTGAAATAGACCTTGAAAAAATATCAAATAAGAAGCATGTTATATCGAACAATTAACGATTTTATAAACTAATGAACACTAAGCAAAAATAAGCCCTAAGATGATTGTTGTGATTTTATACATTGGTTTGTATATCGAATATATAATTGCTCGTAGGATGCTAATCATATATATATATATTATAAAGATTATTTTTGCTAATGAAATAAAAAATAAATACCTAATCATTATGTTGAGTAAAAATCCGACAATCTATACAATTAATAACTAATATACAGTTATATATTTTTTTTAAAAAAATAATGCAATGAAAATTTTTTCTATTTTATTTATAAATCCTAACATTTAGTTCATCTAATTCAACTATAACATATAATATTGTGTTATATACATATTAGAGTGATTAAACATAATAATACATAATAATTTGATTTGTATTATTTGTTTCTTTATTTGATTTTGACATTAATAATACTTAATTTATTGCATAATTTATATATGAAAAACTCTTCAAATATAATTAAATGTCATTAATTATGCTAATTTAATGACTGATTTTTTAAGTAAAAATCGGTTTACAAATTATGCCTTAAAAACCCGGTTTAACATTAAAATAAAAAAAGATTCACGTCACATGTCACAATATTAAAGCAATATCAAGAGTGATTTGGCTTTTTGTTTTTTTAAATAAGAATCTGAATATTATTCAAGCCCTTTAAAAGAGCAAAAATCAATTGGCTGAGACTATCCCCTCAGCCATTACAATAACATTTATACAAGGTGGAATAGAAAACCATCGCATATTAGTGACATGGGTCCTAGCTAGTAAAGCTAGTTCATGCGTAGCCTTATTAGCTGATCTCCGAACATGCTGAACACGTGTCTCGCCCAAGGATCTACTAACTACTCTAATATCTTCAACCAGATGTCCATACCCATTGTTGCAAGGCTTATCTGAATTAATCATGTTGACCACCTGCAAAGCATCTCCCTCCAACAAAACATTATGGTATTCTTGTTCAGTGCAAAAAATCAGAGCTTGTAGTGTTGATCCGGCTTTTATGTATACGAGCTTATAACTCGCGCAATGCGCGAGATTTTTAGGGTTATATTATAATTATACTTTCACTGAATTCTAAAAACTTACTTAAATATTATGAAATTTACTTTTCATAATTATAAGAAGAAAACTTGAATGTTGCTTAATTAAAACATTGATATAAAATTAGAAAGAATTTCTAATATTGTTGGTATAATATTTATTAGATTTCAATATAAATAAAACTCAAAAGTATGAACATTCGAAAAAGTACTTTGGTTGTAGAAAAAAGTACACGCGAGATTCTTTGTTATAGTTTAATTTCAAAATTTAAACACATTTTTATCGAACTTTTCTTTATAGGTTGTAAAAAAAAAAAATCACGCATTTTTAAATAAAAAAGACATATTAAAGGTTATATACTAATATATTACTCAACATATAAATTCGGGTAAATCATACAAATATAGTGAATGAAGAATCTTGTGCATAGCGCGGACCATGAGAGTGAATGACTTAGGAAAAAAAAAAAGACATTGAATGAGAGTGAATGACTTAGAAAAAAAAACAAAAAAAAGAAAGAGAGACGTTGAGAGAGAGGATAAATGAGAGATAGAGAAAGAACAAAAATATGAACCGGTTAATTTTTAAATGTTCGGTTTTTAAAATAATGAGTTAAATTGGTTTAGTCTTTTTATTAAAAAAAAAGAAAAAAGGTTTACGCCACATTTCGCAATTTGAAGGCACTTCAAAATAAGGTTTTTTTATTTTATTTTATTTAAAAATGTGAGATATATTTTTATACATCTTTTTAACTTATAATGAAAAATGATGTGCTTAAATTTTAATTTTTTCATCTCTGTTTTGGCCCTATTTTTACCATCACAAATAAATTGAACAATGAACTATAAATAAAAAACGTCATTCCCGTTCTTAAGCGATTTTTCCTTCACAAATTTTTTTTTTTAAAAGCTAAACCGGTTTTTTAAGACATAAATTTTTAACCGGTTTTTCTTTAAAAAATTGGTCATTAATTAATGTTATTAATTGTGTTAATTATATTTCAAGAGTTTTCTATATATAAATTATTTAATAAATTAAGGTTTTAAAAAACTGGTCATTACTGGGATGCTGAAAATCTAGAGTAGAAGAAATCGTTTTCCACACAGTCTAACGGTGGTGGAAGTATTGTGTTTTCGTTCATCGGATCAACGATGGCGGAGGAAAGAATGGCATTTACGAACTTAGCCGAATGTGGGGAAGCTTTCTCTCTCAGAGATGGAGGGGATGAGATGGAAATCCAAAATCAAGCATGGGAGGTGGGAGCAATAAGAGGAAAACATGCTTGGTGGGGAAATTGATCGTGATCATCTGGTGAGCAAGGAGGTCATTGAACCACTTTGTTCCGAGGATGGAAGCCTTCTGAGACACCCACTTTCAAGGTACTGGGGACAATCTGTTTTAGTGGATTTTGTAGTGAGAGTGACAAGATCAGTCTTGGAGGGAAGGCCTTGGGTGTTTGAGGGAAACCTATTTGCAGTGGAAGATTATGATGGGTTAACAAAACCATTTTTTCATTTGACAAGGCCGCTTTTTGGGTTCGGATGATCGGTCTACCATTAGCCTGCATGAACCTAACAGTGGGTCACCAAATTGGCTCATCGATGGGGCAAGTGGAGGAGGTGGACGTGGATGATGGAGGAATGGGCTGGGGAGAATATTTACGAGTCAAGATTACTCTGGACTTGCAGAAGCCTTTGATGAGGGGAAGGATGCTGAAGATCAATGGCTCATCAACGCTTGTCAAATTTCAATATGAACGGGCTGCCCAAATTTTGCTTCCGCTATGGGGTGATAAAACATGGCATCACGTGCTCGAGAGGGAAGCCGCAAACAACATGCACCAATTGAGTATGGCATGTGGCTACGTGCTTCATCCCCAAAACGAAGTTTGTGGCAAAGCTGGCCAGGAAGCAGAAAAAAGAGACAATTATCAACAGGAGAAAATGGCTGGGTTTGGGCGCTACGAAAACTCACCAAGTAGAAGACGACCACCGCATCATGGTGGTGAGGAGGAGGAAAACAGCCAGGAAAATCAGAGATGAGACCCAGTTATGGAAAGAAGCAAAAATCCTCAAACTTTCCATCCGAAGATCGATCTGCTGAGGAGATAGTGGGCGTAATGGGTGCTTTTTCAAATTCAAAAGACAGGAATCGCGGAGAGGAAAATAGGGATGCTGTAGGGAAAAAATATTTGAAGATTTTAATGGAATATTCAAAGCTCACATGGTGGAAAATAATGCAGCTGGAAATAGAAAAAATGAAGAGAGGGATTGTGTGGTGGAAAATAATGCTGCTGGAAATGGAAAAAATGAAGAGAGAGATTGTGTGGCTGAAAATGGAAAGAAGAGAAGTCAAGTGGGCCTGTCGAATGTTAATGATTTATTGGATGAGCTGGCAAACAAATCAAAACAGCAAGCTGAAAAAATGAAGGAAGGAGTCTTAGAAGAGAATATTAATGAGGAGGAATGGCGCAGGGGGGCAAAAAGGTCAAGAGGCTCTGGTAATAATTTTTTCACCTTGTCTGAGGTGGAACAAAAGATGCAAAGGGCTTTATCCAACGAACTGGTAGTGGTAGACGGGCCAGTGATGACACATGGAGAAAGAAGGATACGACAAAATCCACAAAGACCAATAGTGGGACGGTGGAGTAAACTAAACCGAGTGAGCCAAATGATAGGGGTGAGAAGCTCAAAAGAATTCCATGAAGGAGGACGTATGATGAAGCAAATAGGAATGGTGACTAAAATGATAAAATGGATCGAATGGCAAGGGCAACCACCCGCCGCAATGAATTTGTTAAGTTGAGCCGAGGCTTGGGAACCTTCGGAGGGAGCTTCGCCGTGGTGAAGAATAAGAAACCAACATAGTTTTCTTAATGGAAACTAAGTTATGTAAAGAAAAGATGGAAAAGGTGTGTGCTCAATTGGGGTTTGAGAATATGTTTGCAGTTGATAGTGTGGGCAAGAGTGGCGGTTTGGCTCTGCTCTGGACGGTTGATGGAGGGGTGGAAATTCAAAACTACAGCCGTGACATATCAATGCAAAGGTGTGCTCTTCCCAAATAAATAATTTGGAAATTGACTGGGTTCTATGGGCATCCGGATCCTAGCAAGAGACCGAAGCATGGAGCTTGTTACGTTATATTGCCGGATGGACCCAATTCCATGGGTTTGTCTAGGTGATTTCAATGAAATTCTAAGTGCCGGAGAAATATGGGGAAGTCAAGACAAAGGGGCTTAATGGAAAACTTTCAAAATACTTTAGAGGTATGTGGTTTGTCAGACTTGGGATTTCGGGGACCTAAATATACGTGGAACAATGGTAGAGAAGGTGCTGATTTCACAAAGAGAGACTAGATAGAGTGGTGGCTAATGGAGATTGGTGTCAATTGCATCACGGAATGGAGGTAGTGGTTGGGGTGTCTCATGCTCAGGACCATTTACCTATTTTTGTGTCAATGAAGGGCCAATTTTCTAAGCTCAAACACCCAAGGAAATTCCGTTATGAAGTTGGCTGGGATGTACATGCAAAATGCCGTGAATTAGTGGCTAAGGTGGAGATAGTCCAACGAAAGTGCAGACCTTGGCATCATTTGAGGGGTAAGATGGATGAGTGTAAAAGAGCATTGACACTTTGGCAGCATGAGGAATTAGAAGGCCCTCAACGGCACTTTGCTGAACAAAGCAAATAGCTGGCTCTTTTACATGATGCAGAGAATGAGGTGGATGTGGAGAGGGCTGGAGGGCTTCAAAAAGATTTAAAAATTTTTTTGGAGCAAGAGGATCTAAAATGGAGGCAAAGAGCTAAATTGGATTGGCTCAAACATGGAGATCGCAATTCAAAATTTTTTCATGCATGTGCGAGCCAACGAAGGATTAACAAAATAGAGCAAATTCGCGATGAGAATGGTGAAGTATGGGTGAACCAAGAAGGCATTGGGGGAGCTTTTGAAAATTATTTTTCTGATTTGTTCAAGGCTAATGGTAATTCTAATTATGATGAATGCTTGGAAGGACTAGATGTACGGATTTCCGAAGCAATGAACGAGTCATTATTGACCATTCACGCGCAAGTTTGGAATGCCTTGTTTCAAATGGCTCCCCTAAAAGCACCTGGACCGGATGGCTTCAATGCAGGTTTTTATCAGAAGCATTGGGATATTGTGGGACCTGAGGTTTGCAAAGCTATCCTATACTCTCTCAACAATGCTACCATTGATAGTGATTTAAATTCAACTTATATTGCACTTATACCTAAGTTGAATAATCCCTTGTGTGAGGATTTTCACCGATTAGTTTATGTAATGTCATGTATAAGATTATATCAAAGGTACTTGCTAACCGGTTGAAGGTGATACTACCCCATTATTATCTCCTATCAAAGTGCCTTTATTCCGGTCGATCGACATCGATAACATTTTGGCGGCCTCTGAGACCCTACATATGATGCACACGGATGAAAGGTAAAAAGGGTTATATGGCGGTCAAAATTGATATGAGTAAGGCCTATGACAGGGTAGAGTGGGGTTTTGGAGTCGGTGATGGAGAAAATGGGTTTAATCTAATTGGATAAAACTTATTATGATGTGTAACATCGGCTCACTATTCTATTTTGGTGAATGGGATACCGATGGTAAAATAACTCCTACCGGGAATCAGACAGTGGGACCCAATATCCGTAGTATTACGATTTGTCGGAAGTGTTGAGTTCAGATGGTAAAGGCGATAGAGAAGGCGTTTTGGAGGGTCCCTACTTCAAAAGGGGTCCTCGCTTGAATCTGCTTTTTCTTGTGACGTTTACTCTTTGGCAGAGCAGATATGGGCCATTAGTCGTTTGTCCAATTTATTGAAGAAATACGAACTTGTATCGGTCAAAATTAAATAACTTGAAGACGCAATTTTCTTCGCAAATACCTCACAGAGACTAGGGAAAAAATTCTTGTTGAGTCAATTGAGTTCACAAGCGATATGACACGATTTAGGATTGCGGCATTGGTAAATCAGGACAAAGAATTCAAAGGCATAATTGATAGAGTTTAGAAGCGTGCAAGATTGGAAACCAAATTCCTATCACAAGTAGAAATTCTATTAAAAAAGCGGTGATACAAGCCATCCCGACGTCTTGTATGAAGTGTCTTCATGCTTCCCAAAACTCTGTGCTCCAAAATCAATTCACTTATGCAACAATTTTGGTGGGGTTCATCAAGCATACATTGGATGAGATGGAGCAACTTGGGGGTCCCAAAATCAAAAGGAGGTATGGGGTTTCGAGATTTTAATTTTTTTAATAAGGCGCTACTGGCAAAACAATGTTGGAGGCTTTGGAGGTTGCCAGACAGCCTTGTATCTCGGATTATGAGGGCGAAGTATTATGCACAAAGCTCAATTTTAAAGGCGAAAATTGGCACCAATCCATCATATGCGTGGCGTAGTATATTGGGAGCAAGTGATATTCTCAAGGAAGGGCTTTTCTGCAAAATTGGTAATGGGGAAAATACAAGAATTTGGGGAGATAGATGGGTTCCTATACCAACAACATTTGCTATTCACTCAATGCCAAGGGGTGTAGATGGCGAGGCGAAGGTGGCGGAATTAATTGATAGGGACCGGCGTGCATGGGACAAAGAAAAGCTGGAGCGATTATTCTCTGAGGAAGAGGTAAAGGCCATTTTAAAAATTCCTCTTAATCTTCAAAGAGAAGACGTGGTCATTTGGAAGGATACGCTGAACGGTGTGTTCTCAATTAAAACTGTGTACCATGGGGCTATGCGACGTGCCAGGCAAGTGCAACCCGAGAGTTCATCACAGGGGGGCTGGGACGACGTGTGGGGCCGGTTATGGAAATTACCCATTCCTAATGCGGAGAAAAACTTCTTATGGCGGGCATGTCACGACATTTTACCTACTAAAGAATGTCTATATAGGAGGAAGGTAACTACGGATGCATTATGCCCCATTTGTGCTCTTGAGGAGGAGACGAGTTTTCACATCTTGTGGAGTTGCCCCTCAGCGAGAGACGTATGGAGTGGGAGTATTAAAAAGTTCCAAAAAAGCTCGATTGATGGTCCAAAGTTCCGCGGGGTAGTGGAGGAGATGTTTGGATGTGTGATGGAGATGAACTACACTGTTTGTGAGTATAGTACGAAGGATATGGTTCCGGAGGAATGAGGTCGTTCATGGGGGTCTCTTCACTCACCCGACAGTTTTGGTCCAACAAGCTAAGAGTGCTGTTTTGGAATTTTCTAATGCCAATGCTTGACATGCTTCCTACCTTACTTGCTCGAAAAACCTAAGGGGGGCAGCAACTTGGGTAGCCTTTGTGGTCGGCTCTTGTTGTTGTCTGTATTCCATTAGGGAGAGTGAGGAAGGTGGGACATGGGATGTTTTTTATTCTTGAGCTGTATTAAGAGGAGTTTCATGTACTCTTGATTATCGGAATATGAATAAGAATTTATTTTTTCTCAAAAAAAAAAAAAACTGGTCATTAATTAACGTTATCAATTGCGTTAATTGTATTTCAAGAGTTTTCTATATATAAATTATTCAATAAATTAAGTATTATTAATTTTTAAATTAAATAAGGAAACAAATAATATAAATCAAATTATTATGTATTAATACGTTTAGTCAATTTAATAATTTTTTTTTCTTTTTATGATTTTCCTCTGCAACTGGACAATCCCACAAAAGATGTCAAGTAGTCTTCGTCTCTACTCCGTGTAGGGGCCATGACAGATCCTCAGCAATTTCTTAACTGACCAAAAATAAATCCAAGAAAATAAAGGAGACATGAGATTTGCTATAAATCCGTGAAAGCTTAAGGTTTGGAAGTTAATCTTAAATTCCACATGGGGGGCTGTGACGATTTCCAAGTAATAATCTCAAGTTTATCATGTGGCTAAGTTTTTCTTGAGGGACTAAGAATAAATCCAAAAAACATAGACCAACATAACTTATCTCAATACCAAGACTCCTCCTTCAAGTCCTCTTCATGCAAATTGTTCTTAATTTCCACACACATATATAGGACCCCATGACATGATGTCAATTTTTTTTTTTTTGCAAGTCATATAATCAATAAAGCGTGTGGAATTCTGGATATCCACGTACTCACAATAAATCCAAAAGAAAATCCATAATTAATTTTGAAATAAAGATATATAATTGCCGTCCACTTTGGGATTGAAAGTTTATATTAATACATTTAGGATTTTAAAAAACAAAAAAGACGTCATATATATAACTGGTTTTTTCTTAAAAATTTGGTCATTAATTAGTGCCATTAATTGTGTTAATTATATTTCAATATAATCCACATGTCATTAATTTGCATTATTAATTGCCTTAACTATATTATAATCCATGTATTCTTCTTACTAATTTTTTCTCTTTATACTATTCATTTTAAATCATATATAATTATAGGAACAAAGATTTAATTTTTTATTTTATTTAAAGAGGTGAGATATATTTTTATACATCTTTTTAACTTATTATAAAAAATGATGTGTTTAAATTTTAATTTTTTCATTTATTTTTTCGCTCTATTTTTACCGTCACAAACAAATTGAACAATGAACTATAAATCAGAAATGTCATTCCTGTTCTTAAGTGATTTTGCCTTCACAATTCTTTTTAAAAGCTAAACCGTTTTTTTAAGACATAAATTTTTAATCGGTTTTTCTTAAAAAATTGGTCATTAATTAATGTTATTAATTGCGCTAATTATATTTCAAGAGTTTTCTATATGTAAATTATTCAATAAATTAAGGTCTTAAAAAACCGGTTATTAATTAACATTATCAATTACGTTAATTGTATTTCAAGAGTTTTCTATATATAAATTATTTAATAAATTAAGTATTATTAATTTTTTAAATTAAATAAGGAAACAAATAATATAAATCAAATTATTATGTATTAATACGTTTAGTCAATTTAATAATTTTTTTTCTTTTTATGATTTTCCTCTGCAACTGGACAATCCCACAAAAGATGTCAAGTAGTCTTCGTCTCTACTCCGCGTAGGGGCCATGACAGATCCTCATCAATTTTTTAATTGAGCAAAAATAAAATTCAAGAAAGTAAATGAGACATGAGATTTGCTATAAATCCGTGAAAGCTTAAAGTTTGGAAGTTAATATTAAATTCCACATGGGGGGCCGTGACGATTTCCAAGTAATAATCTCAAGTTTATCATGTGGCTAAGTTTTTCTTGAGGAACTAAGAATAAATCCAAAAAACATAGACCCACATAACTTATCTCAATACCAAGACTCCTCCCTTCAAGTCCTCTTCATGCAAATTGCTTCTTAATTTCCACACACACACATATATTGGACCCCATGACATGATGTCGTTTTTTTTTTGGGTCTTTTGCAAGTCATATAATCAATAAAGCGTATGGAATTCTAGATATTCACGTACTCACAATAAATCCAAAAGAAAAATCCACTTAATTTGGGAAATAAAGAAGATATATAATTGCCGTCCACTTTGAGATTGAAAGTTTATATTAATACATTTAGAATTTTAAAAAACAAAAAAGACGTCTTATATATAACTGGTTTTTTCTTAAAAAATCGGTCATTAATTAGCGTCATTAATTGCATTAATTATATTTCAATATAATCCACATGTCATTAATTTGCATTATTAATTGCCTTAACTATATTATAATACATGTATTCTTCTTGCTAATTTTTTCTCTTTATACTATTCATTTTAAATCATATATAATTATAGTAACAAAGATTTAACGAAGAAACCAATTTGTGAGTGGCTATAGAAGAAGAAAAGGGAACCCTTAGTTGAAAACCCTTGCGGAAAAAGCAAGAGCGCCACACCCTTAGGGGAGGAGGGATGGCCGTCAGCTGCCTCCCTCCTCCCCTCATTCCCTCCCTCCTCCCTCTAGTTCTTTCTCCGGTTTTTTTCCCCAGGCCGGTTGTTTTTTCCCTTTTTCGCCGTTTCTCTTCCCCTGTTGCCCCATAGCAGTGGTTTTGCTCTTTTGGGTCGGACCTGGTGCAGAATCAGTCGGCTTTTCGACTGGTTCTTCATGTTTCCGTCCAATCTCCGTCTGGGGGTTGGGTCACGGCGTTCGCCGATTTTTGTTTCATTTCTGGGCGTTTTTGTCTTCCGTCGTTTTGGGGTTTTGGCCCTAGTTTTTTGGTTATTTGTGGGGGTTGCCTCTGCCGCCCACCGCCTGTTTGGTCTTTATGCGTCTCCACGCGTCTACCACATACCCTCCTTGGCGGTTCTCGCTAACTCCCGGCTCTTTTTCGCTTTGTTTTCTTTGTTTTAGATCTGTATTTGTTTTGCTTTATTTTTGTGTTCTTGTTTTTTTTGTATTTTCTACAGCTCTTCTAATCTTCTCCGTGCTGGATTTGCTGCCATCCGTCCACTGCCGGGCCTTTCCTTGCGACCCCATCGCAACAAGCTTCAACTCCCCCTGCATTGGTCGGATTCGGCTGTTACGCGATTGGCTTTTCCCTGTATTGTTGGTTTTTTCAGTTTGTATTTTGTTGTTGTTTCCCTGTTTTGTTGTTTTTTGCTTGTAATAAATCCTTTCTTGTTCGACATGCTGTTGGGTAAGAAGCTTCGTCCAGACCTATGGGATGTGGATGTGAACGTTATCCTATCTTTTGGGTCGAGGATGAAGTCTCACGGCTGAGGGCTCTTAGCCCTCGGTGTCGTGGAATAATCGCTTCCTGTGTATTCATGGCGTTTGCTCGAGCAGATTTGAGTTTTAAACTTGCATTGTAGTCATGGGATAGTAGATGTGACTTGGTTTTGCTGAGAGGTTGGTGCTTGTTGCCTGGAACTTTACCTAGTGACCTTGTAGGTTTTTCTACGGTTACTTCAGGGTTTTTCCCTGTGTTTGTATGAGCATTAGCTCTTGACTTCTATGGATGAATGAAAATCAATTTCTTTCAAAAAAAAAAAAAAGTAACAAAGATTTAATTTTTTTTTTATTAAAGAGGTGAGATATATTTTTATACATCTTTTTAACTTATTATAAAAAATGATGTGTTTAAATTTTAATTTTTTCATCTCTATTTTCGCCCTATTTTTACCGTCACAAATAAATTGAACAATGAACTGTAAATCAGAAAAGTCATTCTTGTTCTTAAGTGATTTTGCCTTCACAATTTTTTTTAAAAGCTAAACCGGTTTTTTAAGACATAAATTTTTAACCGGTTTTTCTTAAAAATTAATTAATTAATTAACGTTATTAATTTTATATTTCAAGAGTTTTCTATATATAAATTATTCAATAAATTAAGGTCTTAAAAACGGTTATTAATTAACGTTGTCAATTCGTTAATTGTATTTCAAGAGTTTTTATATATAAATTATTCAATAAATTAAGTATTATTAATTTTTAAATTAAATAAGAAACAAATAATATAAATCAAATTATTATGTATTAATACGTTTAGTCAATTTAATAATTTTTTTCTTTTATGATTTTCCTCTGCAACTGGACAATCCCACAAAAGATGTCAAGTAGTCTTCATCTCTACTCCGCGTGTAGGCCATGACGGATCCTCAGCAATTTCTTAACTGACCAAAAATAAATCCAAGAAAATAAAGAGACATGAGATTTGCTATAAATCCGTGAAAGCTTAAGGTTTGGAAGTTAATCTTAAATTCCATGGGGGCCATGACGATTCCAAGTAATAATCTCAAGTTTATCATGTGGCTAAGTTTTTCTTGAGGGACTAAGAATAAATCCAAAAACATAGATCAACATAACTTATCTCGATACCAAGACTCCTCCCTTCAAGTCATTTTCATGCAAATTGCTTCTTAATTTCCACATACACATATATATAGGACCCCATGACATGATGTCAAATTTTTTTTTTTTGGTGTCTTTTGCAAGTCATATAATCAATAAAGTGTGTGGAATTCTAGATATCCACGCACTCACAATAAATCCAAAACAAAAATCTACTTAATTTGGGAAATAAAGAAGATATAAAATTGCCGTCCACTTTGGGATTGAAAGTTTATATTAATACATTTAGGATTTTAAAAAACAAAAAAGACGTCATATATATAACTGATTTTTTCTTAAAAAATCATTAATTAGCGCCACTAATTGCATTAATTATATTTCAATATAATCCACATGTCATTAATTTGCATTATTAATTGCCTTAACTATATTATAATCCATGTATTCTTCTTTCTAATTTTTTCTCTTTATACTATTCATTTTAAATCATATATAATTATAGGAACAAAGATTTAATTTTTTATTTTGTTTAAAAAGGTGAGATATACTTTTAGAGAATCACGTAAAATGAACTACTTTTATTTTATTTTTTTTAAAAAAATTCATCTTAGTCTCATTCATGAATCAAGAGCAAAACTCTTACAATACAGGCGTCTGCTGAAGATCCGTAGTAAGCTACTGAATATACTGCACGTCAAACAAGGCGTATTCTGATTCAGTTTCTTAAAATAGATCCGCTAACCTATGACTAATTAACTAATGAAAATCTGTCTGTCAGAAACCACTAATGTCGTAGATAGCAATTATTCCTTCTGAAATTTAAGAACCCAACACTTATTCCTTGACACTGATGACACCGATCGCGTGCAAGCATATCTCGTACACTGAAGGACGCGTTGGAAGCTCGATGCGGTAGGGGCGCGGAAAAAGGCTCGGTATACATAGGAACTACTTTTAGGATACATAGGAAGAACAAAAAAGAAAAAACTACTAAATAAATATCAACGTAATAAAAAAGGTCATACCTCGTATAAAAAATAATGATAGAAAACTCTCTTTCACTATCATTTTCCTAAATTCAATATAAAATTTATCAAAGAAAAATAATCGATTTGAATAAAAAGTAATATATAAATTAGTATAAAATTTAAGAGAAAAAAAATGGAAGAACATAACCACATGAAATAACAATAAAAACTAAAATTAAAAATTTTAATATAATTGAAAGAATTGTCTTTTTTTTCTTTTTCTTTTCTTTTTCTTTCTTAAGTATAAGTTTTCCGATTCCAATGAAATCTTAAAAACTAATGTCATTCATTAATTAAGCATGTAAACAGAAAAATAAATTACTCAATGAACAACAACGCAAACTAAAAAATCGTTAGCTAAAAATAACGATAGAGAAATATCTCTCACCATCATTTCCTAAATTTAATGTAAAATTTACAAAAGAAAAGTAATCAATTTGAATAAAAATAATGTATACATTAGAATATATATATATATATATATATATATATAAAAGGAACAAAAACGAAAATGGATAACCACATGATAAAGAACAAAAAATGAAAATACTAATATAATTGAAAGAACCATTCTAGCAACCAAACAAAAAAAAAAAAAAAGAAAAAAAGAAAAAAAAAAAGGAAAACAAAAAAGAAAAATCAAAAGAAAGAAAAGAATTGAAGTATATTTTTTCATTAAGAAACAATAATTGAAAACTCTCTCTTCCCCTCTCTTTTTTTTTTTTTTTCCTAAATTGAGTGTAAAATTTACAAAATAATATTGAGATACAAATAAAAAGTAAGAGAAGAAAAGAAAAAGAGAGAGAATTTGTGAATTTTTTTTTTCTTTCATTAAGACATGAATTGAATAAATTTCAAATAAAACCCTACATTTTAATTGTCACATCGAGAATATAAATAGAAAATAAGAGGAGATAAAAAGAAAAATAGAGAGAAAGATAATATATATATATATATATATATATGGATGCCTCTGACGTTTTCTACCTACGTAAAAGCATGATTTAAGAAAAAATAAAATTGTAGATGACTTCCACCCCTTTTTTTAGGAGATTAATACAAAATTTGAAGATTAGATCAAATTTATGACGATTAAAGACCAAAATTGAGGCATTAGATCAAACTTAGGATGATCAAATCAATTTTGGGTGATATCATCCCTAAAGAGTAAACCATCCACCCTTAGGTTTTTAGTTTTGAATCAAAAACAAGTTTTAAAGATTAGAATCTAACTATTAACTCATAAAATTAATCTGTTAAAAAAAATGAATACAATTTTTTTTTTTTCTTAAATCATCGTTTTATGTAGAAGATAACAGAGAGAATACTACAGAGAACCCCTCTAAACCCCTATACATATATATATATATATATATATATATATATATATATATATATATATATATATATATATATGTGCAGCCAAAGACAGCACATGCAGAGAGCCAGCGGGCAACAAGTGTGACGTGAAGTTTAGAGTGGTGGGTAAGATAATACTAGTGTAAACATGTCTCCTGGGATTGGATTGGCCTTCAATAGTGCGTAACGCTGGCTGTTTTGTGTTGCGTTGTTTAGGGGAAAGGGAAACCAAATCAAGAGCTGCAGAAAGGAATCGCTGATCGACTGAATTATCCTTCTTTGTTACTTGGAGCGGGTCATGGTACGCGCTATCTCAAATTGCAATCAGTTTTCTCCATCTTTTTTGTATTTTTAGTATATGAAGATTTTTTGATTAGGCGAGTGGAGGCGGAAATGGCGATGGCGATAAGAATCAGCTGAAGCTGTATTCGAACTGGAGGAGTACTTGCGCTCACCGTGTTCGTATTGCCCTCAACTTGAAAGGTAAACCCTTTCCTTCCTCTTATCCCCTCCCCCAATTCTATTCTATTCAATTCACTTTCTCTTTTAATTTCTTCAAATCATTGTCTTTTGACTTTCGTTTATGGTTAGTCGATCATTAATGCGAACCATCGCTACTATTTTATTGACCCAGTACTGTTTGACTCTTTCAATTTCGTTGTAATACATATATAGGGCTGAAATACGAGAACAGAGCAGTTAACTTGTGGAAGGGAGAGCAGTTCAGTCCAGGTGGGTTTTGCTTCTCTTTTTCTTCTTCTTCTTATTTCCAAAGCCTCTGCATGTGTTCTTTTTCTCAAATGCCTGAATGAATTCTATTGCTCTACATGCATTCCCTAATTCCCCCTTCTACTAAATTTGATCTCTCTATAATTAAAAACTCTTGAAAGCACTCTCTTTTTTGTTGCGTAGAGTTTTTAAAGCTTAATCCTCTTGGTTACGTACCGGTGCTCGTGGATGGAGATATTGTACTTTCTGACTCTTTTGCCATCATAATGGTATATAAGTGGCAATTTGTTTCACAATTTCTTTACCATCTGTCTCATCAAACACCCCCTTCATGTCAATTTTCAATCTTTCCTATACTTGTTGTACTACTTTGTAATGCCTGCAGTATTTAGAAGAGAAATATCCTCAGCATCCATTGTTGCCTCGAGATCTTCAGAAAAGAGGCATCAATTACCAGGTAATATTGCTGGTCCAGCCTCGAGGGAATACATGCTGGAATAGTAATGATGGTTTGAGTTTCCTGATGTAATCAGGCACTAGTGTTATCTAATTTTTCCTACTATTCACCAATGTTTTTCAAGTATGTTTCAGATTCAGATATTAATGGGGTTTCTTTTACCACATGATATGTAGGCTGCCAGTATTGTTTCCTCAAGCATACAACCTTTTCAAAATCTAGCTATACTGGTATGTAGCCAAGTGCGACTTTTGTGGTTATATATCCATTAGTTATAATGGAGATAATATTTGCATAATTAGGGTTGCAAACGAACTAAGTTGTTTATTAATAGTTCCAAGCTCAACTAGTATAAACTAGATTAAGTTGTTTAATAAACGAATTGAGTCTGAACAAAGATTTAAGCTTGTTTATTAAATGATCAACTTGTATAAAATCATAAAGCTTCATTTTTATTATTTGTGATTTGTAATGATAACATTTTAAGTATATAAAAGATGAAAAAAAACCTCTTCTTAATGAGATAGATATAGTTTGAGAAGAATGCTACGCATAGTCCCATTCTTCCACTCCTATTCTCATACTCCCTTAGGTGGTACCCACTCTCACCATTGGATTTGGTATAGAATATTATTGGATTTTGATCTAATGGTGAGAGGGGGAGCCACCTAAGGGTGTGTGAGAGTGGGAGTAAAAGAATGGGAGTGAGTGTACCATTACTCATAGATTTAGGTTTTAACTTTTAACACATTTAAAAATTACTATGTTTCTACAAAAAAAAAGAAAAAAAAAAAAGAAGATAGATTCTCTACTTAGGTTTTCAAAACTTTATGAATAACTCCTTCAGTAATTCCTTGCCGTCCAAATTATAAATATAAGGTTGGTGAATTTAATTTTCATAAGTTCATATATGAAAATTAGTTTATTTAATTAACTTGAATGATATAAACTTAGTGACAAAATAGTAGCTTCTAATTAGCCTGGATTTATGGAAATGTACAAAATTTCAATACTGGTATTAACATTTTATGAGGAGAGGAATGTGTTAATTAAGCCCTCGTGAGCACACTTGAGATTATTTGAGAAATAAATTAACCAAGCTTGAACATGTAATTCAATTTGGTGATGAGCTCAAGCTCAACTCGTATTAAAAAAAAAATTGAGAAAACCTTGCCATGTTGTAAAAGGTGGCTTTTACTGCATCCAATAGGGTATTGCCATGTATGCAAGATACAAAGTAAAAGAATACTAACAAGTCCACTTGATTTTGAACCCATTTTTTCCTGCACTTATTCAAAGCCACAGACCGAAGCCAACCAACCACTGCCTATAGAGACCAAAGCCACCAGTCACTGCCCAACGCCGCCGGCGATGGCCCAACGTCGCCAGTCACTGCCCACTGCCCAATGTTGCCGGCCATTACCCATTCCGGCCACTGCCCAAAATCGCTGGACATCTTCCTCCACTGCCCATTTCGGCCACTGCCCAAAATCGCCGGACGCCTTCCTCCACTGCCCAACCATTACTTTGTATGGTTTATTCCACTGCCCAAGATCTTTTTTTTTTTGCATTTTTTTTTTCTTTCCATTAATCTGTTGGTGTTTGTTAGAATTGGTTTTGTTTCTAATTGATATTGATGGAATTTGGTGTGTGTGCATTTGTATATTTGTATAAATTTGCCCATTTTTGTTGTCTTCATCCCTGTCATAAATTGAGAACCAAACTTTTGACACAAACTGAGAAACACTTTGTGGAAGACTATTCTTTATTAAAAACAAATAATACAGCAAAATGT